>VZTJ01000986.1:1254219-1291355 GCA_013397795.1 Orthonyx spaldingii | reverse complement strand
AGGAGAGGAGAGGAGAGGAGAGGAGAGGAGAGGAGAGGAGAGGAGAGGAGGCTACAGTTTGCTTGCTGTAAATGCAGAGCTCTAAATGCAGAACTATTACTGTCCCCTTCAGTGTGATTCAGACACCTCTGCAAGGTGCCCTGCATGGCTTGAAGTGGTTGTGCTCCCTCTGTAGTGTGGATGGAGCTCAGATTGGGATCAGTTTCATTTCTCCTTGTTCATGGGTTTCTGTCTGAAGGGTCAGCTGGCTCATTTCAAACTTCAGCACCAGTACAAACTAATGACTGAGACAATGGCGATGATTGGGGAATTTCAGCATAAGTGCAGTCTTGAGGCCTGACCTGATGTAATTAGCCAGTTTACCCATTTTATTTTAGTCGTCCAACTCTGTGGCTAGGCAAAGTATTTTCCATTGCTTGGGAGAGCTTTTCAAATTTTCCCTTCTTTGCAGCACATGAGCACAAACAAAGTCCTGTTTCTCCTTTGTGAGACAAGCCTGTCTCTGTTGATGCTACACGGATGGGAGACATCCTCTAGTTCACCTGAAATCAAACACTTTTGAGATTAAGTATCTGTTTGCTGCTCTCCAGTTTTAAAACCTCCCCATAGATTTGCCTTCTGTCTTCAAACTTGCTTAATGTCACCATTGCTTTCTTTTCTGTCTCGGAGGATACAGTCAGTTATCTGTCTCGACCAGCTGAAGGCTCAAAACCTTCCTGTATGTTCTTCCATCGAGTGAAACCAGTTGCTGGGTCCCAAATATGCATCTTTCTCAGGCCACTACTGATGTGGGTATCTCGTGTAGCGGATGATAGTAGGTGGTGTTGGGAACATCGCCCTAGAGAATCTGAAGGATAAAAGCTAAGCAGCTGTAAAAACAGAAATCAAGAGTAGCACCATAATCAGGTAAATATGCCCGCATAAGGAGGGAAATAATTAAGGAAACTGTTTTTTACTGTTCCTCTATTTCACAGGGCATATTTACACTCAGGGGTCAAGTGCTCATGGCAGGGAGTGAGTGGTTTTTTTAGTCTTGTGCAATACCTACTGATTTATCATCCCATCTTTTCTCTGCTCAATCAGACCTTCATGTCCATTGCTGCAAGAGTTTGGTGTTGAGAGAGGCAAATATGGGCAAAGTAATAGCTTTGCAGAGCCAGTCAGCCCACACCCCACAGAGAAGAGCCTACGAGGTATGATTTTGAAGGAGTGAGAAGCAGAAATCCACTGCCAGCCTGAGTTTCAGCTGATGTGAATGCTGCCTTGGCAGCATCAGTATCCTGTTAGCTTCACAATTAGGAATCTGGCCCAAAACCCCCAACAATCCAGCTCTTCCCACACATCCAGATACATGCACTCGTGAAAGAAGCAGGACATCAGCTAGAAAGGGTGCAAAGTCCATCCTGATGAGTCCCATCCCAGCACTGCCCTGGTCAGAGATCTATACAACTGTTGGTGGGTGAGGGCTGTGTGATAAATAAAGCTGCATCCCAAAACATCCTAAGTGGTGGACTTGGCAGTGCTGGGTTAACACTTGGACTCAATGATCATAAGGGTCTTTTCCAAGCTAAATGATTCTATGATTCCATGAAATAACCTGGTGAACTTGTCTCTGCATGGCTCCTCAGCCCTAGAAGCCTGATCCTGTGATGGGTTTGCAAGCATGAATGTGCTACTCACTGAATTAACAACTGAATGTGCTTCAGTGTGAGCAGCTCTGCACAGGCACTCATCTCCTGTGCAGAAAGGCAGAGCAAGGAGCACAAATCCCCATCAGAAAATGTACAAGCTTAAAAATATTTAGGTTGGAAGAGGCTTCAGGAGATGGTCCCTGTAAACTATGCTCAAAGCAGGGCCACGTCAGGTTATGTGGGGCCTCATCTGGTTGAGTTGCAGATACTTTTGTAGGAGGAGGGCCCATGGCCTGGTCAGGCAACTTGGTTCAAAATGTTACCCTGATTCAGAAGATTTTTTCCTTGTATCTGACTGGAATATCTCTTGTTGCTTCTTGTGTCCATTGCCTCTTGTCCTTTTGCTGTGCTTCTCAAAGAAAAGTTTGGGTGAAGGGGAGGAGATGTTACAAGTAACCTCCACATTCTCTTCCTTTATGGCGTGATGGCTGCACACCTCTGCAAGGGCTTTCAGGCATGGAATAGCAGCCACCAACACTGAGTGTGCTGTACTGCTCAGCAGGGAAAGGAGAAACTCTGCAACCTCCTCATTTTCTTAGGGGGGAAGGATATGGGTGAGCTGTTTTCACATCTTCTGTGCACCAACGGCCGGTTCTTACCATCGTGGCCAGCAAAAAGGGTGCGGGAACATCAAATATTACTTGGGGATTTGGTGGAGCCTTCCCTGCATTTGGCTATCAAGCCTTTAATAGTTAATGCAAATCCAACCAAACAGAAGAGCCCTGCTCTCTGGGACTCAGACTACAGGAAGAATAAGCAGTGCTTTCACATGAGGCAATAAAATTCAAGTAAGATTTGTTAAATCATGCAAATGATTGCTGGTCTGCACTTTATCTAAGGAATTGATGAAGCACTGAGTTTTTTTGTTGGTGAGTAAAGTTGATTAAAAAAAGTACTAGGGTCATAATATGTATTCTAGGAGTACATTTACTAAGCTCAAACCTGACTTTTTAAATTTTAGTTGAAATGCATGATAATTCCTTTGCTCTGTTCTATACTCACAGTCTGGTTTTGGATTTCTGTTTTGTTTCTTACAGCCCCAGCGGAGAGCTCTCCATAAACATTTCCAGCCTCTAAAGCTGCTGTCCTGCCACTTGATATGAAAGTGAACTTTCCTTCATGAAAAAAACACAATAAATGGCGCTGCCAGAAGATGACCATGGAGGATTGAAGACAAACTTGAAGTAAAATCAGCCCACTCAGCTGATATATTCTGGGGAGACCTGGTTTGCTATGGAGTAAATATGTGGTGCAAAATATCCAGTTCTAATTTGTTCAAAATGGTCACTGACAGACCTTTAGCTGGAAAATTTCTTCCAGTCTTCATCACTGTGCATAACTTTTGAGTTCCCTTTAGGGGACTGTCTATGCCCTTCACTAGAAGTCCTGTTTTAGCATGGCAACTACTGGATTCTTTTATTATGTATGCAGATGGCATGATGTTTTAGGAAAAACTTACAACAATTCTCCAATCTCAGTGGATATGTTCACAATATTACACCCTGATAGGAATGTAAACGTCTTGTATGTGTTAGTTTTTCAGTCTAATGGTATTCTGTTAAACAATATCAGCACTTCATATGTGCTTTTCTCACAGAACTAGCACAGTCCATATATATATAATGGTCTTTTTTTAAAATACTGAAGATATGTTTCAGTGTTTGTGCTGAGACTGCATCCAAACTGAAGCCCAGTACTAGCATCCCTTCACTGATTCACAGTAGGTTGTGTTGATAGTTTTGCACGTGGCAGAGATGTGACTTCTTTTATCAAGACTTAGAGAACAGCTGTCACAGAGGTAGCCAAGAACAGGGTAGACTGAATGAGCTGTAGGACACTGTGTCTGCTCTGCCTCTCACCCAACAAATATCAAAGGTTCTCGTGTCTGGTGTGCCAGTGTGTTTTCTAACTCAGAGAGGGAGAGGCGAGAGAGAGAGCCTTTCTCAGACGTGTGTGTGACCCTGGGTTTGGTCTGCAATAAAACCAGAACAAACTGGAAGAATTCAGGTTCTTTATGCTGGCCACCACTTATATTTTGGGCAGGGCTGGGAAATTGTAGTCCAAACCAAACTCTCTGAAAGGTAAAGTGTAAGGCTATACTTCTAAGGAGTGAGACACTCCCTTTGGAGAGGGCAGATTTCTTCATCAACTTTTTCCACTTTCTACCCAAAACAGTATTTTGGTAGGAACTGGGAATAAGCAAATGGTTCCAATAAGCCTTTCAATATACTGTAGCAGGCTCAAGACTGTTGCATTCAATCTGAACGTTGTTTTTTGTTCAGTCTCTGAATGGCTGACCTCATCACTGGTTGTATCACAGCTGGCTGTGGTACTGTTTCTTCCATGGGGACTCAGTGGAATTGGTGTCTGTCCCTTACATCAGGACCTTCTCGGCACACTCTTTATAATGAACTGATGTCATCAACATACTGAGGGGGCTTACCTCTTTGTTCCTTCTTTCTTTAAAATCAAAGGTAGCTTTTTTGTGTACTTAAAGACTGTCACTCTCTCCAGCCTGATAAACAGGTACTGTAGAGTTGCTGTTAGCATTTATTCCAAACCCTGGGTGAGACAATGCTGTGTGAAGATGCAGTGATGGAGAGAATGTGCAGCTAGAGTAAGTCAAAGGCGCCTTTCTGGAGGAAGCTCCTGTGTTATAATTCTTAAAAACTATTGTGCAATTCATTGCTAGAGAATGGAAGGTCAACCACTGAGGGTGTCTGTACAACAAACAGATAATTATCTTCAGGGTTTAATTTTTTTCAGATGGTTTTGGGCTTAGGTTTCAGCTCTCCACCCATCTCAGATTCAGCATAGTGGATACTTCCATAGTATTCAGTCCAAAAGCAAACTATTTTTACTGGTGACCAAGATTTTCAGAAGTTGCTAGTGATTTTTAATGGTTTGGGTCTTTCCATGGATTCTCAAATGGAGCTCCCAAGAATTACAGAGCAGTAAGCTTCAACATTTTCTTTCTGAAAATCCTGGTCCCTAATTTCAAATTAATTGGTGTAAAAATTCTCCTTAAAACATAAGGATCTTTGCCAATTGCAACGTTTGCACTTTTTAGAGCTTTTCATAGGGTTGCAGGTTGGAATCTGATACCAATAGAGCCGGCCATGTGCATGGCACAGGTCCACTGTAAGCTTCAGCAAATTTTACAGCTCTTTCTGCTACAGGTTTTAAAAATGCACTCTGACAACTGAGTGCATCAATTTTATGTTGGTGAAGCAATTAAAAACAAAATATTTCGATTGATACATTAAATTAAAAGGAGAATGCGATACTTCTACAGTAGGAGTTCTCTTATTTTACCACCCGGTGAAAAAATCTAGAATCATTTGAATGATAAAAGAAGAGTTTATCAGAGAGTGTTATCTTAGAGGGGTGTATGAGAAGAAGTTGCGTTAGGCAGAGAGCCACTAGAAGCTTTTTTTGTATCAATGTTAGTTTTGAACATCTTCCAGTATATGGGCATGAATTTAGATGTGTGCACTTCTCCTGTTAAAACAGTTTGTTTTAAAAGCTTCCCAGGATTTTAGCTATGGTGACCTAGAAAAGCAGTGTTATAGGCCCTGAGAAATGTGAAAATCAAGTCCAGACCCTTGAGTAGCCAGACTTGGAGAGGAGTCTGCTGTAGGTGCCTATCGGACAAACCTCCCTTCAGCTGGTGTAGGTCTCCATCCTGCAGCCAGCCTATGCATGTGGATAACTGCAAGCATAGCTCCCCCGAGCCCCGTGACACTTCTCACGTGTGTAACTGTCTGCCAGAGCCATAAGGAAATAACTGTACTTTTTGGCTTGTATTTAACTATTCATTGTGTTTGGATTTTTTTAATCACTGTTATTCTCCCAAAGTAGGCCATGCTTCCTCAGGGATATTTATGAAATTGTTCTACATCTCCTGAACAACTATCTGGATCCCAGCGTATTCTTCTGAAAACTTTTTAATATAAATAAACATGTGGGCGAGATTTTTGTTATTATGAATGGGGGCAGGTACTGTGTTCTCGGAAAGGCTGTTGAGTGCAGACAATCAAGTCTATTGCATTTTTTATGCTGAACACCTTATTAATAGCAGACATATCCGCTTTAGCCTGGGTCGCAGGAACAGTTCAGGGGAAAGAATGCTTTATCTCTAGTCAATAAATCATTTATGTTGAGAGTGCCAAAGACCAAGTCAACATGAAAGGGAGCAAATAAGTTTTTCCGGCAAAGGAAGTGAATTTAAATATGCTCAGAGCCATTAGTTGGGTGCAAAAGAGTGGAAGACTAATGCTGTTTTCATAAAGCAGCCATTATCAGCCTGTGGAGATAGATAAATTCAAAGAGGCCATGCTGCTGTTACATTGATCACCAGTTATTATCTCTGAGACAAGGCAGGGTTGCGACCAGGAGCCTGTTCCCTGTGCAGACCTGTTCCCTGTGCAGACCTGCAGCCTTCCTCCCAGCCCAGAGCCTGCCCCTGCTGCCACACTCCCCTGGTCTCTCTGTGTCCAGGCTGCAGCATCAGACCCGGCTCAGAATCCCCGTCAGAAACTCAACCATTCCGAGTGCTTCACACCGTGGGAAGTCCTCCACTAGAAACCTGAAGGAATTGCTCACCCCAGAGAGCTGCAGCTGAGAGCATCCTTTGCACTGTTTTGTTCCTAATTTTTTTCATCTGGGTGGCTTTCTGTGCCTGAACATCCACCATTTATTCTGTTAAGGGAAAGGCAGCCTTCCAGGAGGGGAGTTTGGAAAAGCTCCATGAGCTCTTTGGTTTTGCTTGCCCAGATGCATGGCAACGCTGTACCAGTGAGTTCATCCCTCCCTGTCTCTTCTTAGGGTAAGTGTTGTCACTCAACAGCAGCTGCAATGTCATTGAGGAAATGAAACCATTAAAAATTACAAAATTGTGTGTTTGCCCTGAATTTTCAGAAGATCCCATGGCAGACCCTGGCAGACTTAGGTTGGCATTACTCCACTGCAGTCTCCAGAGATGTGTTGATTAGTGCCAGCCAAGGAGCCAACATCGAGGTGGGGATTTTTGTCATCACTAAAATGAACTTCCCCCCACCTGCCACAAAGCCAAATGGTCTGCATTATTCAAAACAAAGTAAAACCTGCATCTCTCACATTGGTCCCCTTCAACAGTTACTGTCTCTGCCATCAGAGTCTCCTTGAACAGCTCTGCTGCAGGACTGCAATTGACCCTGGCATATATAGGCTGTCAATAAGATTTTAATTTAAAAAGAGAAGGTCCTTTGGTATAATTAAAATTGATGGGTGAGGGGAAGATATTACCAGCATTACCTGCAACCTCCTATAGTAAAATTCAGGAAAGTAATCTGGAGTGCAAAAAAACCCCAGCAGCGTAATGTATGGGTGATTAGGCAGGCTCCATGAGGATAAATCAGAAAGTAAGAAAAGTAGATGCTTAATGAAGGAAGCCAAAAATGTATGGGAAGTCAGTAGCAAATAAGTTAGGACTGGTTACACCAAAGACTTTACATATATCCTAATAAATACCATCATAACAAAGCTAAGTGTGATGTTAGGCAGGCCTGGCACAGAGATTGCTCACACTACATTGGAAACCCAACAAATAGTCTTGTTTTGTGTTTGAAAGCAGTGGAAGGAGGGAGTCAGATTACACATTAAAATGTAATTCCTCCTACTCCATCAGTAATTACAGGTAATATTAAGCAGTAGCTATCCAAACATAATTTTAAATTTGTAGAACCATTAACTGAATCCAAAAGTGAAGGAAAAACTTGGCCTAGGACTCCACAGAACCCGAAAGCATAAAGGAAGCTTCAAATGACACCAAATCCACAATAATTCAAAAGAATGAGTAGTTTGATCCAGAAAAATATAGGCTCATTATCTTCCTATCAGTCTTAGGCAAAATCATGGAAAAGTTGATACGGTGTAATCATTAGAGCAATTAAAACTTCATAAAACCCTCCAAATTATTTTTATAGAACACTATCATGCCAAATAAACTTGCTATTATTTTTGTGTTATCAAAGGATTGTTGAGAAAAGAAGCTCTGCTGGCATACTATACTTAGCCTCCTATAGAGCATAGGAGAAAAAATAGCACAATGCAAAATCAATATCACCCATATTAAGTGGATTAAAACTGATTATAGGCTAGATCACAAAAAATAGCTGTAAATATGAATTATCCTCAGTGAGACTATTTCTGATGAGCTCCTCCCAAGGTATGCTCTATTTTCAATATACCCCCCAGGGAAAGAGAAAATTACTGTTGGCAACAGTAGAGATGACAAAAACAGGGGTGCAATAAATAATGATCTGATCAGGTCAGTGGTGGAGAATAACCTGGAGGACAAAAAAGTTAAAGATCCAGGAGAGATGGCAGCAAGTCCAATGTAGAAGCATGGAGTATGTCTGCAGTAATACAGTGGCTGTGAAGGTGTCATAAATTATCCGTTCAGCATCAGCCCCAGAGATGCTCTTGCCAGCTGGGATGTAGGACCTGGCAACAGTGATGCCATTCCAGTTTGTTTGGTTACTGTCAGTCTTTCAAACAGGGTATCGACAACTTGGAAAGATTATTTTCAATAGTTGCCAGTGTCATTCAAGGGCAGGAAAACAGGTCTTATTATAGTGTCAGACTAATGAAGCTCAAGCTATTAATTTATCAGAGGCAATTTGAAGCGGTGACTTGATCTCCATCTGCAATTACAATCTTCTACCTGGGCAGGGAAGTGCTGTCTGAAGGCAGGTAGCTCTTCTGTTTAGAAGAAAAGGGAATGATGTGCTCTACTGGTTGGAAACTGATTTCAGGCTAGAAATTAAGTGCAAATACTCAACAGGGAGGATGATTACCCGCAGAGACAACTTACTTAGTTACCTGGCATGTCCTCCATCACATAAAGTCTTTAAATGTATGCAGAGTATTTTTCTAAGTCAATAAGCTCTACCTCAAACTGAAATCCAGGCTCGGTGCAGCAATTACTGGATGAAGTTATTAGGCATGTGTTATGCAAGGATTAGACTAGATCATCAGATGTAAACTCCTGAATTAAAAATATCCTGAAGTTTCCAATATTACAGGAAGGCAGGGCAATCTATATCCTTTTTTTTTCCCCCCCCCCCCACAGAATGGTATTAATTTAAACAGTTTCTGTGGAAGGCTGTGCATTTGGTATGAGCATCAGTAGGTCTGCTCACAGTTGTAACATTCTGCTGCACATAATTAAAGGAAGAGAACTGGGCAAGAAAGGACAACAAAACCCTTGGACATAGCAAGAGTCTGCAGCCTTTCATTGACAGCAGCCTGGGACAAAATGCTGCATGCAAATGATGGGTCCATGTGGACGTGTAGTCAAAGCAAGGAATAGCAGCTGTGTGTCTGCCTCTTAAGGAGGTAGCATCTTGCTGGCAAGAAACAGATTTTCCTGCCTGCAACAACTGGCAGAGAAGCTGCAGTGCTGATGGAGAGGGTGATTGTATTGCTGTGCAGCTGAGCACAGTGCGCAAGCTCCTTGCTTCAAAGACAGCAAACTTCTGCTCTCTTGACGAGCCCCATTGGAGCTGGCTAATAAAGCCCTGGAAGTGAAATGACATCAGTGGGATTACCCAGAGAAATGACAGCAGCTCCCAGCAGCGTTTTTTTGCCAGATTGGGTCCTGTTACCATTGGCTGATTTGAATGTTGTACTCTAGAACCGAGCAGAGGAGTAGTCAGTGTCTGATTCAGATTCCATAAAACAGCTGTCGATGGGTCAAAGGCAAGTGTGAACCATTGGAGTCATCTTCCATGTGCTTCATCAAGTGGTGGGGAAAGCACAAACTGGGATGTACAGTCTGAAGAGTAAACAGTTCACACAAACAAGGGAAACTATAACAGCAATACTTACTGCAGATTGATACTGAGTCAACATCAGGGAGCTGGAACAAGAAGGAGCTAGTTACGGCCATAGCTATGAAGATAGATATCTTTGGGGATTCTTGCTCTAATCCAGTGTGAAATCCTAGGAAAATGAGTTTGGACTAGGTTTGTGGTTTAAAGAACATTGGTATGTGCTTGCTGCCTGCCAAATAAACTCTGAGGAGTCCCTGGCTTCAGGGTGTGATAGATTATGGGTGTGCTCACACTGCTGGGACACCTTGCAGCTCTGGAGGAGAGAGTTCTGTGACAGGCATGGCTGGGGCCCACTGGGCAGGGACGAAGCTGAACTTGCATCACTGTAACATCTGCTTCTGCCATAAGAGTAGGACTGACAGCATTAGCACAGCACAGCTCAGGCTTAGACCAAGCTCAGTCTAAGAATGAACTGAAAAGCTCCTTTCTGATAATTCCAAATATATCTAAATAGTTTTTCATAAAAAATAAAATCCTCTGTAGTTGTTACACCTCTAATCACATTCCCTCTATTAAGCATTTGCCTTGAATGTATCTATTTAATATCATAAGTCACCAAATTAAATAGCAAAACACAGGGTTTTTCTTAAAGCAAGGAGATTGGTATTGCAGCAAAACTGCATGTAAGCAATAAGAATCTGTGCAGGGAAGAAAAAACCCCACAAATTGTCCCATCAGATGTTTAGGGAACTTGATCAGTTGGTTGGGTTTTTTTCAATATTGAGAGAGTGGCTTTACATCTAGGAAGAAGTCTTCCTTACTGAGCCAGGCTTTGGTCTCAAGACCAGATAGATAAATGTTTGGAGTCCTTGTAGCACTTTGTCTGCTTCCCTTGTATATAAGAGGCTCCTTCTTTGCACTTCTGAGAAAGGTGCAAATGACATTAACTGACAGTAGAATGTCACAGAGGGACAGGAGCTTCCAGCCTGTGCAGAGCATCTTAGCATGAGACCACATCTCATCCTTCTCCACTGAATCCCACACCATGACCAGGGGGAGGAATGGAGCCATGCTGGGCTAACCCACAGAGCCCAGTGCTCTGTCTGTGCTGAGCAGCTCTTGCCGCCACGGCAGGAGACATCACCTGGCAGGACTGGACAATGCCCTGGCAATGGGAAGGACCAGCATTTCCCCAAAGAGGCTGCATGCTCTGAGGAGAAGATTCCTTTGCTTCGCACTGAGCTGCAGGGATACTTGGCAAGGCTAGGAGGTGTATTTTCTCATTTCTCACAGTTATTGCAGAGTCTGAAAGTGGCAGGGCAGTGCTTTGGGATCTGCTGGGCTTTGCTTTCAGCTTCTTGTAGGGACTGCAGCTACCTGGACCTGCCTTGAAATCATTATTTCTTTTTCATGGGTCTGGGTAAGATGGGAGGAATGCCTGCTTGGCTCTGCACACCATAAACCAGCAAAGGGGGCTCTAAATTTGGGCTTCTCTATTTTGGGGAGCTGAATTTGATGTTGTTTGAACATGACCCTGAGGAGAGCAGGTAACTGACAGCTGGAATTGCAGTTGCACCTGAATTGTCTCCAAAGGTTGCCACCCAAAAAGGAGCCCATGGACAGAACTGGATGCCAGGCCGTGCTGGTGCGTCCACATCGGCTGCTGCTGATGGACATGAGCTGCAGGGAGTGAGAGGGAGGCTGGGATCAAAGTCCTGGGAGACCTGGTCTCCTGGTGCAGGACAGCTGGATGCAGAAAGGCTGACTGCAAGCCTATAGCCATGGTCAAAACAGTCGCCTGAAGCCAGCAAATCATGTCTGGTCGTGCTGCCTTTGGACTCAGTTCTGGTTTACATTCACTGAGGAAATACTCTAAGCCAGTGATCTCCTTTTAATGTTAACTTGGTTGATAATGTAGGAAGATGCCAGCACTCTAATGCTTATAAAGTGACACACTGTTATTCCCAGTACATCTATGGCTGAACTTTTTAGTGATGGAGCCAAATGAAGTGGCATGAGACAAAGGTGTGCCTTTTTGTTTGATGTACACTGCATTTCCCCAGGCATCCAAGGTGTTCAGCTGCACAGCAGTGCTTTTTTCCCAAAACAGAAATTATCATGCAATCTAATTTTTAGTATACAAAGTGGCCATCACTGTTAATTCCACCTTACAGTTTTTATATTCAGTCTTTACTTCCTTCTGTTTTCAAAAATCAACAAAAAATAAAGCCCGGGTGGGAGGGAGGAGTTCTTTTAAACAATAAAATTAAAATCAATATCAAGTTTTTGGTATCTTTGGGCATGATCTCTGGAAGCTTTGGGTATCTGCTTTATCATTTTGTATATTTGACAATTTTGTACTCTGCATTGTTTGACTTCATTTGTGCATGGCAATGTATTAAAACATGGAATTTTTATTATACAGTAAAAGTATTTTGTTTGATTTAAAGAAGGTCGAGCTTGATCCAGGTCATGAATAGGAGGGGAAAAAAACCCAGAGGTTTTTTCTAGCAACAACTCTCACCTGACATTCTGACCATTCTCATCCAGGTGGTTTCCAGCACCTGAAGGTGGGCAGGGCTTTTTGCCCACCTGCAAGTCTCCTTCCCCAGCTGCACTCCTTGGGTCTGTGCAGGGTTTGCTGCACGGGGTGCAGGGGTTGCCTGAAGGCAGCACATCACAGCTCTTACAGGAGGTGTCACCTGAGCAAAGGGCTCTGCTCTGCTGGGCAGGGTTTGGGTGTGAATCCAGACCAACTCTTCTCATTTTGCGTTAGTGCAGTGCAACAGCAGTAGACAGACGCTGCACACGGTGAGGAAGAATTCTTCTTTCGTTGCCCTTATTTCTCAAGACTTGGGGGATGCCCTTGTCAGCAGTGAAGCATCCTCTGAGGGGACCAAACTGCAAAAGAAGCAGGTACCAGACTGTTTATGCTGTGAGGCATTTCACTCCCATCCCACCCGCCCCATTTATTCTCAGTATTTATGGCATGTGAGCAATTTAAAAGTCAATGGATTAGGTAGTTTTCAGAAAAATGCTGAAATGCTGAAATTCCAGCATGGTATTATGTTCTTCCTTATATGTGTTTTTTTCTTTTCAGCCATAATTCTGAATATTCTCACATTTGTAAGGTAGAGACTGATGACATGTTTTGGTCAAACACAAAACACTGGATTAATACAAAATAATAGAACAAAATTATATAGTGTAAGCTATAACTGACAAAGTCAAGATAAATTGTCATCTAAAAAAATCATAAATCATGTTTTTTATTTTAACATCTCATGATGGGACTGCAATTTACTAAATTCTGCTTATATCTTTAAAAAGATTTCTACTCCATAAACTTTGTCAGCGAGAAGAATATGTTAGCAAGGAAAGCTCTGTTTTTGAACAGATCTGTGCACGTTACTTCTTGGGCTGAGGGAAATTAGAACAATAATACAAGTAAAGAAAAAGTTGCTATGTCACATACCCTTCTCACCATCACAGTCTCCGTAGGGGTTACTGTGGTGCCATGTTATTATAGCTCTATGTGCTGCACACTAAGATTATTTCCATTATAAACAATGTGCCAGCTAAACCAGATCTGCTTAATAATGAAACAGCAGCTGTCATGATCATGAAATATTTCTCCCTGGTGACAGAGAAAATAGTTACTTGAAGCTGTAGAGAAAGCATTTCCATTTGTGATCGTATGTGTTTTGCACTACAAATCTCAGGGATGGGCTTGCAGTTGCTTTATGCATAGTTTGTTCCTCAGAAGCTGTCAGTGGAGCAGCCAGTTGTACCGTTGGTTTTTCCTGGTCATTTTTCTTCCAGTGACAATTAGTCCATGATGAAACTTGCATGACCTTGTGTTATATCCATGTACATCCCGTGGATCCATCAAAGCTTACCTTATTTACCCTGAGCATCTATCAGGGGTTACAGGCCCAAGTTGTGCTGCTTGGACCCTTGGGCTCAATGCCGTGTACCTGTCCAAAAATTGGATTCCTGAACTAAGATCATGTTAGCTGAGCAGATCTGTGCTCATTTGTGCAAATCCTTCTGATGTGAGCATGTTCTTAGTCCACAGTGAAGTCCAGTGAATGAAGTGCAATCATCGAACACACGCCATGTTCCCAATCCCACTGTTGACCTGTTGTTTGTGAGAGGACAAGTTCCCTCACATCGTCTCTTCATGTCCCATTTCCTTATCTGTAAAACTGGAACTGCATTTACCTGTCACTGTTAAACCTTGAAACTCGATGGAGGAATGTGTCTTTGCTGTTTCGTCTCTGGACTCCTCTGGACCACTGAATCCAGCCCTCAGTAGCTCCTTACTCCAGGAGCTCCGGTCCAGGGCAGAACGGTGGTAGCTGTTTGCCAGTAAAGACAGACGGACCACTTGCGTATATATCAGCGTTCTTTATTTTCCCTCACAGAGGGAAAAGGATCGTGCATAGAACAACCTGTGAGATGGTGAACCTGGCAAGAGTGATCCAGCTCGTCTCTCGCCCAGATCTCTTATGCCCTCTGTCAGGGGAGGGCAAGGCGTGAGACGAGCCAATAGGCAAATGACTGACCAGTGACATCTGGCCAGTCCTGGGTGAACAGGGGAGGGACAGGTACAAAGCAGGGCTATGAATGGTCAGACCACCAGTGGATTCTCGGTGGTCTGTCCACTGCTACAACGGAACTGCAAGTCTTCCAAGAAGATTGTGTTACAAGTTGGATTGATTTGAACAGGCTGGGCACTGTGGTACAAGAGAGACACCTCATTAGGGAGACAAGAAGTTGCCATTCACAGCTCCTGCTGCTCTGATGCCCTCCTGTCCCTGCACCCAGGCGCTGATCTGTGCATGCAGTGACACTGTCACGGGTGAGGTGTCACAGCATCCCGCTCTCAGCGTGTCTGAGGTCAATTCCTCTTCTGTGCACTCCTTTGTCTCATTCATGTCGCTGCGTTGTCACTGCCTTCTTGCTTTCCTGCACCTGACATGATTTCTTGCCTTCTACTGTTATTAGCATCACATGGGAAATACGCTGAATTATTGCATGTGAGAAACACACTGTCAAAAAGAAGAGTTTTCCTTTTAGTAAATGGCACCAAGAACTGGCCTTGGGAGGAGATAAAGCAGAGAACAAATTGCTACAGGTTTGTTTTAGGGGACACACGGGCATTAAGCTCATCTCCATGTCAGTGATGGAAGAACAGGCTAAAATGGCAGCAAGAAGGATGCACACTGGACACTTTCTAGGAACAGAAAACAAATCCTTTTTATGAGCAGGGATTCTGAAGCAGTAGCAACTGCTTAAAAGAGATGGAAAATAGTTTTGAAGAGCACCCCTCAGCAATCCTGACCCTGTGGTACAACAGGACCAAGTGGTCTACCAAAATCTCTTTCTCGGTTCAATTTTCCTGCATGTAAGACTTGCATGGGAAGCAAAGAGTTACCTCTGTTAATTATCATTACTTTACATTTCAAATGGAACTGCATCTTCATTTTCTACCTCTTCCAGGTAAAAACCTTCTACTGTGTAGCTATGACTAATTCCAGACTCATTTAAGTCAATACCTCAGGCTGTCAGCTGAGAAACTGGGACATGTCCCCTGCCACGGCCAGTTCAGATGCAGAGCCAGAGCCTGGGGTGACAGCAGGGACCAGGCCCCCCTTCCCATCCAAAGGCACCGGGCTGAGCGAGAGTCCAGCTGCTGTGCTGTGCAGGGACAAACGCTCAGTGAGATCTGAGAACAGAAAATGGGGGGCACCCTGCAAGGCCAGGGTCGGCCCAGCTCCTACTTCAGGCTTTCATCTGGTCTTTATTAGGCACCATCAGAAAATTAGGGATAAGTAGAGAAAAGCCTTGAAATTAGGGGTTAAAACAAACAAACAAAATTACATTGAGCGCAATTATGGGCTGAAAAGAAGCAATATTTTATAGTCAGCTGGCTGAAGCTTTGAGAGCTTCAGCCATCCATTACAGAGGGCAGGCTGAGGGGGTGTGTGTGTGGCCACCTCCAGCCTCCACCAACAGCTCTAGGCGGATTAGGAAAACTGCTTTTCCTTCACTGGGTAGTTTTACTGCAGAGAAATGAAGCACTTTAGGGCACATCATAAGTCTCAGCTTGAACACTCAGCTCTGGCACTTTCCAGGCGAGACGGGAGAGCCTGATTGGTGCTGAGTGCCGGATGCTCAGCCCGAGGGGTGCTTTGGCTCTCCTCCATGCTGTGAAATGGGACAGAGATGCAGACTATGTGGGAGGCAAATTGTTTTATGGAAAATATTGGAAACCATTGTACTAAGCTGATTAACTAATTTTAACAATTTTACTTAGCTGCAACAGTTGCCCCACATGAAAAGTGCAGCTGCAAGCATTTGCACAACGGAAATGCTCCCACATGCAGGAAAGCCAGATAAGCCCCTGCCTGTCGTCATTACAGCAAGAAATTTTAGTACTTTGGGGACATTGCAGGGTTATTTCTGCCTCTAAGTTTTAATCTAGAGCATGGAGTGTACTGTTATGCTGTTTTTGTCCACGTCCCTCACGTCCCAGACTCAGCCTGGTTTTGGCAATTCTTGGCAGGTAAAACTTTTGTCAGGAACATGAGAAATTGTAGGATTCAGGGCTCCCACTGTCTAACTCCACCTGGGGACAACAGCTGCTTGTTTTACCCCGAGGCAGTATCTCTTCTGCCCTCCTCCACTTCCACGAGTTGTACAGTATTATGCAGGGGAAATTAGGCTTTCTTCATGCTTCCCCTCTTTCTCCATGTTATTAGTCCCATAACTAGCTGCCTCCTAATCTCAAAATATGAACCTTTTGGACAGTGTTCTGCTAATGCCATGAGGGATTTGGCAACCAACAGGAAAACCAAGATTGTCTGGAATATTATCCAAACACGTCGGACCAAGGACCACCCTCAGCCTTCAGCATTTCTCTTGAGTCACCAGTCACACACCCCTCCCTGTTAAATTAAAACCACTCTGAAAACAGTCTGGTTTTAAGCACTAGCAGCAGGGCATTTATATGGGATTTCCAGACCGATTCTTCTCCACAGGCCAGTTTGGGACCTCCTGAGAGTAGGATATTGTCTCAAAATATTCCCTGAAAACAGTCAAGAAGCATTGGTATTTAAACACACCAGTAACAGTTCTGCCATCTCTGCAAGCATTAGCTGCAAATCAGTTTTACCCTCTCTAGATGTTTCAGAGCTCATGGCTGGTGCTTTTGCTCCAGTTTCCTATGCTTCCAATTATACATTTGAAGCAGCAGCAGACCTCCACCAGAAACAGGAGCTGGGGTGGCCGCATGCTCCCTCACTGCCAGCCAAGGCACAGAGCTGCTGCAGGGAACCAGAAGCTGTGGGCATGCATCTCCATGGAAATGGGTCCTTGGGAATATCAGAATGATGCTGGGGGCTGCATTCTGCCATTCAGTTTGTTCTGAATGGTGGCACTGTAAAAATCAATATGGCACTTTTCAAATGGATTACAAGGCAGTTAAATGACAAGTCTCCAAAGAGGAGTTGCAAATGAAGAGTGATCCCATGGGAGTTTTTATAGAGGGAATATTCAGGAAGCTATTCTTGGCTGTTTACCTAGGAGGTCCAATAGATAAGCAATTGAATATGAGTTCCATGTGTGATGCTCTTGTTAAAGGGGCTAATATGACCCTAGGATGTATAAATGGGAATATTGAGTGGTAGGGGAAACATATTAGCTCTATACATGACATTAATGAGACAAAACGAGTCCAGTTCAGCTGTCAACACTTAAAAATCATGTTGTAACACTGAGAAAGGTTGGGTGAAGAGCTGTAAGGCTGATTGAAAGCATATCTTACAATGACCTAAAGGAGCACAATCCATTTATATTATCCAAGAGGAATATAAGAGATGAATTGATCTATAAGTATCTGTACATGGAGGAGGAATACGGTACCAGAGACTACTTAACCTAGCAGACAAAGGCATATAAGCCAGGAACACTGGAGCTAAAAAAATCAAGCTGAAAGTGAGGCACATTTTTCTCCTTAATGGTCTTGTAATTAACCACTGAAGGAGCTGACATGGGATATGGTAGGTTCTCTATTATCTCAAAAGATACTTAAATTAAGTGTGGATGTCTTTCTACATGATGCAGCTCATGTATTGGTGTGGGAATTGCTGGGCAAAACTCCATAGTCTGCATTATGCAGGAGGGCAGAGGAAACCACCATGGTGGTGCCTTCTGGCTGTGAAATCTATGAAACTATCAAAGTGATGACACGTGTACATCACATCCCAGCAGCATCCTGCCTTTTATGCAACACATGTTATGAAAAGACTCTTTTAGGGACATTTAGAGGGCTTTAAATATTTTATTAGAGGTGTTTTTAAAAATATACTCTGCCTGTAAAACCAGATAGATGAAATAAAACTTAAAAAATAATAATAAAAAAAATCCTGAAATAGATTTCCTATACCTGCAAATCCCAGTCTTAAAGTCAATATCTCAGGATACTCTGGGCTTTCAATATGATGCTCCAAGGACTCAGGCCTTTATCGTGGTTTAAAGCTTCTATTTCACAGATTTATAGATGCTAAACTCAGGAGGGACTACTGTGAATATCTAATCTGACCTTGTACATAACAGAGGTCACAAGGCATCCCTCAATTGCTTCCAGGCCACGCTGAAGCCTTCCAGGTTGTTCCTTCATACCATAGCCAAGGCACAGCCTTCCCCTCCATCCTCACGGATAAACTTCAGATCATCTCACATCTCACTGCAGCATCCTTCCTTCCGCCCCTGACAAATGAAATCTTTCCTGGCACATGTCCATTCAAATTGCTGCTGCAAAGATCATTTGCCATTCCTATGTCTCCTTGCTGGCTCTCCCTTTTGCCTTTTCACCAACCCATCTCCTGTTCCTCCTAGTCCCTACCCCTGCCTCTTCATCCCATTTGGTATCAGCTCACTCCAGCTTCTCATGGCCCACTTTGCTACCTTTCTTTTTGTATCCCCTTCTTTCTTCCTGAACAAGCCTTATGTGGTGTAGCACCAATTCATGTGAAAGGACCCTAAGTCACATCAGTGCTGCTACATGAAAAGATTCTCAGAGCATTTGCATACATCAGGGGGACAGGGAATGGGAGCTGTGGTCAGTCCATCACACGTTGTCTCTGCCACTCCTTCCTCCTCAGGAGGACTCATCATACTCCTCCCCTTCTCCAGTCTGTGATAATCCCCATGGGAGACAGTTCTCCACAAACTTCTCCAACCTGAGTCCTTCCCATGGGCTGCAGTTTTCCACAAACTGCTCCAGCATGGGTCCCTTCCATGGGGTGCAGTACCTTAGGACCAAACTGCTCCAGCACGGGTCCCTTGGAGGGTCACAAGTCCTGCCAGCAAACCTGCTCCAGGGTGGGCTTCTCTCTCCATGGGCTGCAGGTCCTGCCAGGAGCCTCCAGCACAGGCTTCCCATGGAGTCACAGCCTCTTTGGGCACCCACCTGCTCCAAGTGTGGGGCCCTCCAGGGGCTGCATGGCAATCTCTACTCTGGTACCTGAAGCACCTCCTCCCCCTCCTTCCCCACTGACCCTGCTGTCTGCAGGGCTGTTTTGCTCACATATTCTCACTCCTCTCTTCACTATTGTTATTCTGGAGAGGTTTTTTTCCCCCTTCTTAAATACATTATCATAAAGGCATTACTGACATTGCTGACGGGCTTGGCCTTGGCCATCCTGGAGCTGGCTGGTGTTGGCTCTGTCAGACACAGGGAAGTTTCTGGTAGCTTCTCACAGAAGCCCCCCCCGTAGTGCCCCAGCTACCAAAACCCTGCCACTCAAACCTAACACAGTGTATCAGTGACAGATCCTTGTCACTGGATTCTTGTGCAGGGAGAAATCATTCATGTGAATTATTAAATGTCTGTATATCATGCCAAGGCATACAACAGTGTGGTACAGTTTGCATCTAGACAAAGGCTGTATTTTAATGCTCTTCGTCCTCCTGAAAGAACCCAGCTTGATAAACTTCAGTGCAGGAGACTGGCATCATGGGACTGTGAACAAGGGAGAGCTGGGGCAAGGAACAGGAGGAGCCACAGCAGGGGAGCAGGCTGGAAAAGTCAGGCCATGGAGTAGCTCATCCCAGACTTTGCTTTCTAGAGAAGAGCTCATTGCCCTCTGTGTGCGAGTGGTGCTCTGTCTGGGGTAACAGGTAAGTGAGGAGAAAGGATGCACAGGAGAATCTACTGCCTTCTGTCCTGGGTTTGCCCAGGAAGGGTCAGTCTTGGAGGTGACCTATGCTGCAGGAAGCAGTACAGCTTGCTTCCTGAGAGACAGAGCCAGTGACCAGCTAGTTTTGAGTATTGATAGGTATACAATCCAATTAAAAGTTGTTCTGCCTCCAGAAAAAAAAATCATATTTAAGAGCAGGACACCTGAGAAAAGACCCTTTTTCTTGCCCTGTTGCTGCCAGAGAAGCAGGTCCTTTGCTTCTCTCTCTGGTAAGACTGGGCCCTTGCCCTCCTCCATCCCTGCCCCCCTCAGGGGTGGGAGTGGGGGGGGAAGGGAATTTTGGAGCAGCAGTGCAGCTGAGTGTGGGGGAGGACCCAGCCTGAGCTCTCCAGCTCAGATGCAGTTCGGCAAACATTCCAACCACAGCGCGCAGGGGCCAAGACAGCTCCATCCGACTCAGGCCGGGCCCTGCTCTATCACCGCAGGCCAGGCCAGCCCTGCTGGGCCGGGCCAGCTTCGCAGAGCAGGGCCACTGAGACTGACTGCTTCTGCAGCCTGGCTCAGACTTGTTAAACAACCCAGCAGAGATCATGGGACTGTCGCAGAGGTCTGAGAAAGAGATTAACCCTTTCATTGCACAGATGAAACTTGCAGACACCCATCCTCCCCTGCACAGACAGAGAAAGAGTGAGGACACCTACAGAAACACAGCATAGAAACTCAAAAAGTCAGTGAGAGATGCAGAGCCGATGCCTAGAGGGAGGAGCATGAGGAGTGCTTCAATGTGGAAGCTGAAAATTCTTCTGTGAAGCCATGGTTGGGACTAAANCAGCCAGTGAACCAAGGCACCTGTGTAGAGATAAGTAGATACTGAAGTAATTGCGGCCTGATGAGAAGTTTGAGCAGAGACAGAGAAGAAGCTGTGATCCAGATCCCTTGCCCCGGGGAATGGTCAAAGAGGACTTATGTTGCCAGTCATGGAAGAAGGGGATTTCTTTGCTGCTGTAGTAGAACCACTCATCCTTAAAAGAGTACCCCATGAACTGTCATAGCCCACCATAGTAGCTGTGGGAAGGCTACTGGTGTGCGAGGGATTTTCCACAACAAGCAGATCTTTTTCTCCTGGGCGGCTGCTAGTTGTGAGGCTGAAAACCATAAGAACTGTATTTCTTGTAGAGAAGTCAACATGGTAAAGCAGGAGGAAACTTCTCTCCCTAAATGAACTGAGGAAAGACTAATTTAGAGGTGGTAAACTGACTGAAAGACGAAGTGTTGTTTTTTGTATTGTCATTGGGAAAGAAATGGAGAGATGGGAGGAGCAGAGGTGTTCTGAGGGGTTTGTTCTGGTTCTTGATTTTTTTTCCTTCCTTTTAGGTCTGTTAAACTTTCTTTATATTCTTTAAAGTCTGAGCCTGCTTTACCTACTCCTAATCCTTATCTCACAGCAAAACTGAATAAAGTCTGGTGAGTGTGCTGGCATTTAGCCAGAAACTCAGGTGAGAGAACTCAAACCACTACATGAAATTGGTGTTTCTGCCCGGTTTCGAACTGAACCAGTGCACTTCCCTGCTTCTGCTCCATGAAAACTGACAAACATCCTCTTTTACAAAGCCTCAGTGCACAGAGTCTTTTTAGCCTAATACTGCTCTACACAACCGCACAAGGTTACCTTGCTTTATGTTACAGCAGGGTTTAATCCTTCTGGAGCCAAACTGCATAAAATTGCCAAAAACTGACACGTCTCTGCTCAGCGCTGCCTATTGACATGCAGGCACCTCTGGCCAAACTGAGAGGAAAACATCTGTCAGTAGGTGTTAATGAGACCATCACATGTAGCAGGCAAGACCCAACCAGCTCAGCAAGATCTGACAAAATTCATGTTCTCATCGGGTGATCACAGCTATCTACAGTTCCACTCAGCTGTCAGGGAATCACTCGCACATATCCTTCCTCACACAGCTATTTTATGAATTTTAGAGTTAGCAGGATGCAAATCTGCTCTTTGAGGCTTGTCTGTCAAAGCAGAGCTTAGGCCAGTACCTTGCAGGGACTTCTGCAGGAAAACAAAGGGGTGTTAAAGAACGTCCTAAGTGACCATCTTTCTGAGCCAGCACAGTTGAAGCCTGGGGGTGGGAAGTACTTTTTTTAGCAGAGATGTGAAGTTAAATGCCCCATTGTTTGCACTAGTTCTGATGCCATGTTGTTTTTACAGGAAGTCGTGGGCAGCTTCAATCGTCATACCTGCCAGCAGTCCTGAAGGAAACACTACTGCTGGAGAAGGTGTGGGGCATGTCTTCAGGTTGTCAGACAATGGCATCATGGCTTTAAACACTGGTGAATTAAAGCAGAAGGGAGGGGGTGGGGGGAAAGGGAGAGAGGAGAAGCAGTAGTTCACAGAGAAAATGTTCATTTAATTAACTGATAATTTACATCTCACTGTACAAATCAGAGCTAAGTATATCTGTCCAAGCCTATGTATATGACTCACAGTTCGTCAAATAGATATTCTGGAAGTGAGAAGTTACAGAAATAAAAGTCATGAATTATCAGTTGTTCTTCTATGCTTGTGGACAGCATCTTTTATTACACATAAATTCCATTTATAGCCATTGCAAACAGGAAAAATAGCTAAAGTCAAGTTTTCATGGATAGTAAAGTAGCACAACAAGAAACTGAGTCTAAGGATGGATTTTACCCTGTTGGTTTAGAGGGATCCCGACCAGCACTAAACATCTGCAAAGTCTTTGCAGGCTCTGCTTGGGGATTCCCCATCCCAGACTGCAGCAGGCAGCTGCAGCATTGACACATCCTAAAAGCTGCCGTTTCCCTCTGTTGACCACCTGAGGAAGCTCAGATAGAGACTGTGCTTTGCTAAAGTTAATAAACCACAGACGAACCCTACTTGTTAATGCTTCTTGAAGGCAAATTCAGAGACAAGTCCCAAAAAATTTCAAGAATTTCCAATGAGACACATGGTTTGATGCATGAGCCCTTCTCTGCAGTATGCTGAGATCCTGCCATGCTACCTACAAAGATAAAAGCAGCAAATGCTTCTTCACACACGTTTAAAAGTCACGTCGCAGAATCTGAGCTGAACAGCCAAAAGATAAATGGCTCATTTTCAATGCGAGGTCCATGTAAGGTTCACTGTGGGCATAACTCAGCACTGTCCTGCTCTTGGGAGCCAACATGGGCTTTTGCCACAGCTTGTTGGGAAGACACACGTGGTTTGTCTGCAGAGGGTGGTAAGCTCATTTCTCAATGTTTCTTCCATAAGTCAAGAAATGCCAATGGTTTGAACAGTGGGAAAAAGAGCCCCTTACCAAAACATCTCAGGTGAGACACCCCTTCCAAGGCAGCTCCTGCTCCATGTCTCTCTTCTAAAGATGCACCAAGCAGGATGACTGCACTGTATTTTTTTCCCTCTGGAGCACATCTGTGGAGTCAACAGATAGGTGGATGTAAATGTAGCTGTTTAACTGACTCAACTGTTTAGAAATTTAACAAACAAATGTACATACCAGTAGGTATCTGGAAACCAGTGTTTTCTGTCTGAGGCAGCAATATGAATGGAGAGCAATATTCAAACACTGAAAGTTAGCAGACCTAGGTACAAAAATATACCAGTTGCTAGGAGATGGCATTTAATCTGGAATTTTAGGCAGTAAGTAAAAATTAAGTTATGAGAAGAAATATTGTTTAGGGCAGAAATCAACCTGAAGCAAGAGGCTGTTTATGAGAGGGAACACAGCAAGGATGCTGCCCGACTGCACGCCGTGAGGCCAGAGGTGAACGGGAAGGTTATTGACTTGACCGTGGGAACAAAAGCACTGCCAGTGAAAGACAGCAAGGACAAAACTCTTTCCTGGTAGAAGTTGCTGGGAGATGTTCTACTAAAGTAAATAAGGGCTGTACTTCAACCTGCAAATATCACCTTTGCCTGTGATGGAAGTCCAACCAGAAGCTAAAATGTTGTGAAATTCAGCTCGTTCCCTCCAGTTGTGAAAATTACAGAAAAAACACAGCAAAAGTTCATTGCTTGTGAAGTTAGGTCCCCAAATCAGATTCTGCTGGTTTCTTTCACCACTGAACACCCTACTTTCTTAATAGCATTAGAATTTATAAATACTGGGGTTTAAGACTACAATATCTTGTGAAACCACATGGGTTCAACAGCAAGGCCAGCAAGGAGTGAGTGGGGCTGGCTGCTCCTTACAGCAGCCCAGTCCTTGGTGGGAATTGTCCAAGTGGACAAAATACAAGGGGATTTTGGTCCTGTTGAAATCAAGGACTACATTGCAATAGATCTCAAAAGTCATTTTCTCCCTTCCACACACAGGTAAAGGGGTTGTGTGTAATCTAGTCCAGCACAAGGTAATCACCTGCACATAGAGAGGACAAACCCTGCTTCTGATTCCTATAAGTTCATGCAGGTATTAGAAGCAGTGTTTGCCTTCAGCACCACCTCTGGGTAATTTCCACCTCAGACATCCCTTTGGCCAAGGCTGGTAAGGATTTCTACAGTATTTGATCACAGTGATTACATTCATTAGTCGGATCAAGCTATTGGGGTCCCAAGGCCAAGACAGAAATTCAGACCTTTTACAGCTTTGATATTACCTGTAATCCTGATGCTGGAGCACTACTTGTTTAGACTTCCTTAGGATGCTTGTGCTTGTCAAAGTGATTAATAATTTTCTGTGGGCAGCAGCCAAAGATCAGAGTCCATGCTGACATCTGCAATCTGCCAGAAGGCTTTGATATTGTCAACAGGACTATGGTGAAGCCTAAATAACCACTGGTTGAGGGGATGTGTTCTCCTTGCTCAGAAATCCAAAGGACTGTCCCCTTTGCTGACCCAGCTTGTCTTCCAGAGGATAACTACTGATTGCAGACATTGCTGGCTGCTTCACTGGCCTCTGCAGAAGAAAGTTTCTGGTAGAAAGGCAGTAACATGTGTGCTGTTACATCAGTGCTGCTGGTGGCACTGGCATCTCCTCTTCATGCAACCCAGACAGCAGAGTTGGTACCATCTGGACCTGCACACTTGCCAGGGTTCTCTGCAGTGAGGAGGGGCTGGACAAGGACTGACTGGTTGTTGTTCAATCCCTCTGATTGATCCCAATGTATCAGCCAATGAGGCTTGGCTGGGTTTTTGTCATAACCTGTGGTTAAGAGCCCAACCACCACAGTCACTGACTGCATCTCTCATATTTTATCATCTCTAGATGACCCTGCTTGAGTGGAAGGGTTGGACCAGATGCCCTCCAGAGGTCCTTTCCAACCTCAGTCATTCTGTGATCCTCTGATTTTTATGCAAGCAATGATTGCTGAACTTACAGAGCTCGCTGTAAAGTTCAGTGTGAGACCTCACCTTTGGGAACCTGCTCTTCCACCCCTGTGAGAGCCCAGCCTGTGCTGTAAGGCTTTCCAGCTGAACTGGGGAGATCTCCAGGAGATACCTGGAGGATGCTTTGAGGAAGGACAATAATGGTGATGTACACCTAGTGCAGGAAAGCAGGGGCCCTTGCAGAAAGCACTTGGGTCACAACAACCCCACACGACACTCCAGGCTTGGGGCAGAGTGCCTGGAAAGCTGCATGGTGGAAAAGGACCTGGAAGTGTTGGCCAAGAGCGACTGAACATGAGCCAGCGCATGCCCAGGTGGCCAAGAAGGCCAAAGCCATCCTGGCCTGTACCAGAAACAGAGTGTTCAGCAGGACCAGGGCAGGGACTGTCCCCCTGTAGTCGGCACTGGTGAGGCCACACCTCAAGTCCTGTGTCCAGTTCTGGGCCCCTCACTACAAGAAGGACATTGAGGGGCTGGAGTGAGTCCAGAGAAGGGCAACGGAGCTGGGGAAGGGGCTGGAGCACAACTCTGATGAGGAGCAGCTGAGGGAGCTGGGGGTGTTTAGGCTGGAGAAAAGGAGGTTCGGGGAGACCTTATCACTCTCTGCAACCGCCTGAAAGGAGGCTGTAGCCAGGTTGTTATCAGGCTCTTCTCCCATGTAATAAATGACAGGACAAGAGGAAATGGGCTCAGGTTGCACCAAGGGTGGTTTAGATTGCATATTGGGAAAAATGTCTTCACAAAAAAGGTGGTCAGGGCACTGGACCAGGCTACCCAGGGAAGTGATGGAGTCACCATCCCTGGAGGTATTTAAAAGACGTGTAAGTGTGGCACTTAGGGACATGGTTTAGTGGTGAACTTGGCAGTGGTGGGTTAGGAGTTGGACTTGATCTAAGAGGTCTTTTCCAACCTAAATGATTCTACAATTCCATGATGGCATGGCCCCTCTGGGCTGCAGCCAGCTTTTCTCCCAGAATGACTGGAACTGCCTTTGCTTCTGCTGGCAACAAGCAGAGTAACCTCCATCCCTGCCATGTCAGGTGCAAGGGCCAACTGCCCACACTGTCCATCTGTCCACACTGTGGCCTAGCCTGGGGCTCCCTTCAGCCCAATGTGGGGTTTGAATGAAAATGAGAAAGAGAAACGTAAAAGAAGCATGTGAGAAATGTTATGATTTTTTCAGCTTATTTTTAAAAGAAAGAGTTCCTGGGCTTTCGAGAGACAGCAGGAGGGTTTTGTCCATATGAAGTGGGTCACAAAGTGAAAGAAAATCACAGAGTATCCTTACTCTTTTGTTTGTAATTGTTTGCAGTGATTTCAGCCTGGAATGTTGTGCCAAAGCAAACCCTATCCTGGGCTGCATTAGAGGCATGGCCAGCAGGTGATGCAGGAGCTGATGCTCCCCTTCTATTCTGCTCTTACAAGACCTCACCTGGAGCACTGCATCCAGCTCTGAGACCTCAAGTAATGGAAAGGCATGGACCTGTTGAAGCAGGTCCACAGGAGGGCCACGAAGATGAACAAAGAGGGATGGAACATGTCTCCTATGAAGGCAGGCTGAGATAGTTGGTGCTCTTCAACCTGGAGAAGAGGGCTCCGGGGAGACCTTTATCAGTTTTCCAGTACCTAAAGGGGCTTCACAAGAAAGGCAAAGAGAGACTTTTTACCAAGGCCTATAGTGACAGAACAAGGAATAATGGTTTTAAACTGAAAATTTCATAGATTTATATTAGATATGTGGTGATTTGACCTGGGCTGGATCCCAGGTGCCCACCAAAGCCAATCTATCATTCTCCTCCTCAGCTGGACAGGGGAGAGAAAATATAAAGAAAGACTTGTGGGTTGAAATAAGAAGAGGGAGAGATCACTCAGCAATTACCATCACAGTCAAAACAGACTCATCTTGGGGGAATTTGTTGAATTTATTACAAATCAAAATCTGCAGGATAATGAGAAGCAAACCAAATCCTAAAAACACTTTCCCCCACCCCTTCCTCCTTCCCAGGCTTAACTTCATTCATTATTCTCAATCTCCTCCCCCACAGCAGTGCAGGACAATGGGGAACATGGGTTATGGTCAGTTCATCTCAGGCTGTTTCTGCCTCTTCTTCCCCCTCAGGGAGAGTCCTTCCCATGGGAGACAGTCCATTAACTTCTTCAAAGTGTGTCTTTCCCACGGGCTGCAGTTCTCCACAAACTGCTCCTGCATGGGTCCCTTCCATGGAGTGCAGTCCTACAGGAACAGGCTGCTCCAATGTGGGTCCCTCACAGGGTCACAAGTCCTGACAGAAAACTTGCTCCAGTGTGGGCTCTTCTCTCCAGGGATCCACAGGTCCTGCCATGAGCCTGCTCCATGCAGGCTTCCCAGGGTATCACAGCCTCCTTTGGGCACCCACCTGCTCCAGCATGGGGTCCTCCATGGGCTTCAGGTGGATCTCTGCATCCCTGTGATCCTCCAGGGGCTGCAGGTGGATCTCTGCACCCCTGTGATCCTCCAGGGGCTGCAGGGGCACGGCTGCCTCACCATGGGCTGCACCATGGGCTGCAGGGGAATCTCTGCTCCGGCACCTGGAGCACCTCCTGCCCCTCCTTCCTCACTGACCTTGGTATCTGCATGGCTTTTCTCTCACATATTCTCACTCCAATCTTCTCTGGCTGCAATTACTTCTGTGCCATCACTTTTTTGTTTCCCTTCTAAAATATATTATCACAGAGGCATTACTGCCACTGCTGATGGGCTTGGCCTCGGCCAGCAACAGGTCCATCCTGGAGCTGGCTGGGATAGCTCTGCTGGACACAGGAGAGCTTCCAGCAGCTTCTCACAGAAGCCACCTCTATTGCCCCCCTGCTACCAGAGTGTTGCCATGCAAACCCAATATAGATATTAGAAGAAATTCTTTACTGTGAATGTGGTCACAGTGTAACTGGTTTCCCAGAGAAGCTGTGGGTGCCCCATCCCTGGAAATGGTTAAGTTCAGTTTGGATGGGGTTTTGAGCTTTTGAGCAACCAGATCTATTGCAAGATGACCCTGCCCATGGCTGGGGGGTAGACTAGCTATTTGTTAAAGGTCCCTTCCAACCATTCTGTGGTTCCATGATTTGGTCATGTTTTGATTTGGGGGCACTTTGCAAACCTTTAAATCAGCAACACAACTCCTAAGAGGTCTGGAAAGAGACTTCTGTTTCTTTTCTGGTATCTAGAGCTGAAAATGAGTAAACACTTGGTGAGATAAGTATGCTCCAAATCCAGGGACTGGTGCACAGACCAGTGAGCGAAACCAGCAGCCACAGGGCTTCTTGCCCACTGCTGAACAGCAGCTTCCAAACATTAGCAGGATGTCAGTCTGCCTTCAGTGAGGCTTGCCCCCACATGCACGGACTGTGGGCCAGTTAGGCCTGCTGGTCTCTGCTGCCATTGATACACAAAGCCTGGTGCAGCCTGGTGCCCTGTGCGAGCTTAGCAAAGCCAGAGCAAGCGCTGCTATCCCAATGTAAGCTGAAGAAGGAAGTAAAAGCACAAGGCACTGCCAGGGTCCAGTGGCAGCACCATGTGAATTGTAAGAAATACAAAAGGGGGACAGAATTTATTACCACTTTCTCTGGTGTTTCCTATTTCTCTTCTTTTAAAATTGAATGTTGAGGAGATATGTGAATTTTGAGGGTCCTGCTGTAACCCCAACTGTAACTCGATGTGCATGGGGGAGGGAGGGGAGAGCAGGGGAAGTTGGTGTGCTTTTCATATGCGGAAAAGAAGGGAACCCAGGGCAAAGTATTTCTGAGGTCCACTCAAGGCTCAGTGAGGATCCCAAACACCACCCTTCTAACTGGTTTAAAGCCAAAGAAGCCAGCTGTGTGCACTCTGAAGGGACCAAGGTTGTGCCAGTGAATAGAAGTGACTGCTAAAGGTTCCCTTTCTGCAGCAGCATGGCTCACTGAACCTGGGGAGCCTGGAGAGTTGAACTGAGCTGGGCTCAGCCCAGCCAAACCAAGCCCAGCCCAAGGATTCTCCACTTCCCTGGCTTGAGCTTCATATTTCCTCAGCAGCTTCTTTGGGTTTACACTCATCAACTACCTATGGAAATGGGGATAGGGACTCACACCCACTTACTCTCTGCAGCAGAGTAGGCTGTGTGGAGAAGATGGATTACTTTCATCTTGGTGATTGTGTTTTACCTTTTGATGCCCTGCATGTTTATTCCTTTATCATGTATTAATTATTGGCATTCTCTAGGCTTCCTTCTGTCTTAATCTGATTTAAAACAGACATTTGCATTTGAAAAGTAGCTAGCATGTATAGCAAATCCTTCCCCTTGGTTTGCTATTAATGTAACCAGCTTTGATGTATTATATTAATGCTGTTTGCCAGGGGTGAAATCAGCACACCACCTATGGAGAGGCACTTCCTTGGTGAACCTACTGCTTTTACCCACAGGCAAAGCATCTACCTACCCTGGTGAAACACTGGGTGCTGACTGCAGCAGCATGGTCACACACCTGCTCCTCTCCCTGCTGCCTTCCACCTGGTTTTGGGAGGCTCAGAGGCTCTGCACTGTGCCCATGATGACCCAACCTGAGGACCTGCCACCAGTGAAGGGTGGATTTACAGAAGCAGGATTAGGCATCCATAGCAATGGAGGAAGTGAGAGCTAAACACACTACAGGGCACCAAACCAGCAGGTGAGGGCTCTGCAGGGAATAAGGTAGGCAAGTGCAGGGGAACTCATGGCCAGAAGAGGACTGAGTGAGATCAGGATTCACCTGATGGTCTTTCTGAGGGTTGTAAGCACTGAGGCTGAAACGTATGTGTGCTTCAAAATTATCCAACATTTATGTAGCAATATCTCAGCCAGCTGAGGAATAGACTACATCAGTCCTCTGGTGAGTTCAGTACCGGTATTTCATTTTTTCCCATCTTT
Source organism: Orthonyx spaldingii (assembly GCA_013397795.1). NCBI lineage: Eukaryota > Metazoa > Chordata > Aves > Passeriformes > Orthonychidae > Orthonyx > Orthonyx spaldingii. The sequence goes on along the minus strand of VZTJ01000986.1, from coordinate 1,261,373 downwards.
GTTTTTTTTGTATCACGTACATAATTTAAGGCTTTTGGGAAGTTGTCCTGAGCCTGATTGATCTGTTTGAGCTGGTGCAAAGGGCATGTGGAGCCACTGCACTACCTCCTTGGGCTGGGTTAACTGCACTGGTGAGTGATGGGCACGGGACAGGTGACCAAAAGAGCAGTGCCTGGCTGGCTCATGTGACAACAGCAGAGGTGGCTCAAGTCACCAGCCTCAATCCACCATGGCTGCTTGTGCAGCCTTTCCCTCTGCTCTGCTGAGGTCTGACAGTCAAACTGCCTGGAGCAGCCTTTCCTCGCCCTGCTCTGGCACAACATTCCAGATCAGCTGTGAGTCCTTGCATGGGAGGGTTTGCTCACCTGGCTCCTGCAGCCAGGGCTGGGTGAGAAGCCGTATTTCTGTGTGGCAGAGCTGGGGAGGGGATGGGCTTTGGCAAGAAGCAGTGCCAAGCAGTAAGGTCTGGAAACCAGGCTCTCCCAGAACAGCATGTCTGATCATGGCATTAGTAGAATAGAAACAACTCAAAGTGAACTTGTTTCTTTCTAAATGCTCACATAGAGTTTTGCACCAGGTTACCTTGGTTTGAAAAGCATTTAAGTTCAATTATTACAACTTCTGCCCCTGGACAAAACTTAAAGGGTTTCCAGAGCTCATTTACCAAAGGGGTTGGAAAAGTTATTTCAAGTTAACAGCCTACATTACAGTAGTAGTTATTTGAACAGGTGGGGACTGGGGGAAGTAGGGACATTAGCCAAATCATGAATCACAAGCTAATCAGATTGCCACCCATGTTTGCACCAAAAGAAAAGCCATGCATGAAAATACACTTATCACCAGCTACAGAACTGACTCAGCAAGGACCCAAACTTTTGTTGGGGTTTGTTGGGGTAAATGGCTACACTTCTACTTGGGAGGGGCAGGAGCTCTCTCTGGAAGCCAGCAGCGAGCCTGGCTCCTCTCTAACAATTCTGAAGGCCTGGGACTTCTTTGTACTCTTTGCTCCTCACTGCATTTCTGCTTCACCCAAGCAGGGAGAAGTTTGGGGCCTTGCACTCCTTATCCTTCACATGGTCTTTTCTGCTCACCCTTGGATTTGAGGCTCTTTCCACAGGTGAGCAGGAAAAGCAAAGGGCCCAACTTCAAATATCACAGGAGGGCACCTCAGGACATCCATAACCTCCACCTCCTCCAGGGAAGCTCCTCTCTCTGGGGCAGCAGGATGTATTTAGGTGTCCAGGAAGAAGTGGGTCACAGACCTGTTCTTTGACCCATCCAAAACCCAGGCAAAGGGCTGTGCAGAACCATGCCGTGGCTCAGCCATGCTGGGAAGCAAGGGCTGCAGCAGCTCTGCACTGGCTCTGCACTGGGGTAGGTGTTCATCTCCTCCTGGAGCACAGTCACTTAGAAGCCCCTGCGGTGAAAAAAAATGGAAATTTAACTGGATTTAGAATAAAGCAAAATAAAACTACACTATTGAAACTCTGTTGATGTTAGTGGAATTCCTTGTGTCTTACACCAGCGGGCAGAAAATCAGATCTGAAGTGCTGAGGCTGCTGGCAGATACTTTCCTGTTTGTGTGTGCCGTGGAGAAAAGTGCTTGTTTGGTGCTGATTGCACACTATGGAATAAGAGCAATTTCTCATCCCACCTCCACAGAAGCTATTTAAATAGTTCTACACCCACTTTGAAAGATGCTCAGTTAGAAAGGAGTAAATCTGGAAGTTATTACTCCTCAAAGAAAGCAGCGCCAATAAATAGGCTCTGCTGGGGCTGCCGGTGCTCTCGGGGATAGCACCCGCCCAGGAGCTTTCCCTTGGCCAGCCTGCCTGTGCAGGGAAGCAGTTATTATTAGGCAGCCTGCAGAGAAAACACACGCTGCGGGAAAGAGCCCTGCGGCTCGTGGCTGAGGAGCCCTTGGAGCCGGCCCTTTGTCCCAGCGAGGCTCGGGGCCAAAGCCCAGCTGGCTGCACGCAGACTCCTCGCAGGCTGCACGTGCTCCCCATCCAGCACAGGGGCGGAGGGAACAACCAGCAAAACCCAAGGACATGCCAGGAGAAGCAATAGGCAGAGAGCTAATTAAAAAAGCCCTTATGAAATACTGGGGACAGAGCGGTGACATGTGCAGTCAGTCAATGCCTCCCTTTCCCCTCCTTGGGGATTGCCGGCCACAAACTCACAAAGTGAAAGTGTTTGCCAGCTCTTTCCCAAAACTGATGGTGGAGGTTTAACCCATGGCACAGCACCTCTGCAGGGCTTCTGGCAGGATGCTGCCCACATCCCCCTTTGATGGACCTCCTGCCCGGCAGGACAGTGCAGGGGGAGGCCCTTCCCCAGCGCAGTTGCTGGCCAAGTCTCTTCCTGAGGGATATGGAGTGAAAAGTTAAACTCAGGTGGGGAACTGGGCCACCAGCTCTGTGCAGGGAGAACCAGGTGGGACTCAGGAACGTTGTCACTCATTACCCCAGGCCACCTCCAATCCTAGTCACACCTGAGAGCAGGCATTCAGGCAGCCCCAGAGCCTTCCCACCCTACCACGTTAGATGCTCATGGATTTAAGTTGTTTCCAAATTAGGTTGCACTCAAAGAGAGACTTTTATGAATTGATGCACTCAAAATAGCCACAGAGTGCTAAGCCCTCAAATCTCACACACACAATGCTACTGTCAGAGCCAGCTGCTGTATTCAGACCCTCAGCACAGCCATCCTGCTCCGTGTAACCAGCACACCAGGGCCCCGACCCTACAGCGAGTTTCAGGCAATGCCTTGTTCGTCTCTGGCTTTTCCCCAGCAGAGCTCTGCTGTGAGATTAAGATCTTAATATTTATAAGCCTCTGGTTTTACTGTCTGTTTAATATCATGGTAAATCAGGTGCCTACACTGCTATCCCTCCAACCCACCTGAAAATCTCACCATCTTAAGAAAAGGCAGTTACATTTTCCCTTAAAAATAAACTAATTATAAAACCACTGTGATTTTCTCACATTTAAACAGCCAATTATTTCTGAAGACATGAGAAACAGCTGTTGCAATGTTGAAGCTCAAACAGTTACATCTCTGCTATTTTAATGGGTAAGTCGATATTTTTATTCCCATGTGATATTACCAAGACATGATAAGCAACCATAGCATTAGTGTTAATTTGTGGAGCAAAGATCACTTCAATTTGCCACAATGAGGGATAATTTTAACAGAAATTTAGCATTCCACAAAAAACTACTTGAAAGCCTGTTGTGTTTTCCCCCCTCTTCCCCCCTCTTCCTTTATTTTTTGCTAAAGAAACACAACCCGGCGCAAGGGCAATTTGAAGGCAGAGACAGTTTTTAACACAGCCTTAAATCTTTCCAGACTGAGGAGTGGACTTTAAAAAATGCTTTCCAAAGTTTAACCTGGCATTGTTGACCACAGAATAAAGGGAGAGCACTGACTTCACCTCCCACCAGCTGGTGAACAATTACCAAATAGGAGTCAGTTCCTCTCCTGCAGCCTTCAGGTGAGGACTTCTGCTAAAACCTTCACTCTTCAATCTGCATATGATCACCCAAACCAAAGTGGCATCTGCAGGTACTTGGCATCTGTGGAAACCAGGCTTATAAATACAGAGTCAAGCCTGGAGCTCCAGGCTGCCCGTTCTGCAAGGCTTTGCTTTATTCTTTGGAAATCCTTGTTGCACTTAGCCAGGGAAAAGCATGTGTGTGGCACAAAGAATGGTGGTTTGAGCTAATCAAGGAACAGAGTAACAATTTTTAACTGCACATGTGCCTGTCAACAAGCTCTTTCAAACATCTTAGCTCCATTGTATTTTTATCCTTTTTCCCCTAGGATCATGGCACACTTGACAGTGATGATAAATCAGCTCTCATGCTGTCCTATTAGCCAGGAAAACTATCAATCCCATTTAGCTGGAAATGAGAGACCCACAGGTAGTCTGATAGAGTGATTACCCCAGGTAGTTACCTACAACAAGCCAGTCTCAGGAGGGGTGTCCCATTCCACCACCTCAGAGAGGATGCTCTCCTGGAAAGCGTGGGGGTGATTTTAGACCTCCTACTTGGGCAAATACCTCAAGCACAGTTACCAGATTAAAAAACACACGGGGATAGGGACAGGTGAGTGAGTGAGAGCATTTTTCTCTTATGTTTTGAATGGATTTCAGTGCAAGAAGCAAGTTTCTATGTTCAGGTTTGAACCTCGTAGATGGAGAAACATCCAATGCCCAGTGGATCAGTCAAGGGCATTACTCAACAGCATCAAAATTAACATGCATCCAAGTGTGTGAAGCAGTAGGAAATTTTTCACATTAAAAAAGTGAAAGGTACCTCCAGATTTAAGTGACATCTGAGCCAGGAACTCTGAGGAATTAAATTTTGAAGGCATCTAAAGCTACAGCTGAACACCAAGAGTGACCCAAAAATGAGGAGTCCACACTAATCCATCTCTCTAAGAATTTGGCCCTAAGTGACTTGCCACAGATTGGGCAGGTGTTAAGTTGCAAAGTCAGAAATAGAAAACCAATCCCCTCTCCTGGCCTTTCATTTAAAGGCTTGGACAGACTCCCAGACAACTGCCAGCCACATGAATATATAAATTATTTGGTAGAGTGCAAAGGGTAATGAACCAGGGTCAAAAGCCACCTGCAAACTTGCAGACCCTTAGCAGGCAGCAGTGGCCAGAGCAAACCTGGGGTTGGTGACTCATGTTCTTGCCACATGGATACACTGAAATACCATTTCACCACTGATTCTTCCTCATCTTCAGGCAGAATTTCTATTATACACTGGTTTCTGCTCCACCATCTACCTGCCTGGTAGCAGATGCAGGCAGAGAAAGGTAGGCTTCCATTTCTGGAGCACTCTGCCTCCAGTGCTGGCCCAGGCTGAAGATAACTCTGCAGCTGAAGAGCTGAAGGCTGGCTGTGTGATTCCTGCCACGCCGCCCACAGGCCCTGAAGAGCAGCAATGAAGTGGGCTGGACACAGGCTGATTTCAGTCTGTGACATAGGAAAGTTAAAAAGAGTGGGTGATGGCTGGTTTAGAAAGGTCTTCAAGGCAGGAACTGATCACCACAGCCACTCTCTCCCCAGTTACAGGCACACACATCTCCTGAGGTAGGTTCTGCCTGGCACAATGGGATCCAGATCTCTCTGGAGCAATCATACTGTAACTCAGGAATTCTACAGATAAAACCTACTAGCAGTGATCTGTAGAGGTTTATTTCTCTGTGGTCTAAAATGACAACCTCATTGCCTTTTTCCAGATCCAAATATTTCAAACCTGAAGTATTCACTGGTGCTGTGAGATCAGCAACAGTGTGGGTACCTCAAGCACAGGGCAGTTCAGCTGGAAACCCAACAGCTTTCACTTCCCTCTTACACTTTCCTGTTGCAGGGAGCAGCACCATGGTACCACAGGCTCCCCAGCACCCCATCCTCAAAATCTATTTGCAACAGCTACCATCCTTGGCACAGGCAGCAAAGCTCACAGCCTTCCTTTTCTGTTTGAAACTGGTCCCCAGAGGCTTAATTTGCAGAGCAAATTTGCAGTAATGGGATTCCACCTTCCTATGCCTGACAGAAGGTGCCTCTGCAAGCTGCCTTAGTTCACCTTTCAAGAAGCTGACCTCTTTTTTCCTGAATAGCATCCCAGTTCTGGTATGTGGGCTGTGACAAATGTTTCAGAGAAGGACTACAGGGTTAACGAATAGATTAATAGTTAATCACACTTGCCCACTATTGGGTCAGTGTCCAAAATTTCTGCCCCTGTACCTAAATTCACACCAACAATAGACATGACTTTGTTCTCAGAATCTGACATTTTCTTACTATTCCCAACTTCTTCCTGCAACAGTCCTCCCTACAGTCAAATTATTTTTGTCTTCTCTTGGCTCCAACTACAGAACTGACCCTCATTTTTTCTCAGTAATGCACCCTTCCACAGCAGGCTCTCACATTTCCTGAGGAGACACTATGTTCACACACATTTCTCCTCAACTGCACATCAGTACAGGGAGAAGGGGAAAGGACACAACAGCAGCCTCAGCTCATTCCTGGGACATGCATGGAAGAGCACAGGGATGGGGAAGCTTTCGGCTGATGCAGGGTTCTGTCCCTCAGGTGGTTTAGGATCCATCTGTATCTGGCAGCTGGAGAGGGGGATTGCAATCCAGGGGAGACAAATCCATTACAGTTTTAATGCTCGATATGAACCACAAGGAAAGCACGTTGGGACAGGCTTTAGCATCGGATAGTTACTTGACACCCAGCGCCTTGTGCAAGCACCTTGAAGCCCATCCCAGGTAATTTCCCCACTATTATTTGCTGAGCTAGCAGGATTGAACCAGATACATTCATCGGCGCTGCAATCATCCCTTCCAGCACTGTGGGTGCCAAAGGAAGCTGGGGACCCCAGCTGTGCTCCTGCCATCACCTCTAAGCCTCCAGTTTGGGTTCACCATACAAACCATCCTGCCTGAGTGATGAGGTTTCTCCCTCTGTACACTGGCAATGGAACTGAATGCCACGGAGTGGACGAGGTTAAGCTCAAAAGCGTAGCTGCAGGGATGGCTGGGTGCTTAGGCAGCTCCCTACAGACCGCTCGCTCATCAGCATCGTTTTGCTGTCTCCCAGCCCCGAGGAGCTGCCTCGGTGGTGCGGAGGGCCTGCTCCCGAGGGACGCCGAGCGCCCCGCACCCCGGCCGGCGGTGGGGGGAGCGCGGGGTGCCGCGGCGCGGGCAGCGGAGCCGCGAGTCCGCCTCTGCCAGCCTTTCCCCCGGGGAGAGGGGCCGCGACCAGCCCCCAGCCGTGCCCGCTCCCCAGAGGACACTTGTTACTAAGCGCCTGCTAACCGCGCTTTCGGTCTCAGCCACGGTTTCGGGTCTGTTCCCGCGGGGCCGCTCCAGCACAGCGGCGCCGCACTCGGCAGGGGCCGGCAGCGGCGGCGCCGCCACGGCCGCCGGAGAGCGGGGTCAGGCACCCCCGGCCGGGGGCTGCGCTGGCAGCGGGGCGGGGTGGCGCGGGCCGGACCAGACCGGACCGGACCGAAGGAGCCCCGAGGCGGGACTCAGCGGGTGTCCCGTCCCCTCCCCCCCCACGGGAACAGCCCCGGACACGCGGGCCCGCAACCCCCGACGACGCCCCAGCGGCGGCAGCGCCC
>VZTJ01000986.1:760319-1253155 GCA_013397795.1 Orthonyx spaldingii | reverse complement strand
CCTCTACCGCGGGCGCCGCTGCCGCATGGAGTCCTGCTTCGACTTCGCCCAGTGCCGGAAAAACGGCTTCAAGGTCTACGTGTACCCGCAGCAGAAGGGGGAGAAGATCGCCGAGAGCTACCAAAACGTCCTGGCCGCTATCGAGGGCTCCCGGTTCTACACCTCGGACCCCGGGCAGGCATGCCTCTTCGTCCTCAGCCTGGACACGCTGGACCGGGACCAGCTCTCGCCCCAGTATGTGCACAACCTCCGCTCCAAGGTGCAGAGCCTCCACCTGTGGAACAACGGCAGAAACCACCTAATTTTTAATTTATACTCCGGCACCTGGCCCGACTACACTGAGGATGTGGGGTTCGACATTGGCCAGGCTATGCTGGCCAAAGCCAGCATCAGTACTGAAAACTTCAGACCCAACTTTGACGTTTCTATCCCGCTCTTTTCTAAGGATCACCCTAGGACAGGAGGGGAGAAGGGATTTTTGAGGTTTAACACCATCCCTCCTCTCAGGAAGTACATGTTGGTATTCAAGGGGAAAAGGTACCTGACGGGGATAGGGTCAGACACCAGGAATGCCTTATATCACGTCCATAACGGAGAGGATGTTGTCCTCCTGACCACCTGCAAGCATGGCAAAGACTGGCAAAAGCACAAGGATTCGCGCTGCGATCGAGACAACGCCGAATACGAAAAGTAAGTGAGAGGTGCCCCTTCCCCGTGCTTGTGTCCCAGGGCATGCTGCCGTGCCCTCCGCTGCGGGCGGCCCGGGCCGCCGGGCAGATGTGTGCCGATGCGCCGGCAGCGGCCAGAGGAAAGCGTTCATCGCTCCTTTGGGCGAGTCGGTGGCTTCTCCCTTCACACGCGAGACTACCGGCTGGCTTCGTGCTGCCTTGGCCGGGGGAGCCGGCGGGGAGGCGGTGAAGGGCGATGCTGTGTCCTGCAGCCGTGGCGTTGCTTGCCCGGGGACTGATGACCTGCATCCACAGCCCGGTGGCTTTCCAAAGGTTGCCAGCGGCGGAGGTGCTGTTGGAGGATGCGCTGGTATTTGGCACTGCCGTTTGTCCTCGCAGTGCCTCTTAGGCAGGATGCCCTGTGCCTTCCCTGCCCTGAGACAAAGTTTGTACGAGTTCTCAGTTCTCTCCAGGTTGCGTGGGAGCCCGGCTCCCGAAGTGGGTTGGTTGCTGAAGGCGATGGCTGGGATGTGCTTTCCAAAAAGCACTGCTTGGCGTGTGACCTGTGTCTGTGTATCTCCACAGACAAGCTAGTAACTTTCCTTGCCGTGTTTTCCTTCTGAGTTCAAACCAGCGCAGTATGAGTAAAGAAAGAAGGAAAAAGGAGTGCTGGCTGTGGTCGTGTCCTGTTTCTGGTTTTTACGTGTGAGAGGATACACCAGTGATGTGAGCTCAGCGTGTGTTTTCTGTGAATGCCTGGTTGCTTGGCTTTCCTCGACTTTTATTTTTATTTGTTGGTAATATCACTGTGAAGCCAAATTTTGTCTCGCTGTACTGCTGCCCTTGTCTTCCAGTCTGCTTTTCAGGTTTGTATATATAGCTGCTGGGAAAATCGCTTCTGGGAATTACCTCCAGGACTGCGATGCTGACTAAGCCGTTTGCAACTGATTAGTTCATTTAAATGCCGACCACCGCTATGTTTGTTGCAGAATAGGTGCCTGTATGTGAAGTTTCTCACACGAGAATATTTCCTGGGTAGCATGAATTAGGCACTGAATTAAAAAAGACCAGCTGTACAGCACTGGGTGATGTGCAGTGGAGCTGCACCCAGCGCTGCCAACGGCTGGAGGGTTTTGTGGTGCACAGGGGAACGTGGGTGGAAGAATACTTCTAGAGAGTAGTTGGGAAGAAACTACATTGGCATTAATACTGGTGAAAATTTCCGACTGGCTGTTTCTCCACCGAAACTATCCCCGGGGGTTGGGAAGAGACCGGGAAGGTCAGCATTGTAAAGTCAGGAAGCCTGTGTGAACTGCCTGGGTGAACTCTGCTCACCTTTTGGTTACTGTAATTCTGCTGCAGAGGGGGAGGAAAGAGCAGCTCAAATACTCAGTGGACTTCTAATCCCATTCCTTTTCAGAAAACTGATGGGCGAGTGGTGAAACGGTGCACACGTGGAAGCAGTACAGCATAAGCAGTACAGCCGGGTGATCAGTAGAGATACTAAGCCAAGCTCATGTTATTTGTCACCAGGGAGTTCCTTTGGCTTGTGATCTCCTTCAGGGAATATTTGTTTTGGGAAAGAAGGGAGACCTGACAATTGCAGCTTTTCAGGGTGTGTTGGTTTTTGGCTTTTAGATCTCAGCAATTGAAGCTAATTTACAGATGGGAAAAATCCTGGTTGTTTGCTGTATATTACAGTGTCTGTGCTGTCAAGTTGTCATAAAACCAAACATACCTGCCTGTGGTTTCATGTGAGTCCATTTTTTTATAGCTGTGCCATGTGGTCTAATAAAAGATAGACCTCTCTTGTGTCAGTTCTGCTCCTCCTAAAGTGTCTTTGCCACTTATTTTGTAGTGAGATTTGTACATAGCAGCCCTCAGGGGATATGATAGCATGAACCTGACTGGTATGCTGTGCTATTCACACAAGAAGAATACTTGCCGCTAGGATGCGGCTGTTTCTGAGGTGGGGGGCTTCAACATTTGTTACAATGCTGCTGTTAAAAGACAGGAACTAAAAACTGATGCTGGCAAGAAAACAAGATTGAGCCTGCCTCAATTCTTGGAGTAATCTGTGGTCAGGCTGCTGAGGTGAAGGGGTTTGCTTTAGTGAACAAGTGCAGATGCTGCAGCTCTTTGACCCAGCACCTTAGCGGAGTGAGGGCACCTGGCAGGGTGTGCTGCTGCCCCGTGTCACCGGTGCCTCGGTGCCCATGCACAGCAGAGTGTGCCATCTGCTGCTCTCCAAGCACCGCGTCCTGCCGGGGCCTGCGGCTTCTGCCTCTTCTGTGCCTGCAGGGACCATGCCTGGTGCTCCACTCCCTTTATAAAACTGACAGGGTCGCATCCCCAAGGTAGCATGACACAGCCATCCAGCTGAAATGTGTCTGTGCTGGTGTGTAACTCAGGTGTGAAAGCTGTAGAAGGAACTCCATTTTTCATCCCATGTAAAGCAGCATCCGATCATCAATGAAGCTGTAGTGCTTGGGAAAGAAGTGTCTCTAAATACAGCTGGGCCTTGAAAACTGCACGTGGAGTGGCTCTTGTGAGGTGTTTGGGGCTTGGATTTAACAATGCATCCTCAAGGTTTTAATGAAAAAGAAGGAAAAGCATACTCTCCAGGATACGTCTGTTTGCATATCCGTAGACAGTTGGGGGTTGCATGTTGTGCTTTTCTGTGCCGTTTTTCCCATCCTCTGCTATGATACTTAGACCACTTTATGTGAGGGACAGGAGTGTAGTTGCCCAGGCCATGGAGAGCTGGCCTTGAGATACCAGTGCTTGTGAGAGTGATGTATGAATGATTTGGTCTAGGTAGAGGCCTTGCCAAGCCAGGTAAATTAGGTGGCCAGATGTCAAACCTGCTAACCTTGTGTCAGCAGGATAGTGGTTATGATGCGTTAGGCTTGGGGTTGCACAGATCACAAGTTAGTTGTGATGAGGTTTCATCTAAGTTGTAACCTTTGGTGTTAGGTTTACGTGAGGTCTGCCTGTCCATTGGATGTGGCGTTTCCTCGCTAAAAGATTAAAAAAGCCAAAAAAGGTGACTTCCTGACCTCTGGAAAAATGTGTAGAGCGTCTTACTTCATTTGGGAGAAGAAGGAATGGGCATGTGTGTATTTGACTGTCTTTGTGAATTGTATTGAAAGATCCATCTGTATGTCACAGCTAATTAATTTGCATCCTAGTTATGCATCTCAGCAGATAAAGCTGAGGCAGACTAAAATGAATTACATTATCATGATTAGGCTGCTAGCAAACAGGATATAAAGGAAAACAAAGGAAACCTCTGGTTTTCTTTACAGTGTCCTTGATTGTCAGAGTTGGCCTTGTCACCCAGCACTAGGGCAGCTGGGCTTTCTGAATTCCTCCACAATGAGATTTCAGCCTCAAGCTTTCCATTTCACAAAGGGTTAAGTGAATAAAAGCTGCTGCTGCTGAAGTTTGAAGACAGCCTCTTAAATATTTAATCACAGTCTAAATATATACATATGTACAATGTGTTTTAAACAAAGCCAGAATTCATATACAGGCTTAACTGGTTCCAAATAATTACTTTTTGGAAGGTAATATAAATGACTATGGATACGAAAAGAAATAGAGGAATGCGGTGTTCTAGTAAAGCCAGATGCAGAGAAGAGGTTTGCCCCAAAATAAGGATCTTTCTAGGAAAGTAAAATAATGTCTGTGGCATATCCCCTGACCTGCAGCAACCCTGCCCTCAGAAGATGGAGAGGCTGCAGTGATAGTATCCAAAAACATAAGGTCTGACCAGAAGCTCATTCAAGGAGACTTTTCCATGCTTGGTATCTGAAGTTAATGATGAGAGTGAAACAAAGGGAAAAAGAAAAAAGAAGGGAGTAGAGCAGAGGAGAAGTGAGGAAAAAAAAATTCTGGAGAAAAGTGAACTATGGTGAACGATGAATAGTATAGCAAAGAGTTCTTTATAGACTTAGGTTTTTCGACTAGTCAGTGCTTAAAAAGCGTGTGTGATCATGATTGAACTGAGAAAGGGAGGTAAAACATGCAGGACCTCTTGAGGTGGGAGTAGTTGTGTCAGAGGAGGTTGGAGGCATGTGGTAGTCCAGGAGGAGCCTATGGAAGGAGCTGCTCACAGATCCACCTGGGGCTGCTGGGTGGTGGCAGAAGAGGGAGAGAGCAGCAACACCCTGCATGCTTATACCAGTGGGACATCTTTGCAGGGCACACAGTAGCATTAGGCAGGGTTGGATGTGTACTTTTACAGGAGAATATATCCAGCTGAACATTTTCATTGATGCGTGGTACCCAGTAGGTTTACCTGGTGTGCACTCTACTGGTGGAACATGTGCCAGTCACAGCTGAACCTCCCACCTTTGAAAATCCTGAGTAAAGGTCACAGTCGTGCAATAGGCACAGAATGGGAAGAAAAGCAAGTTTTAGTTTTGCTTCCTTCCAACTAAGAATAAAATACACATACTGAAAAAAAGAAGTGGTAAAAGTAGACACTAGGGATGACTGCCACTCAGCAGACTGGCATGAGAATGTGAAGTAAGGCTTAGGCTTGCCCGTCCAACATGTGATGATAATCTGAACATTCCATCTGCATGTATGTGCATGTTTCAAACAAAGGTGAAATTCTTGTATTTTCAATATACTGAGCTTCCATGTATTGTACTAAAATACAAATGTAGATGCCACACTTAATCACTCACTGGATTATTTTTTAAATTATCTAAAAGCCTGCAGAAGTCAGCTCATTTGCAGCTATTTAGGACAGGTCTGAGAAATCAGTCAGGTTCAGGGTGGCTTTTGTTCAGGACATCTGAAATGAGATGGGTACCAGTCTGTGCATCTTGTATATCACCAGGCTGTTTTGGGAGCTTGGATAAAACTCAAAAACTACTGAGAGAGCTTGGGCATTTTCCCAGAGTATCTTGGCTCCTACAGAGACCTGTCCCCACCAGGCTACTTTTTAATATCGATTTTTGGGAAACTGGAAATTTGCCTGGTTTACAATACGTTTATCCAAAATGCAGTAAGCAGGTAAATAACAAAGCTTTAATGGGCGTCTGAGAATACAGGACTTGCTCTGTTGTGTTCTTTCTCTTGCTCCCTGTATGTATTGCAGAGTGTCCTTATGTGCCTGTTGATGCTGATTTAATGCAAGTAGGGCCTTGAGGGGTAGGAGCTTCCAGAGGCTTCAGACTGATGCCCTGGCGGGAGCTGGAAGCAGGGGCGACAGAAGCATCCCTGAGCTCACAGCCAGCCATGCAATCCTCAGCCTGGCCAGGCTCTTCCCTCTCGCTGGAGGTGTGGGAGTGGGAGGATGTGTGTGCATGAGCGAGTTCCCTGTGCGAGCAGTGCTGGGCACTGCCGTGTGTGTGGCCGGGTGTGTGGGGTCAGGCACTGGCAGAGGAGCCCACCCTGCCCATGGGCTTTAAACCAGGTGCCCTCCTAACCTCAAGTAATTAAGTTTTCTTGTGGGGTGAGTTATTATTATAATTGGTTGCCCCAGGCCTTTCTGTGTCTTTCTATGAAACGTCTCATAGGAGGCTGTGTGGTGACAAAGCATTACAGTAGATGGGTGATCTGGTCTGCAGCAGGTGTTTTCTGCATGCAGAATGTACACGAACACTGCTTTCACAACTGGAGGGGCTCTGCTTTTATTTTCACTGTCTAGGAAAATTGATCTAGGATAGTTTATTGATAAATACTCATCACTGAAAAGACACTTGATGATAGAACAAAAAGAAAAAAATAATCTGAGTCATCATTTTAAGTAGAATTCATCTTGAAACAAGTAGTTTCAAGGGCTTGTTGAATCCAGATCAGAAGTGAGCTAAGAGTAACAGTTCCAGCTACCTATTTTGGCAAGACAAAGTCCTCTTGTGCCCCTAGCGAGGTGCCCTCAGCAAGAAGGTGCTGCAGAGCATCCCATGGTGCTCCTGCCTTCTTACCCTCCCTGGCCGGGTGTTTCACAGGGCAAACTGACTTCTGCAGGACACTTTGTAGTGGCCTAAAGTAAGCTTCACTGAAACTGTTCCTAAGGGAGAGGGGTGGCTGAATTTGGGGTTCTCTTGGGGTTTGTGTGCAGCTGCCTGCTGCTCCCTGCTGTATTGAGGGTGTTCTCAGCTGTAGGTCCATTAGCATCCGTGCAGCTCTGAAGTAGTGTATCGTTCTGGGAGAATGGGATTGAACAAGAGGAGTTTCAGCTCAAGACAAACCTGAGCAAAAACAACCACTGGTCTGACTCTGCTGGAAATAATCCTTTTGCCCCACATACAGTCCTGGAACAGCCCACTGGAAAGTAAACCAGCAGCCGCTTGCAGGAGAGGGAAGTAAATGAAACTGGTCGTCACGAAGCACTTATTTGCTCAACAGATGTGAGTCAAGAGAATGTGCTGTAATCTGATGATTCTGGAGTATTATCTGTGATTGTTTTCTTTTTCTCTCTGAAGGGTTTCTTTCAGAAAATCCACAGAGTTTTGTGGTCTTGGGTAAATAAACTGTTTTGCTAACCAGAGAAAAATAATTGGAAGGTACATGGATAACTGTCTGGCCTGTGAATGGAGTTAAATGCTGTGTTCCGAGCTACTTAGGTGACTGACTTCGCAAGTGCTTGGTTATATCTAGATGATGATGCAAGATTTATACTCTTGTCTCATGTCATATGGAGATTAGTTTAGCCTGTGGGAACGTGTGAATATAACTTCAGGTTATATTTAAGGTTCTGCGCCTTTTCACATTGCCAAGTATTTGGGATGTATAGGTTTCAAAACCTTCTCATGGATAACACTGAGGAGTAGATTTGTTCCTCTTCCTCTGTTCATCCAACTATGCTGTGCTTTTATGTCAGGTTTTGTGTTGCACTTTTTTCAATCCAGATTTCAGGAGGATACACGACATGTATCTTCACTGTTTTGCCTTTAATTTAAGAGCCTCTTTAGTCAGCTGTAGGGTGCATTGACACTATGTAACGCTGATACAACTCATTCCCACGTCTCTGGAGAAGGCAGGGAAGGAGAGAGCTGTGGCAGGAGGTGCCTGTGACACCAGGTGTGCACAGGTGCAATTAAAGATCCCAGCCAGAGGATGGTGGGAGTCCTTTCTTCCACTTATAGAACAAATTATAATTTATAACAGTTGACAGCCATGCATTGGAAGAAACTGTCCTAGTATTGTGGCACGGGTGCAACAGAGCCTGGGAGGGTGTTTGGAGGCCAAGAGATGGGAGATCAGCACACTGCTGTGGTGCAGGAGAAACTTGTTTAAGAAATTAATTCCAAATGAGAACGAAAGAAAAGAGAATAGTTTCATATGAGAAGGAGGAAGTAGTGTTTTAAGAAATACAGGCCCTATCTCAGCAAAATATTGTGTCTTAACTGCTTTGCTGGGAAAAAGCTGGTATGAGTGCTGCCAGATTGATGACTTTCCAAGTGTAGTCTAACTTCCTGAAATGTTATAATTTCTTAGAAAAGAAAGCATAACTATAAGCCAGTCAGAAGGGTTAGGCCTCCTCAATAATAGGAGAAGGAAGATGCCATTTTCTTTAAACATCTTGTGTTTCCCCACTTGTCTCTCTCACCACCTCTTGCTGAGATTTAGCCTCAGTTTTTTTGGTGGTTTAGTGCTGTCTCCTTAGCCAGGATGCTAAATGGGTGTTTCCTGAAAGGGAGTAGAGGTGGGATGGTTGTGTTGGCTAAATCAGGCTCCCATTTCATACTCCAGGAAGACAGACTTCTCAACCCTCTTGCAGTCCCTGGGAGAAGTGTGGTTGCAGGAGCTCCTGCTTGTAGAGGATGTGGTCTTGGCTGCAGTCAGACAGCCAGGATTGCCACTGGCTACCATGGTTATGTTTCCATATGCTTTTAAAATGGAAGGAAGTCTTTGCTTTTCCTAAGCATTTTGGGGGCTTACTTTAGTGCTTTATAATGTTTAGAGCCTGTATAAAACTGAAATACTACTCAATTTATGTTTTCTGTATCCCCTTCTCAGGAAGCATCAGTGAGTGTAGGTCTATAATGATTTTCCAATAAAACGTGACGATTGTCAGAAGCAGTATAAAGCAGCTCTTCTCCACGTGTCTGGTGAGGGGAAATCACCACTAAAGCTTTTTTGGGCTTTCCCTTGTCCTGGGTCAGAACATGTTTGGTATATGAACCTTTTAACTCTCCTTGCTTCACTCAACTGCTACCAAAGGCCACTGCTTTTCCAGGCACTGAAGCACTGTTGTTCCTGATCAGTCCTCCAATGGCTCCTGTGGTGCAGTTAGCAAATTCAGTAAAGCTGCTGTAAGTTGACTTATTTCTCCATGATGGTTTCTAGTCCAGAAATACATGGAAGTAAAATATTTCCTGGGTTCCTAAGTGAATTTCCTGTTTATTCACTTTTTCCCCCTCTAATATCCTTTTTGTGTTTATGAATGAAACAGAATTAGGGCTAATTTAGTTGATTGGCTGCAAAACAAAAGTATTCAATGCTAAGAATGGGAAATGAGAAGGCCTTTCTGAAATGTTACTTCTTTGCATAATTGTAATAGATTATAATTATACAGTTGGGTGTTTAGCAGTGGATTTGCTGTAAACATGGTCGTGGGAAATCTCTCGTCGCTCACTTGTGTCGGTTCGAGTCCCAGTGCAGTCCCATCGATGGCTGTACCAGCATCTCGAACATCATTTTCTCTTTGGGCAGGATGGTGTGCCACAGAGGATGCAATCTCCAGTTCCCTTCCCAGCTCCTCCTACAAAATTACAGCTGGTCGATATGGCCATGTCAGACTGTTGACACAAATCAATAAGATCAATCATTCTTCAGCTCCTAAACAAAATTGAGAGCGTGATGCTGATGGGCTGCGCGTAGCAGTAAATTCCTAAAGGAAAAATGCATACCGTAGTGTTTGCTGAGTGCATCTGTGGGGGATCCTGTCCCGTTAATAATTAGTTCTCTGAGGCTGTAAAAAAGGAGCCATGGTATAAATAGCTTGCTAGAGCTGCAGTGTGCCTTATGACCCCTGCAGCCTTCAGGCTGACCACCTGACCAACAGCAATGTAGGAGACAGGGGAGTGTGGCAGTGTTTGGGTAGGAATCCTGTTTTTCTTCATTCTCCTAGAAGATCTTGACTTCTGATACTGGTTTTTGCCTGGTGAATAGTTGCAGACATTTTATCACAGTAGTGGAATTCCTGGTGCAGTCAGGTAGTTCAGTGTGTTACTGCCAGAAAGCCCATCAAAATTGTAGTTTTTGTAGTCTGCAAGAATAAAATCAGAGGCTGCTTCTAAAAATCAGAATCTTTGTGTGAAGGGAAGGATGAATTTGTGTTACAGTGTCTGAGTTTATATCTCTGAAGGCTTGTTTTGGTGTGTCTACTCATAGACTCAATCAGCTGCTTCAGGAAGATAAACACATGAATGTTTAATCTTATGAGTTTGCCACCAACCATTGTGCTGGGTGCTAGCAGATTTTTCTTTTAATTAAATGTAATTTATCTAATCCTAATGGGAAACATAATTATAGGATTTATTTTTTAATACAGTGATTTCAGAACTATTTTATAAAGAAGAGTAACACTTCCCCCTTAAGGGCGGTTTAAAAATCTGCAAACAAAATAGAAAAAAACTAAAGTACACTTTGCTAAAAGTAATAAATCTCAGACACTGTGCAAAAAAAAAAAAGGCAGCGGATATGTTGGAGCTGCAATAAAGCTGAAAATTAATGATCAGTAGGTTGCTGCTGCTGCAAGAGACTGAATGCATTATGCATTTGAGGAGATGCCTATAGCTTATTAAATGCCAGCAAATTTTTGCATAAGCAGTAGAAAACCCTGATCAGAAATTGTAAAACGGTGTGAACTCCAGTGCCACAGAGGATGTATGCATCATGTGTATGGTTGAAACATAAGAAAGTGCCTCTCAGGATCATGGTCTGAAGTTGCACACTAAGCTCCTTTAGTTTCTGATTGGACGGACTTAAATGTTTCAATAAGGCATGACTGTAGTCTCAGGAAGGGATTTATCATACTTTACATAAGAAGGTGTGTATGACTGCTTAAAATAATTTAAGACAAATAACATCTCCCTTCACCCTTCCACACTCCCTTACACTTTTTTTTCTCTAAACTCAAAAGCTAAGACTACTACTTGAATTGTAATGGAATAATATATCAAGTGAGTGATCACATCAGGCATGGACACTTACCAAATCACAGTGAGATAACTGTGAATAACTCTCTAGTTTCAACAATTTGCATGGCCATTAACAATTGATGGGTTTCCCTTAGAACCGCATTATCTATGGCAGCAGGATCTATTCCTGTGCACTGTTCCTGCATACTAAGTGCCAGACAAATTCTCAAAAGTGAGGATAATAAAAAAATCTGATACCAGGAAGGTGAATGAAGCAGGTAGGAATTTCAAGGCGACATTTTTTGAAGATGGGGAAATATTTCAGGCAGTCATGCCTTTTCATAACTGTTCTTCGTCCCCTTTCCCTGCCTACTTCTTTTACTACAGTTCTGCAATTTTTAATTCAGGCTGGTGTTAGGTCTCTCTTCAGTACTTCACTTCAGGCTTGATGGTCAGTCTGGCCTGTGGATCAGTTTAAGCAAGATTTTAAAATACTTTTTGTTACAGTTTTGTGTTAGACAGGTGTCTTTAGAAGCTTTTATGCATATTTGACAAAAGATTAAAATGGCGCTAAATTTAGCTGTCCTAGATTGTTGGGTGGCTCTTTCATGGGAGTGATTTCAAGCAGGTGCCAAAGATGTACTTTCCTTTAGAGAATCATGCCACCATTTTAATAAGCATGCGACACATCCCTTATTTCTAGTGCTTTCATCTCTGCCTGACAGTTCTTTCCAGATTCCTCTACCAAGCTGACTTTTCCAGCCCCAAATCTCTTTCTCTTTCTTTTTATTTCTCTTTCTCACCCTCTTCCCTCTCCCCCTTTCTTCTCACGGCGCTGTTGTTGTGGCAAGATGAAAGCAGCTGAGTGAAGCGGTGTTGGGGAAGGCTCGGGTAATCAAAGCGCACAAGTGGCTGGAGCTGTGTGAAAGCAGGTGGGTGACACATCAAAGTCGGGGGTACGTGTGCTTGCTGCTCTCACCTCTCCTTGTAAATGACCTCCCTGCCATAAACAGAGTTCCTGGGGTTAATTTGTGAGTTCACGCGCACACAAATGCAATTACTTTTCTACAGCCTTCCCCAAATTTACTTGCAGAGAGCAGTAATAAAATCTTAGCTTTGTTCCTTGAAAGATGGCTTTTGCAGATGTGGTGTGTAAGGAGACAAGTACCTGAGTTTTTGATAGCAGGAGGTGGTCATTCACCATCAGCTGAGAGTAACCCACCAACTTATTGTCCATTGCCTGTAAATGTTATTTCTGGATTGCTGTAGTCAGGATGAGAGCTGGAAGGTCTGAGCAGCACCTGGCTGTCCCCAGCTGGGCCTTGCATAGTCAGAGACCCAAGGTGTCCTGTCTTGGTAAGGGGTCCCGTGGCCAAGGCAGGCAGCACCCCTTGCTCGGCCACAGGCAGGTGCTGCTTGCTGAGCTCTGCACCCAGTGTGAGGGCTTTAGGTCTCCTCAGCTCAGGAGAAGCCCCACATTCCCACTCATCTCTGAACTCTCCATGCATGTGTCTTGATGTGGAGCTAACTACGGGGCTCGCTGTTTTCTCGGCTGTTGCCTCTCCTCAGATCCTGCTTTGTCTTTGCTGTGGAGCTCGGCAGTTGAGCAGCCCAAGGTTTAGGTCAGCTCTTGCTCTGTGTTTGTGCAGGGGGGCCTGGTCCTTGTCTTAACTGTTTGCCCTGAAGGTGTCAAAAAATCATGGCACTCTGCTCCTGCCATTTTTGATAGGACTCTTCCTCACTGCCTGCTGATGCCTATTTCAGTTACTGCTGCTGAGAACCAAAATAACCAGGGCGCTTGTCTCTTGACTTTCTGTATCACAACATTTGTGAATTGCAGTGAAGACAGGTTTTAATCTTATGTTTTAATGGCTATTTCTGATGGCCTGTAATAATAACTTTTTCTAGCAAAAATGTTTTTTGCTCTTTCATTTTTAATGAAAATTCTTTATGACACAGGCCATAGTAAAATAATTCACAGTGAAATTATGTATGTTGTTTGGGTCTAAAACTGGTGATTTAAGAATATAGAGATAGTGGTGTGATCCCAAGTTACCCTATTGGTGTAGTTACTGGTTATAGCAATAGTTCTTACTTTAACTTTGGTCTCAGGGTGACCATGTTTCACAATAATCAATGCACTGATTACTGTAATTGCAGCTTGTGGTACCGTGGTCCTACAGTTAACTGACTGGGCCAATAAAGTATGGAATGTAATGAATATTTGTAAACAAACTTGATTAGGAAGTAGGTTGAGGATATGCACTGATGGAGGATAATAGAAGAGATCCATCCTCAGCTTTCATAAATAGAACAGATGGAAACCTGAAAATGAGCAGCAAAGCATGGAAACCATCCCACTACTGTTTACCTTGCATTTATTGCTGCACCACGTCTTGAAAAATCTCTCCGTAAAAAAATGGAAGTTGACTCCCTGCGACAATGAGATCCTGTGTACACAATGTCAGTCTCTTCTGCAGAACTTTAAAGCATTATCAGACATGATGTTGAAAACTGGATTTACAATGTAGGGCTGGTATCAGTCTTAAGTAGTGTCTATTGTCACCCCATGACTGAACCATAATGCAATTAAAACGAAAAAGGAAACCACTATTGAAAATGGGAAGTAGATTTCATAGTGGTGCCTCTGGGGAGGTGGATGGCTGACATCTGGTAGTTGCTGGAAAGTTGGCTGTGTCTTACTGTCCTTGAGGAACTGTGTCCCATTTTTACTTGTTATTGGGCATGCTTTGTGTGCCTCCCTCTGGCTGTCCCATGTTTCAGATGCATGTCCTTCATCTCAGGTATAGCCTATATAGCCTGTCCTGCACCCTCTGTCAGGCCGTTTGGGAGTGTTTCGTATGAGTCTGGCAAGTTAACAGTTAAAAGATATGCCATGTTTTGGATGGTTGCTTTATTTTAAGGTTGCCAGAAATCCCTTTACACCTCCTTGCCTTTTCTCCTCTCTTTCTCCATCTTTATTCCATCTTTAAGAACTTGACTTTTATTTGCAGGTTTTCCTGGCTGAGTACATGGTTGTCTCCAAAAAAAGTAGCATTAAATCCTGCTTACCTCACTCCCCCTTTTTATTTTAAACTTTTAGTTATCTGCAAAGTTTGGCATTAATGGAAATGCATGAAAGAGAAATGCATGTGTAAGGAGCCTTGGCCAGAGAGCTCCTGCCCTGAGCAATAGGCTGGTGAGTGGCTGCTCCTGCCTCAGGATCTTGGAGGAGAGGGGATCTTCCAGCAGCTACAGTTCATCTGTTTGCTTCCTACCTGCTGGTTTCCAACAGTATTAATTTTTGTGCATTTATTGTATTTAATTAAAAGCAGGGCAGCTTATAGCAATGCTTGCGGAGATTCCTCCTCTCCCCCAAATGCAACAAATAGGCATCTGGTATTTGTTTTGTATAACACAATCCTCATAAAATGAAAAGTAATAAAACATAATTATCTGTAAAGGCTTGTTTTATAAGCCTAGGAATGAGCTTGTTCCTGCCTTGTTTTTGTCTAGTTGTAAGATAAAGATGCCTTTGTATGGTTTTAGCCCCTCTCCAAATTAATAGAGAATCAGTTATTACAGTGTTTTAAACCCTGGTGTTTAAAGGTATAAGATGGTGTGAATGCATGCATATGATAGCGTTACTGGATCTCTAGAGGTGAGAACAGTCTTTCTGTTCCTTTTAGAAGTTCTTCCCTTACAAACAATGGATTTTGTTTGAAAGCTGTGGTAAAGTAAGAGGGAAGAAAATCTGTGGGCAACACGAACACTTCAGCATTTCTGAGCTGTAGGCCTTAAAGTTGGGTTTGATCCCTTTCTGCATACTGCTTGTCCTTGGCACTGTGAATGACAAGTGTCATGGCTCCACGCTCGTGCTTGGATGTGTGTTAGGACTCCTTGATTTGGCTGTCATTGCATTACTGAACAGACTTTAACTGCTGTATGTCTTCATTTCTTGGAGCATTGCTGGCTTGATCTGCCTCCAGTTTGGTCGTCAGGACTCCCAGCACAGGATTCAACAGTTCTGAAGAGCTAATTATACTCATTTCACCTTAGATTTGCTGCTTGCTCTTTGTTTGTAGGCAACTATGCCATTTTGCTTGCCTTTGGCTTGCTGTAACTGTGCAAAGACTTCCACCACATGCTAGTGGTATATTTTTCTGGGGAAAAGCGAAACGAGATCATTTAAACCAATTAGATAGTAAAGTGAGACATGCGAGTGGCTTATGGCTGTCTAAAGATGAAGTGTGAAAGCCAAATCCTTTTAGAAAACTCGCAGTCCAAACTTACTACTTTTTTATTTTTGTTTAAAATAGTAGTAAGCAAAAATCCAGTTTTTTGTAATGAAAGCTGAAAGCTGTGGGGCTGCAAGGCACCTCAACTTCAGCGTGCTTTGGAAATGTTTGCTTCAGTCCTGTTCTTCTGTGCACAATTAATTAAAGTGATAGAAGAGAATTTCGCTCAGCTTTTATGTGAATTGTAGCCGTCTCAAAACCAGATATGACTTAGGTATTGCTTTCTCTCTGCAAGACAAGCCTTGTAATTTTGAATCTTGATGAGTGGCTGCTTTTGTTCCGCAAGTCTCAGAAACAATGGGGTTGGGAGCACATAACAAATTGCCAAATGATAGCACTGAGAGAAAAATCTCCTTCTTGAAGTGCCTCATTCCGTGCATCTTTCATTCTACAGAGGCTGCACTGATGCAACCCCAGGTGTAGGGACCCACTGCTGGGGCAAGGAGATGCTCCATCAGCAAGTCCTGCTTTCTGGGCAGCAGCAGTGCCTGGGCCACGGCCATGTGCTGAGCTGCTGCTGCCCTGTATTGGAGTAATTTCCTTGAAATAACACTTTTTTCATCGTATCTGAGGATACTGGTGTAATCTGCACATTGCTGACTTCAGTTGTTTAACAGCGCTGTTGTGGCTGCTCTGGGTCTTCAGCCAGGGCACGGCCAGCAGCAGCAGGGGCGGTGTTAGGGGGCACCCGGCTGCCTTATGTGATGTTGCTTTCCATGGCCAGAAGTCTTTGATCTATTCAAACAGAAGCCTGAGAAGTGGGGGATGGATGCCACATTGCAGGCTGATGTGTAAATGCATCCTTTTGCACCAAAGTCTCATTTAACCCATAAGCTGAATGTGCCATGTATGTGAGAGGCTGCAGAGTCCGGCTGCAAGTCAAATGGTCTGAGATGTTTGTCATCCCCACACAGTATATAATGTTCCATTTACTTTTCCATGCAGGATCTGGAATTCAGCTATTTTATTTTTTATCTGGGGTATTGCTCCACGTAGGTGTAGTGTAGGGAGATAGCTCCCTGGAAAGTTTACTGGTCCTTAATTCATTAATGTCTCCAGAATGTTCTGAGACTAGTGTTGCTTTGCATTTACAGCAACAGAATTATATTTAAAAGTTTGGATGGCTTCTGATTCAGACTTCTCATTTCTCAGGAATAATTGGGTTTCGCTTTACCAGTGCAAATGAAGTGAAGCCTTTAGCTTCAGTCCTGCTATCAGTGTGGCATGGACTCATTATTTGTTCTCTTTCCCATTGTGTGCAGTGATCGCTTTTGGCGCGTTTTCTTTTAAACGCAATGTATAGTGAAATCCTGTTATTTGCACACATCCTGTGGCATGCATCTTCAAAGTACCTAGGCAACCTTTATATAGATGACACTTTTAACTCAAACTTTTCCATCATTATGAGTGTGGTCCTGTGAAAAGAAGCGGGATGAAAAAGGGAGGGAAGAAAGGACTGGCTTGAACTGACTTTGGGCAGCTTGAGTCACTTGTAAAACTCTTTGTAGGAAGTATGACACACACTGAAGATCTCTGCTCCCTTACACTTAAAACATCAAGTTCAAACTATTCCATGTTTTTCCTTTGAGCTTGGGCAGGTGGGGGATCTCCTGGCTCTGCTGGAGCTGATAGTAGATCGGTCAGGAAAGGGGGATTTCAGAGCTTCTACAATCCAGCACCAAGCAGTGGACTTCCTTGTGTGATTCTTGGCTCCAGGCTCAGGAGGATGTTCAAAATGTCTCCAGCTGTTGCCCTGGGAGGTATGTGTGTTCTGACAGCTTTTGAGTTCAGCTGTGCTTCTCAGAAAACAAGAGCTGAATGGAAGACTTGAAAGACTTAAGGGGAAGCCACCATTGCTCAGTTAGTTTGCTTCCAACACCTGCAAGGAAGAATTAAAGCTTACTCAAAGGAGATTTTTTGAATAAAAGCATGTCTGTGGGATCAGGTGTGACCATGACCCATCAATGGCACAGATGGAACAGGAATCACTACTGCAACAGTATCGTCTCCAGTTGGGAATTGGTCTCCAAAGCCAAGGTTGCTGAGATATGCTGCACAGGGAGTGTTGTGGCCCCAGACTTTGTATCAGGCTGAATGTCATCTCTTAGAGCAGTTCTGGTTTCTCTAGATCAAGCAAGCATTCTCCAGGCAGGAAGTAAGGCCGGTGTAAACATCCCACCATGTGCTGTGGCTGCTTTGGCAGAAATGGGATTGGTGTCCTCATGCTTGATACTTATTGAATTGAGGCTGTGGGTAATCAGCATGGTGCATGTTGGTATTAAAGAGCACGGTGGTGGTGTAGGTCAGTGTGCACAACAAAGCAATCGCAATTTCCCCGTCCCTATCAACAGGCAGCATACACAAATCTCACTTTGCCCCCCTTTCCCTGGCCTGTTGCTGGGGACCATGGTATGTTCCCTGTCCAGCTCTTAAGAGGATGAGGGTGTTTGGAGGACTGATGCCAGAAGCCTGGGACTGTGGTTTGGGGAGATAAAAGTTTGTGTGTCTGTGATTTACATTGACTGGGAGGTGATTCCTTTGGACTCTCATATTCATGAATGTTGCTCCAGGTGCTGGGTTTTGGGAGGTGGCAGCCCCAGGCAGCTCACAAGGTTTCCCTGGAAGCTGATGCAGAAAATGAAGCTCAAGTTTCTCAAGACTCCTGTTGCCAGATCCCCTTCTGCATACTCATGTCACCCCTCTGGTCTTTATCCATAGCTGAACCTGAGTGTCTAGCAATGGTAAGACAGAGAGTGTAGCTGTTTCTCAGGGAATGCTGAAAGGGAAGAGTTGGGAACGGCCTGGACAAATATTTAAAGCAATGGGGAGGAAGGGTCCAGATTTTTGTGTTTGAATGCTTAGGACAGTAAACGAAAGCTGCCTGTTGCAAAGTAAGGCGACTATGTTTGTAGCCAGACACTGGATTTGGGGTTTTGAAAAAATTATTGTTAAAGGCCAGCTGTATATATAATCTTGACTTAATTTCTCTGCTACAAAAGGCTGAAATCATTATCTAGGACTTCATGGTAAATGTCCAGTTTGCCTGTAATGAGGGTACTGCTGGTAGGTATCCCCATGCAATGATTTCTTTATTTGACCTTCTATCCGTGGGTTGATAATGAAAGCTGAGATGGATATTGACTACTCTCATCTTGACTGTATTTTTAATTACAGGGCAGTAAGAGTCAAGTGTGATAGCATTTCGAGTGGTTGGTGTGGGAATAAAGTGACGTGGTAAACTGAGCCATGGTAGCTCACTTGGGACAGTGTGGTGAGTTGTTACTACATTATGGTGGGAGAAGCTGCCAGAGGAACTACAGTACAGCTAAGTGGGACTGTTAGTAACATGACTGAGTGAATTCATTAGTGGCAATGGTCTGTTCTTGTATCTGCTTTTCCTTATAACTGCTGGGGGAAGATATTTGAGTGAAACAAGACCGGTGGGAAGAATGGTGGAGGAAAAGAGACTCTGAAGGTCTGGTTCTGAAACACAGCTGTTTCCTGGATGGATTTTACTGAATGCTGGCAGTTTGCTGTCAGAGGAGTGTACTCCTGATGAAACATCTTCATGTAGATGCTGTCTCTGTGCATCTGCTTGTTGGGTAGGTTGGAAACAAATGGAGGAAAGGACAGACATACTTCTGTCAGGTGGAGGCTTCTGTGCAAAAGGACTGAATCAAGGCAGCAGCTGCCTTTGGCAGAGGATATATTCTCAGTTACTGATGTTTTCACAGGCAAATAGCAGTAAACTTGTGGGGGTGTTTGAGATAGAAAAATGCATAGACAAAGGTGCCATCTTTGTGATTTCAAAGGAAAGCCAAAGTGAAGAGCTGGAGGCTGCAGACAGTGAAATATTTTCTTAAGTGTAGACAAAGCTCTTGTCTGACCTATTTCTGTTTATCAGCATCTTTGTTAGGAATTAGTCTGCTGATGGACCTTGTAATTTTTGGAGTTAGGGGAAGATAATAAAGATGACCCTAAAGTAGGAGTAGCTTAGAAGAAAAACAATACACATTTTGCTTTAAACAGTAAAATACACCTCTGTAGCAGAGGTTATACTCATGATCAAGGGCGTGAAGGTTTATGCTTTCTTATATAGAAAAAAGGGGTCTCTGGTGGAGTTGTGCCAGGGTGTGCAAGATGACCTCTGTCCTGCTGGGATGGTCCAGTGCCAGGGTTGATGTGTACTGGGTGAGACGTCTTCTGGGCATCAAGAAAAGCAGAGCAAGCATTAAGGAGCTCTCGAGGAGGTAAATCTTGTACGTGAAAACCCAAGGATGCAGGAAGGGGGAGAATTAAAAATTAGAAAAGCAACACTGCATCTTTTATTCTTCCCTCTCAGCTCTGTTTCCTCTCATGTTTGCTAGAAGTAAGGTTGCACTGCTTGGGTAGTGGGGAGATGAGACGGTTACTACCTCAATTTTTAATGTGAAATAGTTGAAACAAATATGCCTGCAACAGAAATGCTTATCGTGGCTTGAAACACCTCCATGTTGACCTGGAGAATGTCTGGTGTGAGGGCATTTGTGTCTGACGTCTTGGTTCACAAACAAACCAAATCTGAGAGCTGTCAGTGCTGAATGGTGCACTACAAGCATGTGATTTCATAGCACAAACCTTGTGTGAACTTGCTTCACTGCTCCAAATTTTGTTAGAAACCAAACCAAAACACCAAAGTGTGATCATCTGAGGTAGATCTGGCAGGGTTTGTGCTGAGACAGCTGTACACTGAGGCATCCAACTCTGTTCAGTGCCATCTCACCTGAAACTGGTGCGAAACCAGTATGGAGGCAGGGAGGACACAGCCTGCAGGGAAATGCTATCTGCTTCCATGGGTTTCCTTGGTGTTGCAGCCAGGCCTCTGGTTTAAAGAGTGTGATTTTCTTTTAAACATGGTAAAAATTATGTGCAAGATGTATTTTTAAAAAGAGCATGTTTGTTTTGTATCCCTTTGGCAGAGAGTTTATGTCTGTGTAATCACTTTAGTTAAATTGTCTTATTTTCTGTCTCACACCTGGTAAGCGAATTTTATATTACATGCTTATGTGTTTTAGTTTTGGTTTTTATTTTGTACAAAGTATCAGGCATGTTGGCATTGGGAAGCAGGTGTTGCAGTGGTGTTTGAGACACTTTGCTGCTGCATGGGAAGGAGAATGAAGGGGCAGAGAGGGAGGGGACTGGAGGCAGCGCTGCCACTGGGGGCAATCCTCAGTGTGCCACTCAGTGTGGCTGCACCAAGAGTTTAATGGTGGTTGAAGCATTGCCATAAGTGATATCTTTGGAAGGAAGCTGTAGAAGATTAGGCACTGCCTGCTTTCTGTCCCTGTGCAGGAGGTGATTAACCAGCCACCTGAGCCTCTGCTTCTGGTGATGGAAACATCCAAAGGATGTGATTGTCTGTGGTATTAAAATGCAATGCTTGAAAGTGTCTCACAACACCAAGGTTTGTTAAACATTGCATTTGGAGAACACTGGGAAGTGCTAAAGTGGTCCTGGGTGTGTGTTTGGATAACAGAGCACAAACTGGATTCTTTGTACAAGATTTTTCTCCCCCTGCTTTCCTGTTTGAGGCCTATGTGTGTGTCTAAATACTTGTTAATAAAATAAACTCTGAAACCTGTTTGGATGCTGCACCTGACAAAAGCCGACTTTTTTCTTCCTAATTACAAATGCTGCCCATGTTTTTGCTCCACATTTTTGTAATGTCAGAAAAGCTGATCCAACATGCCATGCACGTTTTCCCTGTTACATTATGCCCTGGAAGTTTTGACCTCTAGCATTTCATAGTAGTTTGTAAATTATGTATGAAAATGTTCTCTATTGTTACCATATGAACTTCGTGGAGATGGGGTGTCTTGAGTTGCTTGGTTTGGTACTGAGCTTGGAAATGTTTCCATGTGCATCCCCAAACTAGCAGCAGTACGCTATTTTGCACTCGCTTGTACTGAAGATAATTTTTGTGTGTGCATGCAGAAAACCTGGAGTTGCTCTTAGCCAGTTTAAGATAATGGATCACTTGAAAGAATATTGTCTAGTATTTATTGCTGCTCACTAGAGGATAATTTCAATAAGAGTTTATCATATTTATTCAGCAGCAGACTAATAAATTCAGATTTGTTTAAACAAAGACTTGAGGAAGAACCTGCTAAACGCTTACGGTTATATTCATGGCAGGCATAAGCTATTCCATTTCACTCAATGTACTTGTACCTGCTTATGTCACCAATTAATTTGGCTCTTAATATCTTATTTTCAGCACTTTTTTTCTTCTGACTACTGCAGTCATATTCATCCCTGATGTAAGTCTGTTGTGGATAATGGCATCTCTGATGCTGTTTGTCTGTGGAGGGGTTTGATTTGTTGTTGTGGCAAAGTCTAGATAAAGAAAAATGCTATTGCAGGAAGGAATGATCTAGTATGCTGAACTCAAATCCGGGAAGGTCTTGAACATGAATTCTCCTGTGCTGTGCTTGTGGCTTTGAATAGTTCACTCAATCTCTTTCCCCCCTATATTTAAATACAATATAGTGTCTGTGTACAGAAAATGTGTGCAGGTACATTTGTAGTTGGAGATTTTTACTAGGAGTCAATCTAAAAAAGAAGAAACCAGGAGGGAAATGAGTGGTCAAGTGATGCTTGGAAGCACACATGGATGGTGAGAGGTACATTTTGGCATAATATGAGCTGAAAGCTATATGTTAATCTGGTATAACTTGCTCTTCTTGTGTTGGGCATTGCTTCTGGAAGCTAAATGAATGTTATTTAAAACAGAAGCTTTCACCCAAACTGAAATTTCTTGCACCAAAGTTAAATTTGCAGAGCCATATCCTCTGTGGGAAGGGAAATAGTCCGAGTATGTGGAGTGTATTATGTCTGGTGGTGTCCATATTTTTCTCTGCTGTGGAGTGTGTGTGATTTGTCTCTGCATGTTCAGAAGTGATTTATAGATCATGGTTTTCATTTACATGCCTGCACATACACACACATTTTAAATAGAATTGAATACACCGTGACTTTCTGTTTTGCTGGTTGTCATCCCACCAATTTGCCTTTTTTTGCCTTTAAACATCTTTACTTTTAGGTCACTGCAAACTCTCTGAAATAACATGCACTACATATGTTAGCAGTGAAAACCAAACAAACCCTCACAGGTTAAAGAGTTGGTCTTACAGAACACAGGTGCCACAAACAGCACATGAAACACAGTGGGTTTTGCAGGCTTTATTCCTGACTCTTTGATAAATCCATTTCAGACCTAGCCAGAGCAGTGGCAAGAGCAGCACAACCTGACCCAAGAGTCCTGTGCCCCTTTTTGTGCTGGGTAGTTTAACCAGTGCTTGTGCTCTGGAGATTTTGGCATTCATGGAAGATGGTGATGTCTTGGAAAGCTCTGCCACAGTGAAAATCTACTGTTTGGACCTGCAGAATATGGAGGGTTAATAATGTTTGGGAGGAAAATGTAATGGATGGTGACCTTTCCTATGTAAAATTAAGCAAAGGAATGCCATAGTTATTAACCTGAAAAGGTCTACTAACAGTTGTTGACTTTCTAGGAAATGTTTGCATGTGTTGGTAGTTTCTGTTCCATCACAAATGGATTTTTCTGTGTCCTGGGAGAGAATCACAATTCTTTTCCCACTTTGTTTTTAGTTCAAAAGTAAGAGAAAAAACCTTTTTATACAAGTGGTTGGAAAGCTGAGTAAACCATAGGAGATAAACTGGTAGAGATTATTGAACCAAGCAATGGAAGTGACAGATTCTTATGATTCCAAATCCTTGACAAAAATTTATTAATATGACTAATATGTTGGTCTAATAATGTGATCTCTTGCACTGTAAATGATTTTATGTGGGCACTATGCTTTCTGAAATCCAGAGTAAAACAAAGCAACTGGTGTATACATTTTTGCCATTAGCAGTAGTGTTTGAAGTGCAGTGCTGATGCAAACTTAAAATTATTGACCAACAGGGAGTAAGAGAAATCTGCACAATTTTTTATGCTTTAAAGTCTTCCAGTATACATTTTCGACACCTGGGCATGCGTGTCTGTGCAGTCTCTGGGCTGCAGGTGGTTACATGCCTGATGACCTGCATGCAGCACTTACCTGGCAGCCTCAAAGATACACTTGCAGTTAGTATTTGTTGCATAGATGTTACAGGATTTTGCTTGCTTTTGTACCTAGACTGGTGGCAGGGCTCTGTGATTGTTACTTGCGTGGAATGAATGCTGGAAGGTGGATATCAGAACTGAAGCAGTGTTGTGCTGGGGCTCGTGTATGTGTAGATGGTCCAGGATGGGGCTCCTGACAGAAAAGTGCTGTTGTTGGCTGCATCTGCCCTTCTACTGGAAAGAAGGCAAGGCAACAGTCAGCATATGGTGTTTGAAACTGGTGCTTTTTATTCCACCTGATGTGATCTTGCAGGACCTCTCCAGTAAAATAGCCAGAGGTGGTTTTAAATGGTGTTGTCAACAGGAAGTGTACCACACCACCAGGTTGTCTGGAAATACCCTCTCCTGCTGTCTGCACTGCCGGGGGAGAGCTGGCTGTGAGATGGGAGAGGCTGAAGTTTGGCTGGCACTGCTTCAGCTCTTGCTCTGCCCAGGAAACACCAGTGTTCCCCTGCATAGCCTGAAATGGGGTGGGAAGTTGAACTTTGTTGCTATTCAGAGTAAAACAGTGATGGAAACTGCAAAAATCCAAAGTCTGCAACTATCAGTTTGGAGTAACGGATTTATTTTGAGGATGAGGGCAAGAAGGAGAGCTGGGTGCTTTGGCAAATTGCATTTGAGCTGGTCTGGCCTTGGAGTACCAGATATTTTGCACTCTTAGAAGCACATTGTGCTCCTAAAAGGGATGTTGAGGTCTGTATGCAGCTTTGTTGCTAAATAGAGATAGCAAAGACAAATGGCTTGCATGGTGTTTCTGTAGAGATATTTTGTGCACTAACCATGTCAGAGCTGCACTGCAGGGTGGAGATTACTGGACTATGTGGGTTTTGGCCCTTACCTCTTAGCATGGGTCTGGGGAAGGTGGCATTGAAGTTATGGAGCACTGTCCTTGGGCCTGGGAGCCTCCTCTCAGCTAGTGACTGAAATCTGGTGTCAGGATTATAAGGGGAGATTTTAATGGCTGTGCAGCTGGGCAGCAGCTACCAGGAATACTGTTAATGAGTGTTTATGACCCTTCCTGTTGCCTTCAGTGGTTTTGGTGCAATAAATGGACACCTTTTTAGTGCTAGTTTGAAAAGGGACAAACTATTTTTGTTCGATTGCTCCCGATTTGCAGCAAGTGTGCTGTGACCTCTGCCAGTCTCCGTGCATTAACAAACTTCTTAAAGGTTTTACGGACATTTTCCATTAGCCGCACCATAGCTGTTGCCATGAATATTTAATGTCAAGAGCAGTACTTTTTGTTATTTTTATTCTTTTTTTTCATTGCTCTGCTTTGACAAAAGTGGATATTTGCCCTCACAGACCAGGTGGCGGCCGCATGCCCTGCACACCCTACTTGCACCTACTCTTCACTTTTTATCTGCAGTTTAGCAAGGCCCTAAACTTCTCCTCCTCCTGGCCCTCCTCCTTAGCCCTCAGGGAGCGGTGCCATTTCCAACAGGATTTGCAATTGAACTTCACTGCGTACAATGGCTGTCCCGTGCCTCGCCTGGGCACTGGGGGATGAATTCCCCATGCTTCATGGGTCACTGGGCCTTCTTTATTTATCTGCAGCAGAAACAGAGGAATGCCTGCAAGACAGAGCCACTTCTGAGGCGCATGTGGATCCACAGTGTCTGGGGCACCCTCTGAGTATTTTATTTCTTTGCTGAAGGAACCACATTCTTCTGATTTTTTAGCCCAAGTCCTCTTTGTTGGTAATTTGCTTGAGTAATAGTTTTTCCTTGTTGTCTTTCAGTGTCTGTGTTGTCTCCTGTTCCCCACTTCTTGTGCACATCCACAGGCTGTGTTTTATTCTCAAGGAAGGCTCTTACATTTTCCAGGAGGAGGCATAATGCATGCCCAGGATGCCCAGCTGCATGGGGCAAAGGTGGAGGTGTTACGGTGTTATTAGGATAAGTGAGGTGTCTGCTTAGCTACATTTGAACATTTCCTAAGCATTAATGCGGAACAGCCCTGCTGTTACTATAGGGTAGAGGGGTTTGTGACCCCAGCTGGCCCAGTGGAGCTGCAGAATGGGTGATGGAATTTGTCTGAACTGTGCAACATCTCCGTGTCAGAGCTGGGGGCAGAACACAGGGCCCTTCTGCTGCTGTCTGCATATCTTCTTCAATACAAATTTGGGGGTGAAGCTCTTGAGTTTGTATTATGTGAGCTGTGGTCACATTTGAATTGATTTCCATGTGTGCACGTGCTGGTGCTGGTTAATGTGTAGGTGGCCAAATCTGTTGGAAAGCCCCAGCAGGCCCTTTGTGCAGAAGCAGGTTTCCACCTCTGCTGTGTAATGGTGGTGTGCTTTAGCAGCCTGTGTCACGTATTTGGGTTTCTGAGGTTTGAGAGACATTGAAGGGTGTGCTACTGTAACCATTTAGTACTTCTGCAGTTATCCCAACCATGGTCTATGCTGGCGATAGCAGGAGTAGCATGCTGGATGTGTTGTCTGTTTCAGAGAACCTTTCTGCTGGTTGAAGACACGTTCCTGCTGGGGATTGTATCAGTAGGTCTCTTTCTAATTGTTAATTTAGATGTAACTTGTTACAGCCAAGTTACAACCACGCATCCTGGATTAGTTTGTATGCCAGCTCTTAGTGTGAGGCTGGGACTGAGGGTTAGAAGGGTATTTGATGGTACAAGGAAGGCTTGGGGGCAAGAGGCTTTTCCTACACCATCACCCCTTTGACGGGAGCAGCCACAATGCCTTGTTCTCTAAAGCTTCCTGCAAACCCTGTTTGGTCTCTGTACTTCTGATGCCAAGCTAAACCTGATCAATGGAGAGTTTGAAACCTCCTGCTTTGCAAATTAGTTCCTGAAGCCTGTGATCACAGTCGTGACATTGTGGGTATCGTAACTGCAGGGACCCCATCTGCCCAACATCTCTTCTGCGTTCTCTTTTCTAGGATGTGAAAATTGAAATGTTCAGTTCTGGAGGCAGGTGCTGATGAGTATGTGGGAATGGAGGACTGGGGCTTGAGAGGCCAAAGCACTTCTCATTGCAGCCTCCCTGAAGTGATGCTGGATTGTGACAACAGTGAGATTGGGCTTTGCAAAACCTACTTAAAATTTCACGATTACTCCACAGGTAGGTAATAGCTTTGAGGCAGCAAATGCATTTGTTCTGTCTCACAGACCTACCACTCTACCAGCCACAGCTGCTCATTGCAGCAGTCGCAGATGTGCAGGGGTGAGGGGATGGGGCTGCTTGGTGCCACTCTGCACATCCCCCTGCACCTTTAGCTGAGGAGGGAGGGAGAGATGATGTCCACAAGACCTTTTCAGGAAGGAAGGGAAACACCCTGCTGTCCTGCAGGCATGGAAAAGTGTGCAGAAGGCAGGAGTACTATTGGTGAATATTTAATCATGGCTTTGGGTTTTGCTTTCTAAGAATAAATAAGAAAATGTTTCTTGGATGGAGAACTGTGGAAAATGTTTCTTGGCTGGAGAATGGAAAAAGTGTAAAGCATTACTGGAAAGCAAGTAGTGGCTGTATTGAGCTTGCTTTCTTTCCCATGCAAAAAGCTTTTGTCTCCTTGCAGGTACCCCCCATCATCTGTGGTAGGCTTACATGCCAGATTAAACTGATGTAAGTAATCTTCCTTTGGATTTAGGGAGCGAGAACCTATGCTTGATCTCTTTGCTTTCCTCTCTGCTCTGAGAAGGGAACTGGGCCTGGGGTGTAGTTTTTTTTGAAGGTGAGCCTGGCTGCTGCCTTGTCAGCAAAGGACTACTAACCTGCAGTCTCTGAATTGGACATGCATAACAAAAACATTACTAACAAGCTCCTCTCTTTTTAATCACTTTGTTACAACATGCATTGGAAACTTCCAGGCTTCCCCACTCTTCCCTGTCCTGTTCCTGGGGGAAGAATGTCACTGATTGCTTAAACTTGGATTTCCCTAAATGAGAGTTTACAAGCAATTGGGACACTTCTATGATTGCTGTAGCCTTTTATTCAAGATATTAAGAGACATCATAACATCACAGTGTCAGAACAAACAAAGCACTATGTAATTTTATCCCATATTAATGTAGAGCATCGCAGATGGTGCTATCATTAGACAGCAATCTATAAAAATGGCCCATGAGACAAAGCCCTGGCACAATTATTTATTCTTCAATTATTTATTCAGCCCTTTAGGATGTGTAATACTGACAGACAGCACAGAATGTACTGCCTACCAATTTGCAGATCTTGACTGACTGAGTCCTCCGTCATCGATGGAATAAAACATGTATGGGGGGAGGGTGATGTCGCATGGCTTTGAATTTTATTTTTTGTTTGTTTTCCTGTTTATTACACAACTTTAAGGCTACCACTTCGATGCAGCCTCATTCACCCTGTTGTTCATCTGTTTATTTCAGTTAATTGAAAGGAAGATTTAGTGTTCTGAACCTGAGGTTTTTAATCTCTTGTGTGCTTGGAGCCAGGGGTTGGTTTCCACACAGGACTAACATCAGCTGGCCAACCTTGCGGGGAAGACTAATTGGGCAGGCGCCTGCTTTCCTGCCAGCCCTGTCAGTCCAGGGAGCTCTGCTCTCAGCAGATGACAGTGCTGTGGGTTCTGCACAGATCCACTGGTTTCCAGTTGGATTAATGGGTCAAGATGCATGCTTGTTTGGTTAAGACTCTCTGGCCCAAGATATGGCCCAGTCCTGACAACTATTGCTATTGCAATGGCATTTTCACAGAGGAATTTAACCCCTTGATGAATTTTTAGTGTTGCTTTGCCATCAAAATGATGTCTCTGCCATCAAAAAGAACACATTTGCCTCTAAATGTACCTTTGCCTCCTCTGTGATACGACAAACGTTTCTGTGGTTGCCCAGTGAACCAGAACTGGGAACTGATCTGGTTTAAAGCTAAAGACTGATTAGGTTTAGGCTCTAAGTGACTATGAAACTGCTTAAGTGTCATTGTCCAAAATCGCTCAAATTAGTCAGAAAAATCCTCCTAAGCAGCTATATTATATTAACAGTAACATTAATTCTGTAGAATTTTAGAGTCCAAATAAAATGGAAATTTATCTGTCACTGTGTCTGCTTGCTCTTTCCAGTGTGTGTTGCTTAGGTTCATCCCTCTGACATCCGTATTGTCAAAGCCCCTGCCTTTGTACTGAAGTATACCTTAAACTACTGCCCAAAGGTATCCTTCTGTATTGTTGGGTGGGTTTTTGTATAAAATAAATTTATAATGTTCCTTTGGAAAGTTGTCCCTCCTTCACCACAGCACTTGTCTTCATAACCGTGGTAAAAATGAACAATGGCCCTTTCACTCAGAAACGCTATTTCAGTTATTTATAGATTATATTAACTACATGCCTTTAAAACTGTAAAATCCAACTCTTCTCTTTTATTTGATGTTGAGTCATTCTGGCAAGCCCTTTGTATTAAGCTGGTAGATTTTGGGCTGGTGTAAGTAACCTCCTAATTTTTAATTCAGTGGTAAATCTATAACAAGTGCCTTGTAACCAACAAGATAAAGTCTCTAATTAGATTAGTTTGCAATTTCTGAGTGCCTGTTTAGAGGGCCAAGTTAGCTAGTTTTGTTCTTGATGAGATAGGATCTCTTGGTCATTTAAGTAATTTATTAAATTTGACTTAAATCTTGTTCTGGATTTCAAAAGTAGATGGAGAAAATGTGTGTGTATTCCGTATCTCACCCTGGAGGCAGCCGGAGCTGCCCTTACTTGGCAGAACATTTAAATTGTGGGGAAAGGAGTTGGAGGCTGCTGTGCTGTCACTTGTTTAACCCAGGCAGCCTCCTCTGGCTCCTCACTTCTACCCGGGTCCCCTTCCCTTTTCCAGCTTCCATGACTGAGACTCTGCCTGCCTTGCCATTCCTGAGGCAGCAGGTCCTGATCCAGGCTGTGCGTGTGTGGGGCTGCTCCATTGTCCCATATGGGGGACATTCTGTGTGGGGCTGCTCCAGTGTCCCGTGTGGGGGACGTTCTGTGTGGGGCTGCTCCAGTGTCCCGTGTGGGGGACGTTCTGTGTGGGGCTGCTCCAGTGTCCCCTGTGTGGGATGTTTTGTGTGTGCTGAGACCTGGGACTCGGCGGGGCTGTGCTGGGCACATGCTGGTTGTGGTGGGAGACCAGTGAAGCCAGGGTGGGAGGGGAGCAGCCTGACACTCTTCCGTGGCTGCCACCTGCCTGTGTCCAAGCGAGCTCTCCTGCAGGAGTGGGCTCACCTGCTGGGGTGATTTCACAATAAAACCCATTTTCAGCCATCCCCCATTGTGTACCTCCTAGTCACACAAGCAGACATGGGAACAGCCTCACCTTCTTATTGCTCTGGGCTTTTTTTTTCTCCTGTGGTATTTTTAGATTTGAGAAGCCCTTGGAGGGACTGGGACAACGGGGAGAAGGGGCAGGCAGTAGCCATGGCTGTGCACACCTGCAGCCAGCCCAGGCCCATTTCTGCCATTGGAATGGAGAATATCCCCTTTCTGGGAAGTCACTTCCCAGTAAAGGCCCCCAAAGCTTCCTATCCTCACCCTCCTGTTAAAAGAGTGACTAAATGAATTCAGTGAGGGTGACTAAAAGAGCCAAGAGCAGTTCCCTAAGCATCATTTTTGGCATCTTTGCACCTTAAGAGAGCTATGCCATGGCTAATCTCCGGGGTCCTCCTCCCACCCACCGTCCCGGGTTTGGGAGGGGAGCCAAAGCCGGATCCTTGGGATGTGACGCTACTCTGAAATACCAGTTGCTACGGTTGCCCAGGTCTGTTTGTCAGCACTATTCAGTGATGCTTAATCCCCTTTTGTGTCCACTCTGGAAGGACAGCTGGGATTTTGCGAGTTGGTTCATGCTGTATTCACAGCCCTGGGGAGAAGGAAGGTGAAACCACACATGGAAAGGTGTTGGGTGTGGGGATGCGTGCGCATATGTGCGTTACACGAGGTGTTCATGTAATGTTAAGAAGAATATTTCTGAGTGATGCTAGCAACTTAAGTAAAGCAAATAAATTAGTGGCAAAGTCTGAAAAATCTCTGCTGACATGCAGGCTTTAACCCAGGCAGTTGTGCCAGAAGATCCAGAAAAGGCTTAATGGCAGGAGATAATGCTGCTGTGTCAGCACACATTTTCAGCCCTGGCTGTGAATTTCCTGGCTTTTGTGTACTTGAGTTAAACCCTGATGTTGGTAGCCCATCACCCCCTCCAAATAAGTACCCTCAAACAAAGAGAGAATCAAATCCCAGCAGTTTGCTACTTAGTGGGGGAGACTGGTGGGTAATAATGTGTTCAGAGGCATGAACCTGATGAACACTGAGAGCAATGTTACAGTCCACGAGCGACCTGTTATACCTGCAGTAGGGTCAGTAGGACATTCCTGGCCAGAAATTCCCAGAAAAATATATTTAGTTCATGGATCAATAGCTAGAGCTAACAAGTCCTTCGGAGTCAGAGATGCAATAACCAGTAATCTTCGTGCTATTGCTGATAGTGAAATGTGCATGCTAAGAAAAAAAAAAAAATCTTAAGCAATTTTGTGACCATACTTTTAATGAATGCAGGCTGCAACCAAACGTTTTCATGATCACTGTATAATATAATTACTGTAGCAATTTATCTATGGCTTTTTTATATTTTGCTGTTTAGTCCTTTCACCCTTCAAGTTCCTAGGAAGGGGCATGTGCTGCAATAATCCCTATTATGTCCTGGCCGCTGGAAATGCCACATGAGCTCATGGGAGCACGGTAACGGTGGCACTCAGGGCATTTGCTGTCTAAGGAAACATGATCGTTCTGACAACACCAAAATAAGAAGACAGATACTGGAAAAAAATAACAAATACCTAGCAACATTTCAGTGACAGCAGGATTTGATTTTGAGACTCAGATTCTGTGCTGGAATCCATTAGGTTCTGATCCTGAGGTGTCCTACTCCCTCAATCTCCTTTAACGAGAAACATTCAAGAGAAAGGAAAGGGAAATCTCTCTCTTGAACTTGAAGCTGTAACTGGTGTATGAGTGAATCTTATCTAATCCAGCAAAGCAGCGACAGGGTTTATCTTCTGCCTCAGCCAAGCTCTTCTCAGTGTCTGCAGTGAGGAGAGGTAGGAAAATGTAATGTCCTTGGTAATCCATGCTATGTGTGTGCCTTGGGGTAGTGCTGGGACAGCTGTGCATTGAACATGGAGTGTTCACACTGTTGGCAACCCATCTGAGCTCAGCCTTCCTGCTGGCCCCTTCTGAGCACTGGGACTGGTGTATCCAACCCAGGTGACCACTGCTAAGGTTTAGCATGGTTGGAAGCGTGGCCTTGAGTATCATCAGTTCTGCTGATCAAATAAACTGGAGACATGAAATGTTAGAGGTGTTTTTTGCAAGATGGGTTGTTTGGATTTGTGTGATAGTTGCTAGAGAGAAATGCACACTCCAGGGTGCAATTCTTCCTCTTCTGATGTAGCATTAAAAATAGGTCAGATGACTCAGGCCCTAAACCTTCACCATGAGCTCTGCAGAGATGAGATGCCTAGTTCAGATTGTAGTTACTTGAAGAGGATATGACTTGTACTTGGCTTAGATGAGTATGGATTTGTACTTGTGCTTAAAACAAGTCTTAGAAGAGGTAGTGCTTTCATGGAAGAAAAAATGTTGTTTCCAATACCTGTGGAAAAGCTGCATACTCAGTTTGTCTGAAAAATGAACTGGTTTTTTTTTTTTTTTTTTTTTTTTTTTTTTTTTTTTTTTTTTTTTTTTGTTACTGGTTTTGGATGTTGTACTCTGGCAAAGTTCAGAGGTACCATTCTGCATTCTTTTCACATTGGAAATTTCCCCAGGTGTGTTTGCCTTTGTCCTACCCTTGCACCAATCATGGGCATGTGCAACCACCCATTTGCCCTCTCCCTTGGAACTGTCATGGTGCCCTTGCTGCTAAATGGTTTTGTGGGAAATGGTCTACAGGAATAAGAGTGGGGTCATCTATCTGTTCTAAGTCGTGGGTTCTGTGAGCATGTTTGATTTGCAGAGCTGATTTCTAAAAAGACCTGATAACTCTGGTTGCGTAGTGCTTACCATTATGAGTGATGCTTGCAGTCCACTGTGAGGAACACAGTGCAGGGCCTGTGAAATCACAACTTACCTAATGCTTCTGCCTTTGTTTAGTAGGGTTTAAATGGTATGGGTAATATCCATACTATGATGATTGGAGATAGGAGGAGGAGGTCTGTCCACAAGCCAGTTCTTCTTTTAAATCACCTTTGCCCCCTGTGTCCAGATTGCTGAACAGAGCCTTTGGTCCTACTTCCCTCCTCCGTCCTCAGTGAAGAATTTTGCCTTACACCATTGAACCCAGTATGGGTTCAGGTAAAACCAGCACTGTCAAGTGGGAAGAAGGAAATGGAGCATCTTCTTCACCTCTTCTTTTTGTGAAACTGATACAACCCCAAACCTCAGTGAGTCAAAACAATCACCTACTTATTTTTCTCCAGTGGGCCTCTAACTTCTGTGTCATATGGACAGTATAAATACTGCATGTAGCTGCCATGTAAACATACAAATCGTGTTTTCAATAAAACCAGAATATATTAAATTAGAAAGTGGAGTTTATTCCACGTTACTCTGAAATGCTGATTTATGATGAAAACACAATTTAACCCATTCTTTCTTTGAGTTTTTAAAGAAGTGGAATATCTATTACTTTTACCTTTGTAGTGCTTCAAATATTGCAAATAAGTATAACAGCTAAAATAAGGGGTACACTTTGTCAGTGATTTGTTGGCATACAAGAGTTATTTTTTACAGAAAAGAAAGCAGAGGAGTTGGGTGAAGCTCTGTCTTTGAAGATTTCATGCAGAGTTGTGGTTTTCACTCTTGGCTTCTCTATGGCTTATTGTCCTTCTCAGGGTGGTGGTAGTGGACATAGGCTTTTCTGATTGCTCCAAGCTGTGGCTGGTGACCTGCCTGTGAGCTAGCTCTGAGCTCTGCAGAGCGGGGATTGCGGCATCTAAATATGCAAGTAAATAAAAGTAATTTTTGAAAAAGCGCCAGCAAAATGAAATGAAATTTTAAAAAGGGCATGGGAGGAGGCTGGAATGAAGGCGCTCTTTTCTCAGTTTCTCCTTCTCCACAAGGTTCTTTTGGATTGTGAAACCTGATCGAAAGGATGATGTGGGAATGTTGTAGTGCTCCAGAGTGCTGCACTTCTGCATTGGGCTACAGGTATTGGAAAGCATCTCACTGACAGACATGGAGAAAGTTGTAGTATCTCATAACTCTGTAGGCTGCTTGGAAAAATGTACCATTTAATGGATATGATATTACAGGGCCTTAAGGATGAGCCATGGTATGTTGTTCAATAGCTGAATTCTGTCAGACAGATACAAGTCTTCATTTTGGAGAGCAGTGCTTTCAGGCCATGCAGAGAAACATGCAATAAAGGTTTTAATCTGCAGGAAGCTGAATTTCCTGTGTGTTGTGTGAGACCTAGGTGCCCCTTAAATCTCATGTATCTGTCAAAATACTTCATAGGTGAATTTGAAGTAACATCTTGGCCTCATGGTGACCCCCTATTTTGGTGACAGTTTCCTCTGTGGGAACATCACAAGGAGCGGAGGTGTCAAGTGTCTTTGTTTTACTTGGTCAGCCACTTGCCTTTCAGTAGCATCTTTTTTGCCAGGCTTCTATGTTAAATCAAGAAAAAACAATCCAGCTGGCATCCCATGCGCTGGCCTCATGCACCCCATGCAGAGCCTGCATGCTATAGGAATCATAGAATAGAAGTTGGAAGGGCCCTCAAGAATCATCTGATCCAGCCTTTCTTGCTAAAAGTGTGGTCAAGACAATATTCCCAGCACCCTGCCCAGCCAAATCTTAAGCAGATCCAGTGCTGGAGAATCTACCACTTCCCTGGGGAGATTATTTCACTGACTGGTTGTTCTTATTGTGAAAGATTTTTGTCTGTGACCAGTTGAAATCTCCCCAGAAGTAACTTGTACCCATTGCCCTTCATTTTTCCCTGTGACAGAAGCAGAACCCCCTGGGGCAGGAAGGTGTCCTGTAGTGGGGGACAGTGAGGTGATGTGGTGTTTGAGCAGAGAAAAGATGGCTGTGAACAGGAGCAGTGGAGTGGGAGGAGGAGGAAGCAGGCCAGCCTGTCTGCATGGCCCTGGTTGGGGTTTGAGTGGGCTGTGAGTGGTGTGATGCTTGTGGGAGGATTAGAGCAATAAGGACTTCAGGATCTCTGAAACAAGAAAAGAGTCTGACGTATTGTGCTCAGGTTCCTGAATGAAACTATTTTACAGTGGTTCTGGTGAAAGGTTTTAGGGCCAAAGAGAAAATGGGAATGTTTCAATTCTCTTTATAAGGACAGTCTATTTGCATTAATTCCTTTGTGTTACATTGAAGTGAATGTCCTGGCAAAATGTCATTTGAAAGGATTATTTTGGAGTTTGAATGTGTCTTGCCAATCCCTTCTTTCTTCTCTTCATCTCCAAGAAGAGCAGGGAACTGTACACTAAAATAAATTTTGGCTTCCTAGGTACTAAGGGGCGTAAGAGTAAAAATAATTTTGAAAGAATTTAGAGCTTACAGAATGGAAAACATTTGCTTCTGCAGTTCATTGCAGCTGAAGAAATTTGCTTCCCGCTTTTCAGTTTTGGTGCGAAGTGCACAGGTTTACAGCCTGAAAAAGGGTAGAAGCTTGGCTTGCACGGCCATTCTTATTACATAGTCTTGTCCAGCTCTCACTTCTCTCCTTGTTTACAACCCCTGTGAAGTTGTTTTTATTGAGATTTGATGTATGTAAATTCTGCAAAACGGTGATGAATTGAAAGTGAGTAATAATTTAGCACTTGATTTTGAGTAATACTCTTGACACAGGGAAATTAGACTTTTATTGCATTCTAATTTTAATATATTTTAAAAAGAAAGAAAGATAATTGACTGTTTCTCACTGAATTTTATAAATGGAGTTGTAACTCTTAGTGATTCCAAAAAGAAATAAACTTGAATGATGCATGAGAGGATGTGGTCTATGACTTTTGAAACAAAACAAGCAATGCTCCAAGATGTACTTTACACAGATAATGCAGTGTGAACAAAACTTTGCCATAGGCCATTCCTAATTTCTCATCCACTTGTGAACATACTGTGTTGTTGTTGTGATTGGTTATGAAGAGATAGAACAGTCAAGAATATTAGTATTTTCTGCTGTGACTTAGCAGGTAAGCTTGATGGGGATTGAATACCACCTGTCCTGCTCTCTGAACCTAAAGCTATGATTTGGGAGCTGTATATGCACAGACAACTGGCTTTCCATTTTCTCTGTGTACTGATCTTGCAAAGTTGATTGCTGGCTTTTCTACAGCCCTCCTTTGCTATATGCAGTAATTACTGACTGAGGCCTTGCTTGTATAGCACATTTGGTTCTTAAAAATATTTGAAGCTTGTTTTTTTCTTAATGTTCACTTCTGATACCTTTTGACCTTACAGTGGAGATGCAACAGGGGCCAACAGCAGTTCTGATGAGAGAAGCGATAGCAGAGAACCCTTGCAGTGGGAATAGCACAGAACTTCAGCAGTGGTAGCACAGAGCCCTTACAGTGGGGATAGCACAGAACTTCTGCAGCAGTGGTAGCACAGAACCCTTGCAGTGTTAAGATCGCAGGGTCCTTCAAACAGAGGTGAAGCTTCTGTCCTACCAAAGAAAGGTCTCCTGGTAGGTAAGCATAAGCATGCTGTTCTGAGACAAACAAAGTGTATACTCTCCTCTGTATGTCCATGTAATGGTTTTCCTTGTGGGAAACTACCTGAGATTTTACGTCTGGTTCTGTCATTCAGGTAAGGTGTCTCATGCAGCATGACCAGGTCTTTACATTGGGAAGATAGACAACTTTGTAACTATAAGCCAGTTGACAGAACAGTTACTTTGAGTAATTTCTTTTCTGAGAAGTGTTTTCCTCTGATGCACTACATCATAATTTTCTCTCCAAAGTATGGATATCAGCAAATACATAAATGCACTCTTTACCAAAAGAAACATGAGAATACTGACTGAAGTCCAAGAGATACCATGCAGTTCATTCACTTGTGAAATACTTCCTCAGCAGGAGGAAAAAGAGTAAAAAATGTAGCTTGGAAGTCCTGAAAACCACACTGACATGCTGCTTGTCCAGCAGCCACCTTGCCTAACCACAAGACCAAGATTTCTCAGCTCCTCAGTTAGATCTGTGCAGAGTGATGCTGGGATCCATAAATCAAGGTTATTCACTATCATGGTTGTTAAACTCCGTTTGCCTTTCATTCTGCATTTATCAGAAAGACCCATGTAAAACTGAGTAAACAAAGAAAATTATTTAATTTTAGGAGAGATTATCCTCAAAAAAAATTAGAATTCAGAGGAAACTGTGCAAAGTACATGTTTGTTTCCAAGGGAAACAGAAATGAGAAAGAGTTAGGTCACTGTGGAAAAAAGCCCCACATAAAAGATCTTTTTTAGCAAGGACATGGAAACAGAGCTTATCTTCTTGGATAGCTTTGCTAATAGATAAGGCCCTGTACTGGAAGCATGTTCAAATCCCAGCTCTGCTGGAAAATTTTTGTCGGTTTAGACCTCTCAGTTTGTGCCCTTGTAATTTCTTTTTGCAAAGAGAAAACAGTACAGTTTGTCCTCTGAAAATTGTTCAGAGTAGAGATGAGGGCCTTAGGTGGCCTCCTGGTGTGGTGTAGGTGCAGGTCCCCACCTGTGCAGGAACTTGGGGCCCGAGGGTTGAGTGTGACAGGCTGTCCTGCTCACTTGTATGTCCTGACTGAGATACTTTCATCCTCCCTTAGCAGACAAGTTGTTACCAATCAACAGCAGCGCTCTCAGAGACCTTACACAGTGTAAAATATCTCCCTTTTTCACCCCCAACTTCAGAGAAACCGAGTGACTCTATTGGTCACGTCAGTACCAAGGCCCAAAAGCTGGTTAATTAAGCCTTGCAGCAGGCCTTTGGAGTGTCTAAGCATTATCTCAGCTTTGCAGGTGGGGAATGAAGCATGGGCAGGGTAACTGATGTGCTCAGGATCGTACAGCCTTGTGAATC
This sequence comes from Orthonyx spaldingii, assembly GCA_013397795.1. Lineage (NCBI taxonomy): Eukaryota > Metazoa > Chordata > Aves > Passeriformes > Orthonychidae > Orthonyx > Orthonyx spaldingii. The sequence continues at coordinate 1,215,884 of VZTJ01000986.1, read as the reverse complement.
ACCCCAAACCTACTCTCTTTGTATTCCTTCCTCTGTCTGAGGATTAATGTATTTCATGCTACCAAACCTAACCTATAAGGGCTAGATCAGTGTTAGAATAAGGATTATCAAAGAGCTGGAGAATTGGAAGAGATACAGAGATCTTACTTTCTGGATTGTGACTCTTCAAGACCACAGAAAATGAAGTCCCGTGTTTCTTGGTGTTACGAAACCTAGACTTGCTAACCCACTGCTGAGCCAAACCTTAAATGATGGGAAGCAATGCTTGCTTGTTTCTCAGTTATCAGTATAATGTTGCAGTCTTTGTTTCCTCTTTTTCTGGTATGCAGTGTTTTCCATAAGCTGCAGAATTGCTATGGTGTTGCTGACAGTGTCATGAGATATAGTGGAGAATGCATTAGAAATGGGCCAGGCACATGCTGGTGGGCTGAACTTATTACCACAATTGTAAACTGTGTGAGGATAGAAACAATTGAATGAGAGTGTCTTAAGTTTTTATAAAGCAAATTTAAATTCGGCATCTAATGAATTTCCACAAGGAGCGAGCCCAAATGGAACACCTCAAAGCCTTCAGTTAAATCAAAATTTAAGACTCACGTTTCACTGTCCCACTGGAGAAAAACAGATTCTGTGTATTTTCTGTAACATAAAAATTAACTGCAAAACCCAGTTCTGCTTCCCTACCCCCCAGCTTTCCAGCCCTACTTTAAATCTCCAAAAGAAGCTGTGAACTCTAGTCACTCTATTGGGAAAAAAACCACAAACCCAAACCAACAAACAGTTGCTAGAAAAATAAACTTCCATTCTAGGTATCTATAAGGTAGTCATTGAGTCCAATGGTATTTGTAGCATCAGAAGCACCTGTCACAGGGATATCCTTGACCCTACTGCCTCACATTCCCTCAGGCATCTCTGCTTAACAAGCTGGAAACCTTTAAAGGGTGCCCAGGTTCCTCCTGGAATTTTAGCTGCTGGTAAATCAAAGTCAGGCAGAGGCTTTGTGAACCTTCTGTTTAAGTATCTTTTAATTTTCAGGTGGTGGTGCTAGATTGTTGATAGTTATTTTTTGTTCATACAATTTTTTAAAGTATAATCGTTATTTAATTAGTTTCTAAGTGAGAGAAGTAGTTGATATCTGCCTGTTCTGAAGAGAAGAAAGAGAATATTGTGGGTCAGTGTAAACTGACAAAAATAATGTAGTTCCATTTAAGAGCCTGTTAACTCCTTGGTTAACCAGCATGGTCCCAAACAAAACATGACCACAACTTGTGTGTTCATATGGCCACAGTTTTTGGTATCACCATGGTATGGGAAAAATATATTTCATACTGAGCCTTGTTCAAAAGCCAGTGGTTAAGTTGTAGGCAACTTCAAAATGTAGTTACTCCCTACATAAAAAGTGTACAGTAGAAAATAGCAGCTTAACCATGTGGAGAAATAAAGCCAGAACAGAGAGTATGTTTTCACTAGCAATTTAGTGCATGATTGATCTTACTGATAGCAGTAGTGTAGTGTTCACAGCTGAGTAAGCTCACCAGCAACAACTTGCTTGTAATGTGTGTGTGTTGGAAAAATGCAAAGAAAATAAAGTAAGTTTTAAGTAAAATTTGCATTTGTATTAGAAAATCAACATGTTAGAGTTAATTCCCTTTCTAAAACTCCTCTGTTTAAGTGTTTATTTTGCTATTTCCTCTGACTCTGTTATATGTCTGTCTTGATATGTCTAGTACATCTGTTTTTTTTTTAAATTAACACCTGAAAGGCAGAAGCAATGTTGCCAGAGGCAGTTGACTTTGCCCCTTTGTGTTTATTTTCTTATTAAATTTCCTGCAACGCTTCCTACCCTCTCACCCCTCCATCTCTCTGATAAGACAGCTGATAAAGTCATGCAGTGTTTTTACCTGTGAGTGTCCCAAAGGAATTGTCCACTGCCTGGGTTATATGGACAAGAAACCATTCAGAGGGGCAAAGCATGGAGTGGTGTGAAAGACTGGTCCCCCCTTGAGGAGCTGGTGGCTCTGCAGCAGGGCCAGCTCGGAAGGGTGGCGGTGGTTTGAGATTGTGCAGTATGGGCTGCGGACTCGGAGGCATGGTTTTGTTCTAGTCATACTTTGTGGTTGAGTTATGACTTGGGTGTTAGTGAGCAAAAGCTTGTTCTCACTGATGATGTGAAGGGAAGCTTGTAAGCTGAAGACTTCTACCACGTGGAAATTTGAACATGAAAGTTGTCAAAACCACCTGGCAGTGGGTGAGAAAGATTTCCCTTTTTACCCTGACCACTCTTCAGCAGTTTCACATGTGTGTCTGAACAGCCAGGGTGATTGTAAGGATGGTGTTCAGAAAGGCTCTGAGACAGGTGGGGAGTCTTGATGTATGTTTTCCCTTCTGCAGCTCTCCCTTCAGTGTTTCCCTTTGTAATGAAGGTGCTCAGAGTAACAGGCATACTTCAGCATTGTAAAATCACCATCTTTATATTGGTTTATCCTTTTTCCAGTGCACAACTTTTTTTTCCCATCCAAAACAAAGCAGTGGCTCTTACCTTCCTTTCCATCCCTTGCAAAGAATCAGTTTGAAAACCTTTCTGGTAATAGCACCGAGTCCTGCATTGAGGCAACGGTGATCCACTGTCGTGACCAGCAGCAGCCCTTCCCTCATGCTCCTTGTGCTGCTCTGGCAGTTCTGTGCTCCTTGTCTACTGACCTTCAGAAATAGGACCACTGAGCTAAATTTCAGGTCCTAGCTGTTGGCACCTGTGTTCACAAACCTTAACATGGTCTGGCAGGTTGATGTCTACAAAACCTGGCTTTCCAAGAACAGAAAGTGTTCACATTATTGGATGGAAGATACTCTTGTGCCTGATCCTTATTTGTAGGTCCAAAACATTAAAATGCTGGAAATATTAATCACAATGTCTTGGAACACAGAATAGACCCAGTGTTATCTAGACCCAGATAGCCTTAACTTTGAAACAGCCTTCTGAATTTTCCCCATTTGGTTATATCCATATGTTGTTTTTCTTTTAAACTTTAGTTTTGATCTGTTTTGTGCCAGGACTGCATTGTTGTTTGCTTTTTTGGTGGTTTTTTTTTTTTTTTTTGAGTGACAGCAGTAGTTATGCCAGGATTTCTAGATTAATAATACTGCTTCAGTGTTTGTGTAAGGGCCTGATATATTTCAGTTCCACTTGGGTGGATGCTGGTATCTAGCTTATGAGTGTATGTTAAACCAGCATTGTGGGTCATAAATTGTTGTTGTAGTCTGTTCACAAAGTGCCTTAAGATTTGCATGCTCTGAACTGATAAATAAAATGAGTGATTGTGTTCTGAGTAAATTCAGGCTTTCCATCATAGTGCTGTTCCTTTGAGGAGTGGATGTTGCATGTTGGATTTTGCATGCATGGTGTGTGAAGCTAATCTTGTTTCATAAGAGCTCACTCCACAGCCATTTATTGTGAGGTGTTACCTTGTGGCCTGGGAACAGCAGGTTGTTTCAGCTTAGTTAGCCCAGTGGCAGCAGTTCTCTAAGACTGCCCTCTCAGGTCGAAAGTCCGTGCTTTGCACAATGGGCTTTAGACTGTTTTCAGATCCTTTTGTGTTATTTCCTCTCCTTTTTTCTCATTCATGACTGCCACATCATTTTTGTGCTAGGAAGAAGAAAGTGAGTTATTTCCTTTGGGAGGTATCTTTCTACCTGTAAAGAAGCAGCTTTCAGTATTTGTTTCCTGCTGCTGTACTTCCATCACTAGATCAGCTTCTGTTTTGCTTACACAGTCTCTGCTTTCAGTTGTGCCAAACAGGGCAGTGAGCAGTACAGACTATTATAGGACATGCTCATCTATGCCTGTTCTGGTACATAAAGTAAGCTTAAAGCTGCAGCATCTGACTGATGGCCTGGGTGAGTGGTGTTTGTGTGCCATTGGCATGTCACAACAGTAAGGTGCTCTGGTGAGTGCTACTTCCATCAGTAATTTCTTTCAGTATCTGTTTACAAGATGTGCTGAGTGAGATATGTGTATAAAAGTGTATAACATCTCTGAAATGTATAAAATACGTGCTGTTAAAGAGAACTTTGTAGTGCTCTGAATTAGTCTGCTGAAACCTTAATACCTCATCCAGAATGGGTGACCAACTTCCTGTTCTACACAGTGAAGAGATAGCAGCTTCAGAGGTCGTGTTGCCCTCCTCAGGCTGGTATCCACATGGTTTACATGCATGCCACTTCAGCCATGGACAGATGGAATAAACTGGGTTTTGAGGAAACCCGTCTCTTTTTCTTGACCCAGAGAGTCTGTACAGCTGACTTACAATGCCTGGCTTTCAGGTGTCTGAAGTCAGGTGTCACGAGATCCATCCTAAATGTCTCACTCCAACTGTGGATCCTGCATGAAGGTCAGGAACTTTACTTAACAGCTTTGTCTCTCATCAGATTATTTTCATGTATAAGCTGTGGATATTGTGGCTGTAATTGTGTATTATTTTGAGGCAATTTTAAGTACCTTCCTCTTGCCTAGGCTAGTTATGTCTGCATGTGTTTACCCCATTCAGTGGAGCTTTTCTTAGAGAAGCACATCTAGAACGTGTGGAGCTTCTCAGAAAACAAACAGAAGGAGATTTCTGAAACGTCTGTTGTGAAGGAAAAGGAGCATTTTCTGTGAAGAATGTAGCAAGAATTAACAGACATAAAGCAAATTATCATCTGAAATGCTGAGCTTTTGGGAGGTTTCAAAAGACTGAAGGAGATCATGGAAAACACATTCTGCTAATGTAGGACACAGCTCAGTCCATGAAAGTTACTAGTTTTTGGAAACTTTTTGTAATCATGTCAAACTCCTTACTAAACCATCTGGACTTTTTTCCCTTCTTGGCTCAGTTAGTGTATGTAGCCTCTTTTATTTGGCGTGAACAGTATGGGGGCTGAAACAAAAGACTCCAGAGAACGCTAAGGAGACCTTTTCCAAAGGTCGATTCATTAAGAGATCATGTGAGACAGAGTTTTGCCCCACTTTGGGATTTTGCAGAATCTCAAAGAGGTGATGGGGCAAGTAATGAAGGAGCAAGGAAGTCATGCTAAATTGGGTGCAGGTGCAAGGAGATAGCTGAACTTTGCCCAGAGTCATGCAGTGAGTCAATGTGTATGTGCCTGCTTCCTAGCAGCACGAAATAACTTTAGAAACTTGATTATCTAATCAAGATAACAAGGCATTTGAGGAAGGATCTTTCCCATCTGGATCATTTTATTGGATCAACTAAATTATATGACTTTGTTAGCCATAATCTGCCTCGATTGAAAGCTACAGCTTGTGGAAGAAAATGGAAAAGGTGGCCTGGAGTGAGCCATGCCAAATTGCAAAATTCAAATCTGGATCTCTTCCTCTCCTGAAATTACAGTAGTCTGGGCACATGTCTGATCAAGGTGTTTGGCTTATTTGAAAGTGTGTCTTTCTTTTACCTCCAGTGTTGTTCACTTGTTTGAGATTCATCTTGCTTTGAAATGACTGGTCTCTCCTGCAAGTTGTCAAATGTCAGGGTAAGAATATTGTAGGGAAGTTGTTATGTCTTGAGCTTACATGGATCAAAGGTGTGTATGTGGGTACATACGTATGTGAGTGTATGTGAAGATTCCACGTCACGTGGTGTGGGAAGAGGTGCCACTTGGGGACGAGACAGGCAGCAGGTATCAACATGCACAAATATATATTGACAAATGCATTTGATGTGCCTGTCAGAATAGAGCTTTCTCTCTGAGATAGAGGGCAGCTGTCTGCTGCTGACTAGAGAGATGTTTTTTAGCAAATAAATCTTTGTCATCTTTCCATCTGCTCATGTGGATGTGCTAAACTGATGGAAAGAAGTAGGAGGGGGGTGCAGGAGCCTACCTGCTAGTTGACAGTGTTTTGCCCAGTTCCTTTTCTCTCCAAAAAGCTGCCATCAGAACTGGTTTTCTTACTAATTCTAAAAGGTTTTTAAAGTACCCAGAAAGGGAAGAGTTGTATTCCTAGACACTGAGTCAAAATATGATCTATGTAGAACATTTTTGTAGTAATAAAGCTTGTGTGGTCGTACGCACCGTTGGAAAGGGAGACACACTTGCCAAGGAAGCTTTCCCTTGTTTGTCCTGTGGTTTGTGGTCTGCTAATTAGGTCAGTTGATTTACTTGAACTATACAGAGATTTGTTCAACTGCATACTTACAAAAGAAGGCATGGCCATCTCCCTGCAAAAAGATGGCAGTTCTGAACAAAAGTATTGTTCTTTCTTGATCCCAGGTTTTATTTTTACCAGGCAATGTGATGCCTGCCAGTTCTCTTTGTAGAAATCTGTGTTACTTTTATTGAATACCAGAAGTCTGATATAGATAACTGGAAATTAGGATATTCAGAAGTTTGCAACTGTTTGTGATTGGAATGTGGGTTGTTGCTTTCAGTGAGAGAGAGACTGGATATTTAATTTATAAGGATGATTCCAATTAAAATGCGTATTGTTTTGCTTTTCCTTTTATATGGGAAGATGCAAAGCCTGTTCTGTAAAAGTTCCCCATGGCTACTTTAGCATAAATATATAGTTTTTCCTTCTTCATTTCTCTTCACAACTAATTTTAAATCGCTGGATCACCAGTGTCTGACTCTACCTGCAGTTAAGAATTTATCTGCATTATTCTGGAACTTCCTCTTTTTCCCTGAGGTTTAAACTGGCCATGGCTTTATCAGATTAGATGGTAAAAGAAGGACTCATTATGTAGGTCTACACTGAGGACCAGGGGCTATGATCTGGCTCCATTCTCTCATTTGTTTTTTTACCCCACAAATAGTGATGCATTCTTGCCAACAGGCAAATTTAATTCCTTGGCAGTCTACAAAGTTTCTTCCTCCCACTGCCGGCTGTTCAAAAGTAACCTGCTATTAATGTTCATGCTATTAAAGATGTTCATGTTACATGGTCCTTCACTGTGTTCCTTATTTTCCAGAATCTTTTAAGGACCAGTATGGTCTGATTTGGGATCCATTGCTTAAAATAGCCATTCCTTCCAGAGCTACAAAAGAGGAAACGTGCTGTGCCCAGTGGTTTGGGTGTATAGGGTTGGTACTTTGCTGTCAGTGCTAATGTTTGAAAGTTCCTTTTGTGTATATCTTACTATTTAAATCCATCTATTATTCTTACAAACACATAAAGATTTTTTCTTACACGAATTGAAAGCATATTATGTGGTTTTAGACCAAGACAACTGATGCAGAGTTTTTAAAATAGAATATTTTAGAAATTACTGTCAGCTGTTTTCAGGAAAGAAAATGTGTAAAAAGGAACTGTTCTTTTTTTGGGGAGGGGTTTTTTTTCCCATCTCATGATTTTGCCTATAGATACTTCAGAGGCTTTTTTAAGAAAAAATCTAGTTTGGTCTTGTTGCAAAAGATTAGTCTGTTGTAATCACTAGGCAGACATTTGTACAGCAAAGGTGTTAAACCGTGAGATAATTGGTTTGGAGATGCTGAGAAGCAATTTGTCTTGTTCTGCATCTTCTAGAAAGCAAACACAGTAGTAGAGGTTGTTTCATGCCTCTTAACTTGTTTTTGTGGTCATTAATTTAACCTTAGTTCTTTATTTTCTCTTGTTACCTTGAAGAAGATGGATTTTAATGAACCACTTTGATACTTTAAAAACACCAAATTTTGTAATATTGGTGGTAGATTGCAGGTAGACTGTTAAAGAGAAATGAATAATTATTTTTTTGCTTTTTGGCTCATTTGGTTTTCTGATTCCAGTGGTTGCTAGAGTTTAGAGTTCTTGTCACTCCTTAGCCTTTGGTGAATTTGAATTTATACTTAAATTGTTCCATATATATTGTTTCAAAATAATTTCTGGTACACACATTTCTCTACACCATCCGTTTGGGTCTCTTCAGGCTTTCTGAGGGTTCAGCCCTGAGTGAAGTGACCGTGACAAAATCCATCCTCTGGAATTGGGGGTGGGAAGGAGCTGGACTCCTTGTGCAATGAAAGGGAATTCGGTGAGAGGTTCTGATTTCTTTCCAAAGAGTTCATTACATTTGCTAGCAAAGGCCAGATACTTGTAACTAAAAACTGTTAATTGGATTGAATATGCTTGCAAACAATCATGGGGATAGTAACAAAGAGCTGTCAGAGAAGATGGACAATGCCTTGTTCTGAGCTTCAGGATAAATGACAGTCCCTTGCTCATTATGAACTGATGGGGTGTTTCTCCACGGTTAAGGTTGCAACTACTTTCCCATTGTATTTTGTTTCATCAGGTTGTTTGTTTTGTTGTATGAGAAAACTAGGACTCGAAGATGTCTTTTGTCAGCTAACTTTATTTTTAACAAAGCTTTTTTTGTGTGTTTCCAGTGCTAATTGAAGTCCATCAGTGGCTATATGATTTAATGGCCTTAATAGGAATCTATGAGCACAAACAAAACAGAACGCTATAAATCACAGCATGTGCAGAGAAATGTAATTTCTTTCTGTGGAGAGGTAAAGACCAAAATTACTGAGCTGTATTATGTTGCATACCCTGCAGGTCATCTGAAGAACTGGGATTTCAGAGTTACTCGCTTTTGTAGAATAATGTCACATAAACAGAGTAAAGTACAGATATCAGTGACTTCTTTGTTCCCTTTGTGTGGCCATAAGCAGTGCTGCTGTTGTTGAAGAATTTTGGCAGCTTACTGTCCTTCGACATACTCACAGGTACACTGACAGTAATTTAGCTTAGCACATTTGGTGGCAACTATTGTTGTAAAATAATTGAAGATAACTTGTTTTTCAACTATCCACCTGTCTGTGGTTCTGGTAACCAAGGTAATTTGCCCATGATATTATATGGAGATGCTTTACTTCTATTGGGATAACCTCTTCTTATTTCATTTTTAAGTAGTTGGCAACCGTGCAGAAATTTTTACGTGAAGATGAGAACTGCTCTGCAATTGCTGGGGCATGTGGAATAATGTTCTAGCATCTGTTTTTCAACATGCTGTATTTTAGCGTATGGACTATAAAATCAATCTTTTCCTCCTTTTGCTAGCAAGACAGGTTTTGAATTCAACAAAGAAATACAGCAAACATTCATAGACGTATGCCAGTAAAGACTACAGTTGAATAGGTGTGATTTCCCATCTTTTCTCTCTTGACCTTGTTAGCTAGAAAATCTAGGATGTCATCTCAGACTAATTGTGCTGCTGGAATGTATGCATTTTACTGAGCTGAGGGATATCTTTTGATGTACACAGAGATTTAATTATCAATATATCTCTTGACAGCATTTCAAGAATGGTAGAGAACAGAACAAGTAGGCTGTTTTTTAAGCTATCATTGACATCTTCAAACTCCATAGGAATTTGACAATGCATAATGTTATGTAAAATTCCATGATGGGATATTGAGAGCTACTGTCAAGACTCAGAATTAAAACAAATAAAAAAAAAAATTGCAGAAGGAAGGAAATACACTGTGGATGGCAGGTTATTTCTTCTTGAAATAATGTGTTAAGAAATACATGTTTTATTGCTGCTCTTTGCATCCTTCTGCTACCTTATATGCAGAACTACCTACTGTATCTTCTGTTACCCCTTCCCAAAGAGAAACCAGTGGTGCAAAGATGAGTTGCTGAAGCTGGTAAGCTCCTAAGCCATGTTAGTCCATGTGCTGTTTCCTGCTCTGCACTAGGGATTTATGGAAAAGGAAGTCAGTTAGTTGCTCTAATGGGAAGCATGCAGTGAGTCCCAGTGTGAGGTGGAAACAACCAAACCTCTAAAGAGCACAGCAGTTCTGGCTGCTGACTCAGATCAGCTCTGAAGAGCAGGAGGTTCACAGCCAGGTTTCCTTTAATGAAAAACCAAACAGCACTTCAAGTAGATTGCAAGTTCTTAACTTGGGTTTGTATTTGTAGTAAGAAGTGAAATTTTATATTAATGACATTACAAATTTGTATTTGGAAGAGGTGGGATTGGGGGGGGCAGTGGGGGTGGAGGGAGAAATGAGCTTAAAAAACAACTACAAAATAAACTAGGACATTTCCAGTTACACATGCAAAACCAGAATGTAAGATTTGAAAACAAAAGAGTTACAGTTGCAGTCACTTAAGTGCTCTTAAAACAAAGTGCAATAAACCTTCTGCCTTGTTTCTTTTGTTCCAGTAATGCTGTCAACCATTTAGGATTAACATTTGTAATCTGGTGCTACTTCCTGGATCGAAATGTCACTGTGTAAAGTGCTCGTGTGTGTTTGCTGTCATTCCTCATTACTCACATGCAAGCGGCAGTCGGGCATTGTTGGCATGTGCCTTTCCCTTGTTTGTGCTGCCTTGGTGTGGATAGGAAGGTCCTCTGTCTCAGTTGCCAGTTATTTGAGTTTTAGACCACAAAAGCATAACCCTTTTTTTTTTCCACTGAAATGCTTTGATATGGTAATGATCAAAATATGGTGTGATTCCCAAAGAGGTATACAAACTTTCGTGTTCTTGGCATAAAAATATTACTCTCTGGAAACACCTTCTGTGTCAAATGATGGATATGTTCCTGTGATTTATGTAAGTGATTGTCAGGAGGTTTTGTGGCTCATCCAATTTTAGCAGTCAAGTACTCTTTCCCTGTCACTTATTACATACTTGATGAATTTTCATTATTAGCTAACGTGCTTCATAATTGTCAAAACTTTGCAATGATATTCCTTGGAAATACTGAGAAGGAAGAAGTCAGCTCTACATCCCACTTTTTCTGCACAGCCACACATCTTTTTCAGTTCTCTTTTATTTACCCTGTCCAGTAGCCTTTTGGAAACCTCTCAGTTAGCTTTGGTTAACTCTTTCTCAGATTCATGCTTTGTTTGTCTGTTCTTTAGCAAACAACTCTGTTATTCTTGTCTTGGACACAGGAGCACCTCGGTACAGCAACACATTAGTTGTATTTAACAGGATGGTTTTGGTAGTAAGACACAGTGCTGCTGAGAATGTGGCATTGATATTTTCCATCTCGTATTTTAACACTTGGGTTTTTGAGGGAAATACTGATAAAACTGTTTGGGGTTTTTTTCCCTACACATAACCTTTTCACATGCCCTTGGTCTCTCTTCCGAGTCGGTGTGCACCTCGTTGCCTTGCCGTCCCCATCGTTAGTTCAGACACTCCACCAACCTGTCAAGTACATCCTTCCTGTCATCAGAGAGATGGAGTTGTTTATGGTGTCTTTTATAAATGTTTAAATCTGTGATTCTGTGATTTCTGGCTCGGTGACAGGTGAGGCCCCTAATGGCCAACCTCTGTGCCACCAGGGAAGGACCCCACCATTACAGGCAGCAAGGCCAGCACCTCCCTGCTGCTCTCTCTGCCCCTGTCACTTGTCTGTCTGCTGTGGCCGGTGATAATTAACAGTGCAGGGAACTGGGAAAAAAGGGAAAGTGCAAAGGAGCCTTGTGCTCCTGCTTTGGGTCTCCTGCACTCTGGGGAAAGGCAGAGAGGGCACCACAGGGTTTGGCAGGCCAGCTCCAGGGTCAGCTCTGGCCAATGGGCAAATGGCCATGCCCGTGCTTGGTGGGCACCTGTGGTTTCACCCTCTGGACAGAGCTGGGTCCCTGCTCGTGCAGGCAGTGGAAAGAGTGCTCCTGGCTGTGCTCTGTGTGCCTATTCTTTAAGCTAAGCCCCCTTACTCTTGGAGAGTGCAGGATTACTCTCTGAAAGGCGGAGGAGGGATCTGTGTAGCTGCCGTGTCCCTGGGGCTGGCCGGGGTCCCCCTGATGTCCCTCCCCAACACTGGTGGTGGGGTGGAGGTGTGGAGTCCATCATGTCCTTCTGCCAGGCTCAGTTGGCTGCTGTGCGTGTACCTTGTATTGGGCTGTCACCCAGAGCTCCTGAGGGCAAGTGTTCAGAGATGCCTGTCTGACGTACAACATCCTTGAGGGGAGAATACATACACTGCACCCTGCAAGGCTCTGAGGGTGTATTTTATCAGTTGTTTTCCCTCCTACCTTCCATTTGAAACCTTTCTGTGAACTTGATTCCTCCCTTGTGTTGCCTGAAGGAAACACAAGTCCACTATTCTTGAATCTCATTCTTGACACTTTGTTGGCAGCAGGAGTTTATCTTCTAGAGGCAGGGGCTCTGGGTGCCAGGAAGAGGATGCCATGCCACACCAGCAACACAGCATCCATCCGGAATGCTGTGGAAGTGAGGCCAAGCAGTCAGTGCTGTGGACGTGACATGTTTGACCTGGACCCTGCTTTGTGCCAGGGACACCAAGAAGTTACCAATGGTAGCAACTGGTGCAGCATTGCTTGTTGCTAAAATAGTGTGATGGGGGGTTTCATCTGTTTTTTTCTTTTTCTTTTCTTTGGTAAAGTGTTGAAATTGAATCCTTTGTCCTTGAAAAGTCCCCACAAAAATAAAATCGCTCTGAGAAGAGAAATTGGTGGATGTGCTTTCTGAATTGCTTACATAAATAACTAGAAAATTCATTTTCTTGCCTCTTCAAAGTATTGCAGCCCTGTATATCTGATGGGGTGCAGTGTTCCAGGCTTGCCCCTGGGTCTTGCAGAGGCCGTGTGTAATTACGCCAGTCTGTTTGTAGGGAAGTTGCGATGGTGAGACTTGTTAAAATCTTTTGTGAATGTAAGAATATATTCTACTGGGCTTTCTATTGGTTCTTGCTTTCCACAACGTTTAGCCTGCTTCTCTGTCTTCTTCACCAAAACGCATTTGATTTTGTCTCTGAAATCTAGACTCATCAATCCTCATGAGTCTTGTGGTGAAGTTGCTTGCTGTGTGAAAAAGGGGCATTAAAATGTTTCTAAAACTTTAAAAATGGATAGTCAGAATGAGTGTTCATAGTGGAAGTTCCCCAGCTGTTACTAGGTGGTTGCTGTTCAAAGGCTTTGAGGTTTTTACTCTTGGTTTAAGTGAGGGTGAATCTATGCTATAGTTGGCTCCTTCTGACAGTTCAACCCATATGATATTATAGGAAGACATAACATAAAAGCAAAGGGGAATGGGGAGTATTTTAAAGCAAGTAGCAGTGAACAATAACTGAAAGCTTTCTAAAATCCCATTAATTGAACTTTGGTTTTGATGCATCTTACTGCAGATGCCATTTTAAAAGTTGTCATTTTAGCAAAGGAAGAAGCAAGGCCCCCTCTCAAGGTTAGTTTAGCATCAGAGGTTTGAGAAGAACTTGAAATTAAAAAATAAAAATTAATGTTGAAGAGATTTTCTGGTTTTTCTATTTAGAAGGTTGACTGCATTAACAAAGTGTTCTGATGGCTCTGTAGCAGGCAGTAGATTGCCAGTGACATGTATACCCATCCCTGCCCATGAGACCCCCCCCTAAGGCCACGGGGCAAGGACAGGTTGCCTGACACAGGAATCCGTCACCTTGGCATTTGGGCAGATCACTTGCCACAATGAGACTTCAGAGGGAGCTTTCTGGTTGCCTCTGCATTCCTGGATAATTCCTGAAAACACTACCCCGGCAATTGATCACAGAGCTGCTATAAAGCAAATTCCTGGATGACACCGTGGTGTCGGGTTCCAGTCTGTTTCCTTTTTCTGCCCCTGCACGAAGGTGTCCAGGCCGTGCCTGTGTGGGCATGCTGAGCTCCATCTGGAGCCGGTCCCTCCTGGCCAGGGGGAATGGGTGACCGTGGCTGTCATGTGGTTTGTTGCTAACACAGAGCTGACAGCAATATTGATGAGCAGTGGTTGTGTTGTGCTGGAATAGCTGAGACTGGTAATATTTATGGCTGCGTTAAACCCCACAGCCTGAATGCTCTCCATCGTGCATTTCCACCTGCTTTAGATGTGTTTCCATCAGTGGATTTCCAATGCATTAGTGTGTGTATATGTACATGTGTGCATGTGCACAGATTAATCTCCAAAGTGGTCATTTCCAGGGGAGTCGTAATCTCCAGTTTCCTTTGTAACGAGCTGTCTGTCTGGAGAGTAGATTTGAGCCTTTATTCCAGCGGGTCACATGCAGGGCAGTCAGCCAGGATGGATTTTCCTAGTCCTGCTACGCAGGAGACCTAAATCTTTTTACCTGACTGGGTTTTCCTTCTCAGCAGTGACACTTTTGTGATCCTTGCCTGCTCAAGCCCAAATTTCTCTCTTGAACAGACATTACCCAATGTGTCTGTGTAGCTTATGCTTTTTTCTGCCAGTACCTTTCTGTGGCTTGGACCTTACAGCTCCTCAAGGACTGAGCTGAGATCAGCAGTTCTGCCTTTATTTATTGTCCTCTCTCCAGCAATGCAGCGTGGATGGTGTTTAATCTACAGCGGTTCCTCCACTTGGCTACCCCTGTTCTTCTCCCATTCCTTACTGAGTCTGATCTTGTATTACATGAATAGCAGCATACATTAAAATATCTAAGTGCTTTATGCTGGCAAATGCTGTGTTATGGACTGTGACCACACAGGAAGTTGGAACTTTCCCTGGATGTTTGTAATGATGAAGTTGCCCTGGAGCATGGTTTTTCCAGTTGTAACCATCACAGCAGCTGACAGAGCTCTCGTGCAAAATTTCATGAAGATGATAATATTACAAGGAGTAGGGCTGTTCCAGAATATTCTTTTTCTCAATGACATTATAAGAAGTGAGATTAAAGCTAAGTGAAATCTCTGGCCAGTACAAGAAGAATGTTGCTCACAAAAGAGTCAGTGACCAGCTTTTAAAAGACCAGGCTTCATTGCTAGAAAATCGGGATAAGCAAAACCAGTTAGTGCTTATGAAAAAAGGCAGTTAGATTTTTGTAATACAGATGAAATCAATTTGATTTTTACAATGCTTGCAAATTCAGCTTCCTAAATGATATTAATCAACACGGCATAGGACAGTCAGTCGATTTTTGCAGTAACGAGAGCAGCTGTGCCCTGGGCTATGGCCCCAGCCTCTCCAGTTAAGGGATGTTGTACGAGATATGATGTGAAGAAAGCTAGGAGCAGTGCTGTGCTCTTCTGGGTGAGAGCCTTTTGTTCTTTGTTGGTAGCTGGGATGGAAAGGGTGAGGTACCTTTTTCTGAGAATACTTGTAAACAGTTATCAGAGTTTTATTGATAATTATAATTCCTTTAGCCTCTGTTATCTCTTGAGTTATTTACCTGTGTGAAGGTGCAGAGGGCTGATGTGAAAGCCGTGATACACACACAACTCAGTGTTCATATTTTGAACAATTGTTGGGTGCAGAAAGGAGTATTTTTCTCTCCTTTTTATTGTTCAGCTGTCTTGAAGGAATCTTTTGTACTTCTTTTCAACTAAAACTTTTTTTTTTTTGTCCTGGATATGTTGATACTGTCTCTTACCTTCAGAAGTTTTGAATTCCATCCTACCATGTGGTTTTCAACATCTCTGTCTTTCAACTCTCACTTGTAAACTCCTGGCAAACCGGATGGTGCCACCTGGATTCGGCTTGGGGACCCTTGCATGTGAAAGGATCCTTGCTGGGTCCCTTGCTGGGCAGTGTCAATGTGCATTAGGACTTCTCCAGGTGGAGCAACCAGGAAAGGGGAGGCAAATTAGCATCGTTGTGAAGTCAAAGCACTTACATTAAAATGTGAATGGTTTCATCCAGGTGTGAAATGGCCTTTAGAAGTACTGGCAAGGAAGGAAGTGGTGGGATTTGGGTTCACATCTTGTAGCACTGTCAGCTTGAGCCTTTTTGAAATCTCTCTTAGATCTTATTTTGCATGAAGACAGTTGAAATGTTGGCAGTTGGTAACATCCATAAGTTTAATAAATGTCTGTTTATATCACCAAGATCTGAAGAACATGCACTAGAGAAAAATCTTCCTAATGGTAAAAGAGATCTTGGGTCTCTCTGCTAATGGTTATTCAGTGGTTCAGTTCACAGTCACCAGGTGCTGAAATGCTGAATTTCAGGCTGGGAGCCACTGGGATAGGCTGGTGCCCCGGGTGAGGAAGGTGCCCTGTGCTGCTGCATCGACTGCAGAGGGCTTGAGCTGACTGGGGGATCTGGGACCCATCCGCGGGGTCGCTGAGCGTAGTACAGCAGAGCCGGATGATGTGGGCACTGGAGTGTCCATCCTGCCACAAGTTAATGACCATCTGCTACAAGAAGGGTGCAAGAGGTGGTATCCAGAGTGACAGTTCACATTCAGGAAGTTCTCAGCAATTAAGCACTTTCTTTTTAATGAAAGTTTGCTTTTGCACAGTGAATGATTTATGGCAGGGTTTTAAAATGTATTGCTTTGACTATGCCCACACACTTTGAACACTCTAAATAAAAATCAGAAACCTTTGAAACAAACTTGTAAATATTCAGAAGATATTGCTTTCTGGAGGATGTGTAATGTAGTTATCACCAATCAGTTACAGGAAGACATTTACACAATGTAGACATTGTTACTTAAACCCCTAGTAATACAATTATTCCATTAGTTACCAAATCCTGAAATAACCTCAAACCCCTGAGATCTGAGGTAGTTAACGCCAGAGGGAATATGTTGTATTTTAAACAAAGCAAGCTATTTTAAACAAGGATTAGTTACTTGTCTTTTGTCTAACGCTTTGTAGTTGTATATTTGAAAAGAAGATTCACATTTTCTGTACGCTCAGATAACAGTGAACTTTTCTTACTGAATTTCGGAACCATAATGTTTCCTAAAGAAACACAGATAAGGAAAAGCTCTCCCCTCCCCCCAAGTCATTTGAAATCCTCAGCCCGTTTGTCACAGAGAGATATGTCACCCTAAAACAAATCTGGTATGCAGAAGAGCACTCAGCCACTGCTCTCTGGGGTAGAAAACCAGCTCTGGTCACCTCACTGGTGATAGCAAGTCATCAGGACTGTCCACGCAAACCAGATTTACGAATATAAAACAGAGTACTGGATTGGAGGATGTGTGCCCTGCAAAGCTGGGTTCTCAGGATGAAGAGGTAATTTACTTTTGTTTTGAACAGATGGGGAAGATGGATAAAGTCACTGGTATAGAGGGAGCGGGTGGATACGCTGTTACTGTAACTTCCACTGGGTGTTTATTCTCAGCCTTCAGAAATATTTCCCAGGTGTTTTGTGTGGAGCAGAGGTCCATAGCTGGGGAGCCTGTGCAGGTTTTTCTGTTCATAGCATCAATAGCCCTGCACTATTAGCGAGTGTGACATCCACAAACATCCACGTGAGTCCCCTGTGTGGTTTTAATAATCAAGTATTTAGGTGCTTAAATCCTCATTCGTGGCCCTGGGAGAGTTTGGGGACACAGTCACTGACCTGCTCTGGCCCTGGGATGGTTGTGTGGCCCCCAAATGATTTTTGAAGCTGTTTGACTGTGTCTGCACATGCTGCAGAACTGCGCCTTCCAGACTTGCCTCCTTCACTTTGACTATGCAGGGGCATATGTTTGGGTCAGAAAACAGGCTGGAAAAAGTAGCCAGGTAATTTCCTTACTTCCCCTTTGACTTGACTCCTCCGATTCCGTGGTGGTCCTTTCTGAAATTTTTTAAGCCATGCAAACAGCAGTAAGGGTATTAAGTATGTTACAGGGATTGATCAAAAGCTTGTGGCTGAGCTAATTTCAGCTTTCAGGCTTTCACACTCTTTATATTGGGTAATGACAAAATGGTATCCTTCATGGGAGTCCTTCCATTGTTTTATCCTCTAGCCCAAATTAAGTATCAATGTTAAAGAAGGGGCGAGAATAAGACAGGGCTTATTTCATACAAGAGTCATTATCTTAAATATTCTCATTGTAGACTGTAATTTTCTTTTACCTTGAGTACTGTCTAGGTAAGTTTATATCAAGCATTGATCCTATTTTGTTGAAATGTTTGCATGGTCCATGCTTTTGATTTGTTAAATAGCGCATTTGTAGTCACACCCATTCAGGAACACTGTGCCAGCCAGCCATAATTTTATTTGATATTAAATTGTACACAATGGCTTTGAAAACAAACAGCTTGTAGGACTGTGTTCTCTCTGTTTCTTTTGAGTCTCTTCCAGAACGACAGTGTAAGTGTATTTCTGGTTCTACCTGAAATTTTGACTCCGTGGCATTTGTGTTCAAAAGACTTCTGGTGAGGAAAGGATCCATGTGCTACCAGACAACCTGAAACGAAGGAGTTAATAGTAAAGCTCTGTTTCCCTGTAAACATAGGTATCTTTGGGTATTTGAATACATTTTTCTTAATCAGTTCTGACAAGAGATTCAAAACTTCCCAGTAGCCTAGAAGTTAGCTTCAGTAATTAAAATTTCTGTGTGAATAACTAAAGTGATTTTTTAAAATTTTACTTTTATGGGGAAACAATCTGATAAGCTGAATATAAACAAGTGCCCAGGTGGAAGACAGCTATTTTCTTGTGTTCTTGCATTCATGTTGGGGATTGAGAACAAAATCCAAATGCCTCCAATGTTAGGTATTAGAACATGTATATGCAAGATACTGTTCAAGGAGACAAACCAAATCAAAACTGGAAACTGTTGCATTACCAATTAATTCTTCCTTTGATTCTTTGCTGTAGACTGAGACATCACTGAATTAAGATTTTGGAGATAAATATTTCTTTGGCAAGTTTAGCAAAATTAATTTTAAACTTACAGCAGGCACATTCTTATTATACGAATTTCTCTTTATTCTTATTCCTTACTGTGGTCTGTGCCTGTCTTTTGAGCAGAGTAATTTTTGTTTTGGGATTGTTTTTATTAGCAGTTAGTACAGCTACTGCAGCTGTGTAATACCAGTTTTGCACAGAGCCGGAATCTGTTGTTAGTTAGGAGGTGCTTCACACTTGGCGGTGATGATTTCCTTTCTACCAGCACAGACTCTCTAAGTGCACTATTTTCTGTGCAATTGGAAGCCTTTTCTAGACTAAAGTATGTGTGGGCAGAGGTTATGTTTTATCCTGGGCATGTCTGGAGCTGTGGACGTGTGAAACACACACATTTCCTCTAGGTGTAGAGGACTAAACCATGACAGAAGCACAGTCCTATAGTAATTAACAGGTCTTTTCTCAAAGTGGTTTTTGTTTTAGGCTTGAAATTTAAAGCCGTTTTGGTGAGAGGAATCTTTCCTGCCTCCTCCACATTGCTGTGGTCACTGCCCTTTATTTTTTGTTTGCTTACCTTAGTAACTGTAATTACAATATGCTGTATCCTGTCCCTAACAATGCAGTTTTTCCTTCTTTCTGTGAAATATTTTTGCTTCTTGTAATGAAACACATGGTGGCTTGATATATATATTATTTTTTTGATATAGAAATTCTGATTTCAAGGCTCAGAGCATCTGTCTGTACAAGGGGTTGGACTATATCGCCTGATTTTCCAGGGCCCAGCAGTTTATGCGTGAGCAATTAGTTATTTCACCAATTTCTGCTTTTGGAATTCCTGGCTACCTGTACTGCTTTGCCTGTTGAAATACTCAGCACATAGTCATAATCCCTGGTTTGAGAGGTAGTAATTATTGAGCAGCTGCAGCATACAATGATAGTGAGGCTTTTAAGCGGCTTACTGATAGAGCAGTTTAAAGAATGTTTACCGGCTATAGTAACATTACTTCTGGTTGCCTGTCTTAATTCATTTCAGATTAATCTGTCTTATAGTCAGAAGGACAATGAAGTGAGTCAGTAACTTAAAGAGTTATGTAAAATCTGTACGGTGCTAAATAATTGTGCAGTTTTATGTATGCTGCCGAAATTGGAGTGTCAATTTGACACAAATTCGCCAAAACAGAATGCTAGATGATCTTATCTCTTCCTCAAATAAAAGCCTTGAAACCTCTCTCTATGTACTGCTTGGGAGTTTACCAATCTTCCCGTCTTCTTTCACAGGATGTCTTGGGCATATTTGTTTTTCCGTATGGCAGTTAACTAAATCTGTCCGTGTTCGTGTGTGGGAGTGCGGGGGTGTGTTTCAGAGAATGATGGTCAGAGGTGTATGTGAATATGCACACAAACAGTATGCCCCATTCCCAGCCACTCATGTTGAACAAATAACCATCTGAATCAGATAAGAATATGACAAACCAGAAACATCTAATTGTATCAAGAGCAAACAGACTAAAAGTGACTAAATATTTTGGCAGAGAGCCCTGCTGAGGAAACTAGATTAAGTGTTTCTGTTACATTATGTGGGAAGGAAGAGAGGGTCTGAATTCTCCCCTCCTCCAAAACTCTTAAGCCCAAAGTATACTTCTCTTTGACTGTTTAGAGCTGTTGAAAAATTGGTAAAAGGCAAACTTGGGGCATGCCAGTTCCAGCTATTAAAATTCATCATCTGGAACCCATGGCTAAATCCTTTTGCTTGTTGAACTTTCTGTAGTTTGTGACTGTTAGTTAGTATTTCCTATTTATTTTAGAAAAGGGCCAGTGGGAAAAGTCTGGGCTCCCCACCCTAAACAAAATAAATTGTGATTTCATCGTGTTTTGGCCTTATCTCTGTTGTTCTTTATTTCATCGCAGGCATTCAAATCTGCCCTGACTGTTGGTTCTGCTCTTTTACTGCATCCAACTTGAGCTTTGCAAACGTAGCTTAGGGCTTATTCTAGTGTATATTGTCAGCTGCTCTGTATCAAGGTTCATCCAATTTCCTTAGTTGCTTAGTTGCTATTAAACTTCAAGCTCTGAAAATTACTTAGACAAGAATCTCCTTTTTTTTTTTAATTTGATCTTTTTTTCTCCCTTCGTGGTTAGTGTAAGATGCTAGGAACAGTAAATACAAACTGAATTCAAGGATGTGGTAGTCTTTTGCATCCATTACAAACATTGTGTATCCATCACCTCACTGCTCATCATGGACAAAGTTTTGTGCCTGACTGTTGAATGCAAGACAAGTTACTCAATGAATTTGTTTAGGTTTCAGTGTGTGCAGTATTATGTTGCACATAATTATGCCCTCTTCTTTTATAACACTGGTTTCTTTGATTCTTTTTTGGGGGATTGTGCATTTGAAGTCTATATATCTGTTAGTTTTCTTCACTGCCATTTAGATTAAGTTAAAAGGCAAGCTTCAGTGCAGTGTATATAACGTGATGTGTTTTGTAGTATCATCAACAGACTGCATGACCACTTTTTCGTTTATCTATTTATCAGTGACAGTTCATGAGAAAAAATCCTTTACCTCAAAGGCCAAATGTGTGACTTCATTCTGTGTGCCTTGGGACAACTTTTCTTCTGTGGTAACTGGATACACAGACACTATTTCAGTCTTGAGAGCTGAATTATTTTGGTAAATGAAGCTTATAATTGTTTTACTCCATTTTCTGGTGTGTAGCTTACTGCCTTGACCTGAGCTTGTAAACGAGACAAATGGCACGAAACGTGTTGTCTCTCAGGCTCTAGATAAGAGTCCTGCCTCCACCGAGTCAGAGCCCCAAGCTGCACTGAGTGTGGCAGTGTAGCAAACAGATGTGGAAGGCCCAGCCATCAGGTTTATGGGTGCTCTGACAGTACAGAGAGCTAGAGTGGGGAGAGGAAGGAGCTGTCTGATTTTAATATCTGTCTTGGGATAGAGGAGGTGAGAGAGCATTAAGAGGAATCCTGCTCCTTTGGGAATCCTGGCTCATTGCAAATGGCAGTTTCAGCATGAACCTGCCTCAAGACCTGGCTCTGCTCCCTCCTTTGATTTCTGACACAACTTGCTAAGGGCACACAGTGCCTTCTTACATGACCTTGACCTCTGCAAAGATCTTTGCAGAATGGAGAGAAATAACCATAATGCTGATTTTTGCCAAAGTTGGATGTTTGCTTGCTTGCAAAATTGTTGAGTAACATGTGCCACTGGGAAAAGAGGAGATAGTTTTTTCTCTTGTGTGCTTGTGAACACAAATAACATGTATTAATGATAATAATACATAATCCAGAAAGCAACACTTTAGTGCTTCTCTGTATATGCTAGGATGTGAATTAAAGTGAAGCAACAAAGATAGGGAGGAACATCCAGTGGGAGGAAAATACAGTGCTTTCTGCTTTTTCACAGGAGAATCAGGATTTACATTTGAAAACGTTTGGTTCATCAGCTTTTGTGTCTTCTTTTTGCCACTGAAAAAGTAAGTGAAATAGGATAGGTTGGCTGTGGAAAAGCGGCGCTACAGAAACGGAGCCAGCATTTGTTTCTGGCTTGTTGAAACAGACCATGCAGATGTCTACTAAGAATGCCAAGACTCACTCTCAGCAAAGTTTAAGATTTTCAAACTTTCTTACAAACCCTAACACTGATTTGGTACCTTATGAGGGAAAATTCACTTTAATGAAGTGCTGGTACTGTTTCCTATGCGACTTTGTAACTTCTCCAAAAGCTTTTTCAGTCTGAAGGCTTGACCTGTCCTGAACCTGTGGAGCTTGGGAGATCTAATGAGAATGGATGCACATGGGATGTTCGAAGGTGGGAGTGATCAGACAAGCATGGATGGGGAGTATGGGCATGAGATTAGAGCTGCTCAGAAATACAGGTTTTTTGTGTTTCTTGGGTATTAGGTCATGAAACCACTGTCAGTGCTAATAGGAATTTGTGTGGCTTAATCTTCATAAACAGCATTAACATGCGCCCCACAATACTTAATGTATGTGAAAACTGGCTTTCAGCTAGAATATTTGAATGAGGCAAGGTGGGGTTTTGGAGGTCATTATTACCACACATTAAAGTAAAATGTATGTTGCACAACTCAAAACTCTCAAACAGATGGAGCTGGAATTGCTCCCAGCATCTGGCTAGAACACCAGAGCTTCCTCAGGAAGGGGAAGAAGCGATGTAAGAATTCAAACCATCCCTCCACTCCTTTTAAGTAAACCCTAACCATGCGAAGTGAGGAAGCTGTGGCACAAAGAGCTTTATTTGCTACGCGGCACATCCTATTTTGTCTTTCCTTAGGGCTTTAAAATGAACAGGATGGTCTCCAGGCCTTTGCTGCCAGGGTGCAGGTTTGCAGGAGTGCCAGCGTGTGGTCTGCCCTTGTGGGAGGGGGAGACAGACCCTCCAGCCTTGCACTTGCTGTTTGCTGGCATCTCCTGCCTGCCAGCGGAGCAGTGCTGAAGTGTACAAAATGCCAAGCTGGAGGTCTTCATTGTGTAGCAGAAAAGCAGCATCTTGGGCTGAGTTAAAGGTGGAGAGGCATGAGAGGAGTGTAGTTGCAGCTGACCCCAAAGGAGGCCAGGCACTTGCACAGGTGTTCTCCAGGCATTTTTCTCTGACTTGAAAGAGGTGCTGAGTACTATGGTGAGTAAGCTGCCACTAACCCGGGAAGCTGGGAGTTTCTGCCATGCTTGATACCAAAGGAGTTGGGCTGATTTTTCTTCTGACAAAGGATGGCAAGTCACCTTTCTATGCAAACCCTTGCTTCTGTACTGTCTCCCTTTTCATACCCATATATAGCTTTGATAACTGTGTGAAAATAAAAACACTGGGAAGATTAGGCCTGTGCCAGTTTTTAACGTAGAGGTGAGATTACCGTAGACTTTGCCACACATCATTTAAAATCTTGCTCTTTATGTCTTGATATACATTTTAAAGCCCTGGTATTCCCCTGCTTGTAGACAGCATCCTCACGAAGAAGGGCCACAAACGTTACCTACTAAACCAGGAATTTTTGTAGTCTGTAAACTACACCATAAATTTTAACCTGACCATTTAGATAGAAAAAAGCCCGCTACCCATAATTAGCACTGTGTTCGAAGCCTGCGCTGCTTGCATATTGTTTAAAGAATTTAAGAGAAATGAATTTCGTATGTGAGGCTTTCTTTGCAAGCAAAGGGTAAACCAAAAGGAATTTCCTGGGATTGTTGCATGTATTAGATCTGAAGA
Source organism: Orthonyx spaldingii (assembly GCA_013397795.1). Taxonomy (NCBI): domain Eukaryota; kingdom Metazoa; phylum Chordata; class Aves; order Passeriformes; family Orthonychidae; genus Orthonyx; species Orthonyx spaldingii. Next base: position 1,192,149 of record VZTJ01000986.1, on the reverse strand, counting down.
GCTTTTGGGGCGGTGGTGTGTTTAAAATATTGTGAAAAGTGAACCTTAAGCACAGAAATTGAGGTCATTAGGATTTCTTTGTACTGAGAAATGCTTGTGTATGGACCAAAGCAAGGAGTTTATCTGGCTACTTGCCACTGCCTCCTACCTCACTCTTCGTAGAAAGCGTTTTCTTCCAAACATAGCAGAATGGGAGCTCACAGCTTAAAAGAGCCTTGTGGTTTAGATGCCTTCACAATCACTATGTAGGCAGGGGAAAAAATGTTTGACTGAGATCCTGTTACGTAATTCGTGACTTCTACATGCAGAAAACGTGAAACTGAATTTAAAAAAATCATCTCCCAAAGCCTGAACTAAGGCTATACTGATCTTTATATCAAGATGCAGGACTTACTCTAACAACAGAAATGGTGGCTCTTTTTGTTGCTCTTCCCACTTGCACAATTTTAATGGCATGGGAGGAACTGTGTGTACTAGTAGCTTTGGGCTTTTGTTAATTCTGATCTTTGGTGTACTATAAAATATATGTCCATGGGTTATATTTGGTGGAAGCCCCCTAATAATTAAATGACATCTGCTTTTCATCAGAATCGTGGCTTCGTTAACCCCAGAGCCATCGTTTTTCAGCGGCTCTCCACAGCCTCCCAGGATGCTTGGACATGGCTGTTTAAATTGCTTGCTGCAGCCTGTCATTGCCCAAGAAGATTAACGGAAATGGAGAGTCCTGGGTTGTCCGGTTTGGCAGTCAGGATGGGGAAAGTGCCATCTGCATAGCAGCTGCTGTTCCTCTGGCCTCGATTAATTTATCTCATATTGCATAATAGCCAGCATTTTTTTCCTTTGTGCAGTGTTTGACCTTCTGGGACCATCATTTTACCCTGGCATGTGTGGGTGGGTTTTTTCCCTTATCTCTTCTATGACAAGACTAATTTCAGGCCATGCTTTTATGTTTTTTTGTAACATTCAGCCACCTTGATCTGATTTTGCTCTACTGAGTGAGTGTGGGCTCCTGGGGAGAGAAGGTTCATGCAGCTCCTGCCTGTGTGTGTGTGCAGTCCCTAGTGTCCTGCTCCCCTTTTCTCACCTCCATCCCCAGGAGCTTGTTAGATTCCAACCCTTTGATGGATTAAGAGAGAAGGTCTGCCTGAGGCTACTTTTGAGACACCTGCTAGGGAGGGAAGTAGAAAGCTTCTGTTGATGAATTTATCGTGGAAGTGCAAGTGGTGGGTCTTGTTGCTTTCAGGCGATCTCACAAGTCAGTTCATTGAAACTCCTACAAATTTCATGTAGCCCCAGTGGTTTTACTCTTATCTGCTTTGTTCTGTAATCAAACAGAAAACCCCAAATCAGCTCATTTGGACAGAATTCCAGTGCAACATCTGTTTGAAAAGCAAACAATGTTTGTGAATAGTTATGGTTATGAAATGGTTGCTCCGAAACAAAAACCAAACACAAAATGAAACAAAACTCCCTAGCTTCTACAGTTTTGCTCCGTGAATTTACTGCATTTGGAGAAGAGGAGAAGGTAGTAAATACAGAAGAAAGAAATGCAGCTTGAAAGTAACCCATTTCTTCAGTTGAAGAGTTTTTCTAATTATTGTTGTCTAGTTGAAAATAGCTTTGAGGATTACATTCATGTGGTCTACACTAGGTTCATTCATTCAAACTATTTCTAACCAGGTATTTATTTTCCCTGGAAATGAAGTTTATCTTACTGCTTTCTTGCAACATGTGACCGTTTTACAAAGGGAATATTAGATTGGAAATAAATTAAGATTGCTTTTGATTTGGCTTTCTTTCCTCCAGATGTCAATGTGAGTCTGTCTCATCCCCCCACTCCTTTGGTTTTTTCTTTTTGTGGGGGGAAATTACTTAAAAGACTCAAATTTTTATTGACTATGACAGAGCATCATGCGTGGAACACTGAAAGCAGGTGGCAGACAAAAGGTTAAATTTTTGGATTCTTCTATATTTGCTGAAGAATTCTTGCCATTTTTACCAGAGTAGAAAACCTGATCCAGCTCCAGAGCCCGCTGCTCTGTCAGTCCTGATCTGTTGCATGAAAAAAGGAGAGTATATAGATAGATTTTACTTATGTTTCCTAGGGGGATTTTGCATTCATAGGTTATAGGTATTTGTAGCTGGCTTTGAGATGTAAAAACCCCGCATTCTTACTTTGGATCAGAAGAAAGATATACATCCTGTCATTTTAAATGCCCTAGGGAAATTACATTAAAGTAACATTTCCACACAGAAAAAAATAATCCATCAGGTTGTTGATGGATTCTTCAAATGTGCTGAATACTTTTAGATGCTGCTGCTGACTTCAGTAGCACACCAGTGCTATTTAGATTCGGCAATTAATCCCCTTTGTACTTTACCTTTAGTGCTGGTTTTAGAGCTTTTTGGCTTGTTTGTGTAATTTTAGTGAATTGCCCTGTTCTCCTGTGAGGCACACATGGAAGCCAAAGGAAGCTGGCCTCGGGTTTCGGAGAGCTGAGGCAGATGAAGCTGCTTTGAGCAGCTGCTCTGGGGGTGCTCCTGCTGTGTGAGCAGCACCAGGGTGTCCATCCACGGAGCCTGTTGCAGGAGTGGGCTTGGAGGGCCAGGGAATCCTCCTGGAGGGAGGGTGGGAAACACACAGTGAAGACTCACTGTGATGTGATGTGAAATGCCCATGTGGTGCATCTCATTAGTGCAGGCTGATGGGAAACCTCCCTTTGTTAAGCCCGGGAATAAAGCACAGCACTGGTTTGCCTGCTTTGTCTTTCCCCAGAGATTTTTGGAGAGGGTTATGCTGTTCCAACCACCAAGTGCAAGAGCCTTATAGCTCTCTTCCCCAAGAGAGGTGGAAGAGGAGGTCAGGATGCTTTCATCATTAGACATGCTATTCCTTTTGGCATGAAAAACATGATTTAGAAAGATTACATTGTACTCTGTGTGCTGCTGGACAAGTGCAGGACAAAAACTGGGGCCAAGCCTGTCTTAGTCCTCTCTTGATCCCAGCTGGTGGTGATCCCTGTTGGGCAGCCTGGCCCCTAGAGGCACAAGTGGATGCTCCATGGGGATTTCCTGTGCCCCTCTGGCAGCCCTAGGGTGGGATGCCCTGGCATCTTCACACTCATTGCCTGCCTCTACTTCCAGCTGCTGCCTGACACCAGGTAGAAATGACTGGAAGAAGCAGACAAGGCTCCTAGGATGCCAGCTGCAGTGTGGCAGGAGAAAAAATGCTACATCCAGAGTGTCTTTCTCATCCCCCAGCTGATAGCAAAGCAATAGGGGTGGTAGGATTAAACCCCCAGTGAAAACTGAAAGTGCTCCCATCTGCAGCCTTCAGTTTAATTTTGGTATTTTAAATCAAACTTTGCTCAGTGCTTTTGAGTCTAGACCTTTCGATAGGAAAGCGAGGGAATAAAAATATCTTTGTGTGCAGGTTGTGTTTGCAAAATGAAACACTTCCTCCCCCACTTTCTCTTAAACCAAACAGATCCCTCCCACAAGAAAACTGGTGAATCTCAGAGCTGATCCCAACCCTGTGAAAAGTGTCAGACCAAAATAAAGACTCCCAAAGCAAGCGATAGTATGAAACAGGGAGGGAGCAAGAAAACCCTCAACTTCCATATGAAGCTCAGCTTGTTGGGAGGGCAGTAGATGCCAGCTTTCACTGCAGACCCAGTTTCTTGTCCCTGCTCTGGAGATCATCACCTCCTCTTTCCATTTGATCTGCAAGGAAAATGGTGACAATTTCTCAAAGTTAATATAAAATCTAACATAATTGCCACTGCATCACTTTTTCACGAGGTTTTGTATTTGGAGGTCAGGGAAGAATCACATCAAAGGAGAGAGAGATAAATGAACGATGCCAACAGGAACGAGTCAGAAATTAAGTGTGATTGCTGGGAGTTTGGGCTTTCCACATTAGCAATCAATGCCTCTGTTCTGCTGGGAGAACAAGTCAGTTTTGGACCTATCTCAGATGCTGGTTAGTCATGTTTTCCAGCAGCAGAGGAAAATTTTCTCAGTCTGCTCCCCATAACTGTATGCAACTGTGTGGACAGTTTTCCATCCTGGAAAACTTGAAATCAGAGTGGAGTGTGTGTGTATCGAGGGAGGAGTGGGGAAGGTGGATGAGAGAACTGGCTGCTCCATTCTTTGTGGGCAGCATTGGCATATAGGAATATTGCATTTCCTTCTGACAACAGAGCTAGAAGGAAATAGCATGTTTACAAAATGCTACATAAATATAAAACAAATATTATGGATTTGATATAAGGTGGATCAGAAAGCTTAAATATGTCTTAGATGGGAAGATTGTTGAACTTAATTATTTCTATTGGGCAGCTGTCAAAAAAACCCAACCCAAACCCTTCGTGAATTTTCAAAGAATAATTCAGCTTTCAGAATCCTTCCATGGATGGGGGAAAACTTGATTTGCAAGATGAAGACATCTTCTTTGCCATGCTACTGGCACAGGCTTGCACTTAATGTAGGTGCTTCTATTTATTTTTTCTTTATGTATCTTCTGTCACATAGCATATTTCTAGACAACCTCTCTCTCTCTGGGCTCTGCACAAAAACATTTAATTGAAAATGAATGTAGAAACATCTGATGTTCAGTGGTGTTCAGATTTTGGATTCAGCTTGTCTACTGAGCTCTGCGTTACGCCAGTGGAAAAATGCTGGCTGTGTTTCATCACATCTGACTGTTGACTAAGTTAGATGCATTTTAGCCATTGCCAGATGTACAAGATACAGTAAAATGAGCATTTCCTGTAGCAAATTAAGACTTTTTGGCTTTGTGACGATATTGGCAGAAGCTGCTTGTTTGCACTGGGGATTTGGCCAGATTGTGCTGGTCAATACAGACAATAAACTGAGTTAGCAGAGGAGATCTCCTGATCTAGCTGAATTCGTCTTATTCTTCTAATTAGTTAAGTTTGGGGGTTGCAGCCCTCTATTGTCATTGCTGACTGTGATGCTGGTTCTAGATACACCCACTGTTAAGGAAAGCCAAATGCCTTGTGGCATTTCTTAGCCAGACTGAACCAGTGAAGACAAGCTTCTCTGGAAGGGGGGGCATCTTGGATGAAATGACTGAATGCTTGTGTTTGCTGGGCCAAATCCCAATCTGCCAGGAACTGAGACACTGTGGAGTCAGGAATACAATGTGTGACTCACCACATCGTATGACTCAACACATTAAGGCCAGGTTGGATGGGACACTGAGCAACCTGGTCTAGTGGAAGATGTCTCTGCCCATGGCAGGGGTGTTGGAACTGGGTGATCTTTAAGGTCCTTTCCAAGCCAAACCATTCGATGATTCAGTGATTCAGTGACTTTGGCAAGGGGATAGCTCATCACGCAAAGGCTTGCTGGTTTGCAGATAAACTGCCCACAGGCACTGGCAGACAGGAGATCCATGACTATTTCTTGCCCCTGAACTGCTTGAGGCTGAAGTACTTACTGGATTGTATTTTAGGGTCATATATAATTCTTCATAGTGCTTATTGATTGCCAGGAGTGGGAACTGTGCACATATCTGGACTGTAGAGTGTTGTCCTGCGAGCTGCTGCTGTTGTGCATTAGCAGACTTGGAGTCTCACAGGGAGTTGGGGTTTGCGTTTCTGTGTCCCTGAAATTGCTTACTGAATAGATGCTGCCTGTCCTAAACAGCAGATGAAGGGCTGTGGTGGATACAAGAAGTAAACCAGGAAAATTACCATGTTAACATGAGGTCACTGATGGATAGAGTAAGCAAGGATCACAGGGAGAGCAGAAGAGCTGGGTTAAGGCAATTCTGTCTCTTGTCCTCTAGCTGACTTGGAATTTACTGCTTGAAAAGCTTTTAAGTGCTGTTAGGGCAGGCAAACTGATAAAAGAAAAAAAAGCTGTTTGTGTAAGAGCCCTGGTTATGGTTGAGTATCTGTATCAGAGAGGCCTTAGAAACCAGAGAAGAGCAATGACACTGTAAATACCTGACATTTGCTGAGCTTTAAAGGGGAAGGTTATCATCCTCTGAAAAAAACCCAAAACTGCTCATGGAGCCACCCAGCTATGAGAGCTGGAGCAAAGGAAATTTTTTTTTTTGAGCTGGTGCAACATTTAGGGTATTTAAAAATATTGCCAACCTGGAAGTAGTTTTAAAAAATCCCACCCATTCTGTTGGATGCAGTAAGTTGACCTGAGTGGTGTCTGAGAGTGAATAAAGCCAGCAAGTGCCAAACTCCTGGCCTGACCTGAGTGAGAGAAGGGGTCACAGCAAGGCTGGGCTAGTCCTGCCTGAATTTAGATGTTCAAGAGAAAAACACCTGTGTTAATACTCATGAATCTAGTACAGTAAGTGTAGAAACACTGTGATCTTTGAGTTTAATCCATGGCACCTGTTTTGAGATGGAAGGGTCATGGAGTTGTGCTGGACCTGTGAGACTTTTGAGCTTCACAGCGTGACAGAAGAGATGGTCCTTCTGCCAGCACTATCATGTAATGGGAGAATTCCCAGAAGCTGAAATTCAGAGACTGGAGGTCTACAGCTGTCTCTCCACATGTCCTCTCTGGTCTGATACCCTGTGCTGGAGCCACCAGGGCCACTACGTGGGAAGAAGTTACCTGCCTCACACCTATTGTCTTGTCATAGGACAAAGGGTCTACAAAGTAGTTGCATGTGAGTTGCCAACAGCAACTCTGCAGGGAGCTGAAAGCTTGGAAAGTCTGGGGAGAAAATGCTATGCTAATGATGTATGAGGTGTATAAGCTATGCCTCGTTTAAAACAGATGTGTGGGTCCCCGAGGAGTGTAGTAAATGGGGCAAGGAAAGGTTTGGGCTAAGTTGTAGTATTGCTTTATGTGTCTCCTTCAAAAATGAAAACAGGTCTAAAGAAGGTAGTCCCCTTGGGAATACCTTTAAATAAATAAACAAATTTACGGTTATCTACTATTACCAGATCCCTTGGCTATTGAAAGCAAAGCTCACAATTTACATTAGTAAACTAACCCTGCTGTTTTCCAAAAAAAAAGAAAAAAAAAAAGTTGTATTGTGGAGGGCTGGTGGAGGGAGGATATCTCTGTATCACATTTGGTGACCTGTATTAATGCAGTGGGAAAGACACTTAGAAATTCATCCAACTGGAGAATTCATCGATATCTCACCCAAAAGCCCCCAAATCCTTAGGGCCAGTCTAGATCCCGTTTACCCCTGTAAATAATCCCATGCAAATCAATTTACTTTCATGGGTAGACTAAACAGGATTTGTCTGTAATTAGCATGAAGTGGAACGGATTGCAGGCGTGCTTATCTTCTAACATGGAGGTGCAGCCAGCAGAGGTTGAACACTGGGTGCTGCATCATCAGCAGAGCAAGGACAGCAGGGACTGGTGGATACTGGAAAGCTTTGGCTGAATGGACAACCTTGGCCTTTGTCATGATTCTCTAGTAAATGCCATGAAAACAAGCTAACTTCAAAGTAAGTTTGCCAGATCAAAACAGTGCAAGATAAAACCTCATGTGAGATTAAAGTCCTTCCGTTTTATTTTTCCCCTGTCACAGCACTGAATTCAGAGATTAATGCTGCCTCAGTTGTTCTTAGTTATGTTGCATTTTTTGAGATTAAAGCCAGTGGTAGTTCTGACTCAAATTGTAAAGCACGTTTCATCTTTAATTTATTAGTTCTAATATATTATTATTTAATATTTGATCTCCCAATTGGCTTTAAGTAGCTTCTTTTTCATACTTGAATCCCCCAAGTAATTACAGTTTACTTACTGGTTTAAGCTTAATTTGTCTTTCTTGTGCTGTCAAGATGAGGACAACTTTAAATCAGGCCTTCTTTCAAAGATTTTAAGTGGGGCTATTCTTCTGCCTATTGGGTGTTAAACAGTGATGGCCCCACATATCATCACACTAAGTGGGTTATTTTTAAGATGGTGTTGTACATTCTAACATGCTGGATGATGCCTCCAGATGTATTTGGATGGATCACTGTGCCTGGGATGAAACCCATTTGTGTCCTCAGGATCTGGGCTGCCATAGCTCATACATGAATGCAGCCTTTGTCCTTGAAGTTGGCCCGCTAATGTTGTGTGTTGCATTTGAAGTATGTTTAGTTAAACTCCCTCAAAATGAAGGTTTCATTTTCCTTTGTAGCTTAGATTGGTTTTTTTGGTTCATTAAGTATCTCTTAGTTCCATGCTAGCTTTGGCAGGGATGATAGTTCACATGTACAGGGAGGGATTTTCCCTCCCATCTGATACAGGTTGAAGGTGTGTTATGGTTCTTTATACTGAGGGTAATAAAATGCTTTCATAATCCTTATTTTTTTATATTTATAATTCTTGAGTGACACCTCTTATGTGCCAGATACCAGCACCTACTCTGATAAAGCTGATATTTGCAAGAACTAAATCCTGTGTCTCTCAAGATACCATGTTCTCATTCACGTGGCTCAAACCTACCTAAGCCAAGTTAAAACAGAAAAATAAACATGAGGTTAGTAGAACAGCATTAAATTTACTCATGCAAAAAGTAAAAGGAAATGTTGGCCTTTACAAAGGTTGGTTTTGCTAGCAAATGCACAGGGAGTAGATGCATAATGATAGTGTTTTTATGGAGCTTGTCCCTTACAGTTTGGTGAAAACTATATGTTTAGTGTTTAACTTGGGAATAAGAAAGGCTTAGACTTTCACGTAGCCTAAATGAAATTAGAAGGAAAAATAACACTGAATTTAGCAGGAGTTAAATTTGTTCAGGGATGAGTAAATCTGCCTTTTCATTTCTGATTTGTGAGCTGCTAGCTCTAAAGCTGGGTGTTTAAACAAACAGAAGTGGAATGGCAGTATTATGAGATTTATTTACACAGTATATGCAGTGAGCTGTTAATTGAGTTGGTTGAAGAAAATAAAATTGGATATGTTTGATATATTGATATAAATAAATAAAACAATCTATTCCATGAGTTGAGCACTGGCATTTGCATTTACTCTGTGTGTGTGCGTGTAAATAGGGGTCTGGCAGTTTGCAACCTGTGCAGGGTTCCCTGCAGGGTAGGAATCCACCTCATGATAACTGATGAATAAGCTGTTGATAACCTCTTATACAGAAAGAAAAAAAAAATCTAATTGATTTGATGGGATAGCAAGCATTTTGGGGAAGATCTGTCACCGAGGCAGGAATGACCCAGCAGTTAATATCCAGGTTTGACCTTGGGATTGGTTGTTGGTTTTTCAGTTTTAGTAATAATGAACACTTAATATTTGCAGCTAAGCCTTCAAACAACAGAAGGGAAATTACAGGCAGATTTCAAATCCATGTGGAGAAATGAGCAAACCAGAAATTTTTCATGCCTTCTACTGAATAACATAAATATTTTATTTAGCTTTAAGAAATAACCTTTGAAGTGAAAAGTGACAGCTAGCTGAGAAATGGCCCTGAGTGTGGAACTGAAAGGCTTCTACTTGAAGTAGATTTTTAGGGATTTTTAAAATTTTTTTTCAAGTTGGGTCACTTCATGCTTTCCAAATGCAAGCCCTCCTGGTTATATTTGCCGGCTCCTCAATACCATGTGTATGTGTATGTCTATCCTGTTGTCCAGCGCCTGCCAACAGCGCAGCCTCCGGCTCTCTTTCATGTTTGGGAAGTTCCCAAGCCACAGGTTGGGCATTGCATCTTCCCTCGCAGAGCCCTAGAGCAGCCAGGAGCAGCTCTTGCCGCTTGGGGCTGGCCGCTGCCTCCTGCTCTGATTGTTCCCTGGGCCGCTCAGCCTGACAAAGGCCGCTTGCAGAGAAGGCTGGTGCTGCAATGGAGCGCCTGACGTGACTGCGGGGCCGGGGCCCCCAGGGGTGGGGAAGGCAAGAGCAGGCCAGGCGGCTCCCCTCCGTGCTCGGGCCATGCCCCCCGCATCCCTCGCTGGGTGCTGAGCCCAGCCCTGGGAGCTGGGGAGCCTGACCCAAGGGGACCTCGGATGTCCTTTACCTGTCTCTTGTTTTTTACAGCTTCTTGCTAACTGATCACACAAATCGGTCACAGAGGGCCACTGGAGTCTGCCATTTCCCAGGTGGAGATCCTGGCCGTGTCAGGAGTGAGCAGCTGACTGCCAGGCCGGTCATGCAGCCCGGACACGGCCTGCGGACCCCTGCCCAAGCCGGCGGAGGAGCGGGCATGGCGGTGTGAGTGTGCACCTTGAAAGGGAGAGAAGGGAAGCCCATGTTTCTCTTCTGGCCATCAGATGGGAGGGGCAGTCGGCGGGTAAGGTTGGACACTCTGGAAGATTGCTTTTAAGGTGGTTACCAGCTCCTGTGCTGAGCAGCTTCAGGCAGAGGGTTCCCTGTGCAGAGCGTTGACATTTGAGAGGCTGTGGGTGCTGCCAGCACCCTCACTGATAGCCTGCCCATGTCCTTGCCAGCTCCTTGCTTACATCCCAGCCACGGGAGTGCAGGGGCCACCACGCAAATCAGCAGCCACACTGAGCATATCCCTTGTCTTAGCTATGGGCAATCCACACTCTCATTCCAGTTATTAATCTGTTCTCACTGCCACACAAACTGCAGGGCTGTCACACTCATCATCAGCTGACTGACAGGCCTGTTGTAGCATTTGATCTGCAGATCAAGAAAGGGTGCTTGTCCTGGTGCATATTTTGGCATAACTGTCAGGTCTTGATTAGTTTTATAATTGTTACTTCAGGGTTCAAAACTGCTTCTTTTTTTAGATTGTATGGAGACAGTTGTAACTTCATTAAGAAGCTGTAAAAGTGTAGCTAAGGCTAGCACCACTTGGGTTAGCGGAAGGAAGGGATTTATTAACCAATGTATCTGGTTTTGTTCACAGTACTTGCTAAATTTACCTTGTTTTGCCCAAATCCGAAACACAAGAGCAAATGAGACAATCTGCACTTCCAGATTTGAGTGTTTCCTCATGCCATGCTTCCTGTAGCAGAGAGATAAGAACACTGTGGTTTACTATTGCAACTGGCAACCAAAGTCAGTTTGCATGAGAGTAGAGGTGACAAGTTGGAGGGGATGGGGCTTGGGAGCCATTGACAGGAGACCACGTATTGCTGCACAAGCATGTGGTGATTCAATCCATAATAAATTTTCCCATCCAGGTTTACAAACCATTGGAACAGGGCTCAAAACTGGAATTTCTAAAAAACTCCAGCACTGTATGAACGGGGGCTCTGTTATAATAAGAAACTAGCAGACAACTGCTCCTTCTGCTGTTGTGCAGCTCTCTGCATGGGGCTGCCCTCACAGCAGGACCATGTGTCTGTGCAGGCTATAATGAGACAGAGCTCTGGCTGGCTTTGTTTATGAGTGAAGGGCAGGGCTTTAAAAAAAAGTCCACTTGCTAGCTGTGAGTAAAGCTACGTGGTTTCACCAGAGAAGGAGATTAACGTATAAATTCACTCTGCTTTTTTTTTGTTTTAAGTTTTAATTAAAAGAGGAAGGTCTGACCTTTCTGTGCCAAGACAGCCTTTCAAATTAATTTAAAATGCATTAGTGAGTTTTGCTGAGGTCTACAAGTAGGTGACTCTTCTGTCACCACTGCTGCTCATTCCTTTTCCAAGAAGCAAGAGAACTAAACTCTGCCATCTGATACAGTTTTGAAACCTAGAGTTGAACAGGACATTTATTGAGCAAGGGAAAAAAACTGTCTTGTTAAAACAACAGGATAAACAGCAATTTGGAGTGTATGTGGGAGCTGTATAAAGGCTTGGAGGAATAGGAAGGCAGCAGCTCAAGCTGGATTTCCACAGTGGTCACCCCAAAGTTACTCTAAAGAAGTGGAAGACCAGTAGTGCAATTCTAGCCTTGATTTACATCTCATTTTTAAACCACAAATCTAGCTGACGGGAATAAAGCAATTTCCATGCCATGGGAGTAGCTCCCAGATCTCTCTTTCTTCTGAGCAGCTGAATAAAGAGTCATTTTACAAAGACCTTTTCCCTAATAAATAGCAAAGCAATCTCATAAAGAAAGTAATGTGCTTTTTAGGCTCAGTAACCATATTGAATTAAATGTTATGCACAGTGTAATTACATTTGCCTGTCAGTTGTATTAATGTGAATTTCCTTGATTAATTTTTCAAGTTAGTTGATATTAAGTAGGTAGGAAGTTTAACATCCCCCTAGACCTGCTCTGTCAGCCTGGCTCAGCTAGTGGAGGGAGAGCAAAGCTCAGCACAATCAGTGTTCAGTGTTATTTCATTAACTCGGTCTCTTTAATAAGCACCTGGAATCTTCATCTTTCCAGTCATCTGTAGTCATCTTACACAGTTGGGTACAGTGTGAGGAGCAGTCTGTGACACTGTGACAGTTTGTGAGACTGATCTGTGAGGAGCAGTCCTGTCAGGTGTGGGGTGCAGCACTTGGAAGCAGCGTGAATACCCAAATCCACGTGTGTCGTGGAGTTTTTACATGGCAGTGATGGTGGAGGAGTTTGTAAAATGGTGAGTGGGCTGCAACTTTGACCATGCTGCCTGTGTCATGTTCAGAGTGGCACACTGAGTGTGCAGGTTCACTCATTTCCTTGAAATTGTGTGGAGTATGTGATTGCCAAGGATGCAGAGCAGCAGTTTGAAAGATGTAATTAACAGAAACCGTATCGAAACAAGATAGTGCACTGCTTTACATACACATCCCAGCTGATTTCTCCCAGTTATTGTCCTCAATGTCAGCTCATTGCCTTTCCCAAAAGCTTTCAGTTATTGTGCTGCACAGTCTCTGTTTAGTTCTTAAGGATTTGTGTTTGGGTTGCAGCCACATGGAGGGTATTCATTCCTTAGACATACCTGGCTAGCTGGTTACCATACCCAGTGATCTCACAATATGCAGCACAGACTCTTGAAACCAGTGGATGTTGGTACGTAAGTCTGACCTTCTCTGAATTAATAAAATGCTTGAAGCCATTTTAGAGAGGAAGCTGGAGTCATTTGCACAGTGGGGGTCTATGCATTACAGCTGTGCTTCTTTTTGCTTGGTGTCTGCAAACCTTATATTAGGTCTCAGTTACTGATTCATCTCTCAAACATCTGTGTTAACTTAGGGAGCTTGGGGAGGCCTGGTGTGTGAAGTAAGAATGAACTGAAACAAGCCCACTTAAATGGGGACCCTTCTTGTGTAAATTGGTGTGGATTATACTGATCCAAATACACAATCATTTGGATGCGTACATTCTGCAGCACTCTTTCTAATACACAGCTCTTGGGAGATGAAAAAAGTAGCTCTTGGGAGATGAAAAAAGTCTGTTTAGTGTCTACTCAGAAGGAAGAATTGGGAGCAGGGCTATAGAAAAATGTTTCAAGACTGGTAGTCTGTTTCATGTTACAGGGTTTGCCATATTTGATACACTACGTTTCTTAAATATTGGTGCCCTACACAACTGATTAGCAGTTAACGTCTGTAAAGCCATGGGGTACACTGTATTTTATTTCCAATGCACTTAGCTTTTGCTCCTTAATCCCATTCTTTAAGCATTTTAAAGAAGTTTCGGAAAACATTACAAAGCCAAGTACACATGATCAAGTAAGAAGAGATTTGGGAACAACTGTATAGGAAGGCCCAACCAACACAAGGTTATTGCTTTAGGTAGGAGGACTGTTATTTACCCTTGCCCTATTGTTCCTCTATGGAGCATATACTGTAGCAAACCATATGCTGCAGGCAAAGTTCCCTGCCAGGCTGCAAGACAGTATGGACAGGAATGGATTCTCTGTGCTTTTCTTTTTTTGCTTTCTTTTCCACCTCTTCTGAGTAGTTGGCATATGTGTCAGTTCTTAACTTATTTAAAAGAAAAAAATAACAACCCCCCTCCCCCACTAACAGTAATTGGAAGATAAAAGATCACCCACAGCCTTCTCTCTACTTTGAGCTAGTGAGAGGAATACACTGTTTCAGCTGCATTTCATTTTCAGGTCCTGTCCTAGCTGGATTGAGTCCTTGCCGTGGCATACATGGCTTGTTGTGAGCAAGTGTTTCTTTTTCTGTGTGACCAGTGCCTTATCAAGTAAGAGAAAGTGAGATCCTGGCTTGATTAAATAGTAGTGTGAAAGTTGCTTGCTTGTCAGTTCAGTGGAGCCATGTTTGTACCTGGAGTTGAAGATTGCAGAAAATGAAGTGGGTAGGGAAACCTAAATCGTTGTACTTAGTTGTTGCAAGCCTCAGGGTACAAGAAATAAAAATGACCAGACTCCAAATTTCTTATGTGATTGTAGGTTTCATGTAGGAAATGAGCCCGTACACCTTGTCTTTCTACAGAAGTAATTTCTTTTGTAGAATGGGAGTGTTCATAAATGTTGCATGAGTACTATGAGAACAAATTAATTCATTATTGCCTGAACATTGACTAAACTTGTATTTTCTTGATTCAGTCATGTTTGTACGTAACAGTGTCAGCAAAAGTTTTAGTAACCCCGGTGCTGAATGTCATGCTAAGGAAGAGCATGGGCTTAACCATCGAGACATAGAAAGCCTGGATAATTAGGGGAGCAGTCACATATTTGAAGCTATAGCAGATTTACCTTCACATTTCTAAACAGCCTGTATCTCTTCTGTTCTGTGGATCAACTTCTGTCTTTTTGCTATAGGGCAGAAAAGAAATTGGCCCTGTTCCATTTTGAAGGGGAAAAAACAGTTTTGTGGGGAAATCCACTTGCTCTAGGGCTCTGATGAGTTGGAAATATTTTGAAATACTTGTGATTTAGATCATAATGAGTTATGCTAATGATTCAAGTTAAGGCTTCTTTTAACACTTCAAGGAGGTAGTGGTATTCATGTGTGTTGCTGGTAGTGGTAAGTCATGTTTGGCAGTCATCACAGATATTTCTGGTGTGCCCAGAGTGCCTAAATGCCCCTTTAGTGAATGGTAGAGAATAGGCTGGGATTGCTGCAAGCAACTGAAACCTCTGGCACTGTCTAGGCAGTCAGACAGGAGCAGCACAGGGACATAACAAAGTGCTGTGTAAGACCTCTTGGTGTTCTGGAGGGGTTATCTGGATGGCACTTGATAACCTTCTACAGATCAGACTCAGACCATACCTCTTGTGTTCTCTTCATGTAAATAAAGGCTGCTCAAGCAGGCCCACTGCTCAGGAAAACCTGAGTTATTCAGGCAGTAATGTGCCTTAGGAAAAGAACTGCAGCAGTTTTTCGGGGAAAGTCTGATTCATCACTTGTCTGCATGCCTGGACAAGAAAAGGGTCATATTTCTGCTAGGCACCAAAGCAAGGGGGGGAGGGTGTTTCTGACTTGATTTATCAGCTAGGAGAGATGAATTAGAACCCTCGGGGGAGGGAAAACTTCACAGAAACTGAAATATTTTTACATTGCAGATGATTGTGGCCTCCAGACTTTTTCTTGTATGGCATTTATGCAAGCACACATTCCAAAACAAAATTAAACAAACAGTCCCTTGAAGACTCCTAATTAGCCACTTTGCTCAATACTCAATTAGAATAACCATGTAGGTAAAATATGACTGCAGTGCAGAGAATTTCATTTGAAGTCACAGTCCATAAGTAATGTTTAGGAACAAGTAATAGAGTTCATCAATGAATGCGTTTTGCTTGAAGCAAATTCGGCACTGCAGACGATTGGCAGTAGCGGAGGGTGAGATGCTGTAAACCTGATGGAGTCTTGTAGTTTAAAACAGAGGCCTAGAGTTCAGGAGATTAAGAAAGATCGTGCCTCTGCCAGAAACCTTAATGTGACCTCAGGCAAGTCACTTTACCTTTCTGTGCCTTATCTGAATAAATATCTCTGTTTCCTAGCTGTAGAATGAAGATAATGCTTCATACATGTCCTGAAACTCAAGTAGTGTTAATAAAATAAACAGAAACCATCAGATAGGAGGTTCTCCAGAAGAACAAATGCTGAGTTGTATACATTTGTACAGCCCTCATTTGCAGGTGTTTTTTTCTTAGGCCACTTGCAAATGCATACTCTATTGGGACTTTTTTGGCTTATCCTCCTTGTGAGGAAGGTAAGTCTGAACAAGACATTTGGATTCAAACACTCTGAATACTTGAGGGACAGAGAGCTGCTGGTTTCTCTATCCAGACTTAGATCTAAAGTGGAATTTTGGATGTAGTGCTTAGCAGCACAGTGACTAAAACTTTGCTTTGGAACCTGACACCAGAGTGCAGATAGGAAGTGAGATTTTGTGGCTAGACCCTGTTTCTACCAAAACATGGTAACTATAAAAGCATTAAACAAATTCCACTACTTAGAAATTACCCTCTCTGCACATCTCTATTAGTTTCATTTCCTCAAAAGGGCACAACTCTCACAACTAGTAAATTATATACCTACTGTTGATACCATCTAAATTGTGCTAGTAGATAGTTTTAACTGACTCATCTGCTTTTCATAGTACAGAGAGAATTACCTAGAAGTTCTAACACTGTAGGCTTGTCTTCTTCCCACGCCTCATCTCCAGCCCCTCTTATGGTCACATGAAACTGTCTGCTCTCTACTTGCTCACGCTTTGCTAACTGTTCATGGAAGTGAAGACCTTACTGAGGTATACCTCTTCAGAAAGGCATTTTGTCAAGAGATAATCATACTTTTGAAATGTTATGTCCCAGGTGAGGTAAAATGCAAAATTCAAGGAAAGATTAGAGGAATGCCTTAATATTTCTGGAAAAAGGCAGGCAAAATTTTATGTGCTTTTAATGATAGGTGTTAAAGTCATGGCTTTAGCTTTGGCATTAAAATATTAATACCGTAGTATTAAAAGAGCTATCATTTAAAGAAGTGCTTTGCCTAAACAGCAGGGAAAAAAAAGTGATGTATTAATTTATTAAAAACCCAAAGGTTTGAAAAAGCTTCTTTTAAAACCCTGGGGAAATTTTATATCTGTCTCAGATAGTATCTTCATTTATCTGGGGACAACATCTTTTAGCTGTATTCCCAGGCAATTGTGAATTACAGGACACTGAGAAGACTAAGATCTTCTTGAAAATAAGTTACAGTCCAACTTGTGACTTGGATCATGCATTTCTGTATGTGAACTGTCCAGCCAAAATCAAAGGCTGCAGAAGTGGCTGCAGAGCTGAAGCTGCAGAGACTGGAAACATGGCAGGGTGTGAGGACAGCCACAGCAGTGCAGGCTGCGTGAACGCTTTCAGCTTTGTGTGTTGTTCACAGTGCAAGAACATTCGATAGTTCATAAAATCCTTTGCTTAAAATCAAAAGCTGTGCAATGGTTCTTGGAATAACACTTTGGGAAGTTCTAAAAGATTTTGCTTTTCCAAGGTTGTATGCACAGGATTTGGGAAACTGAGTCACTTTTTAGTTTCCTGGGATTCAGACAACCAAAAATTGAAAAAAGGCAATCATGAAGTATGTGAAAATGTAGCCCTTTGTCCATTCTTTATGATAGACAGGAAAGGAGAGGTCACAGTAACAGTTTGAAGTAAAACTGTTGAAATATTTTGTACTTTTTCTATCTCTGTTTGTAAAATTCAAAGCATGTGTTCTACCTGCAGGGACCTTCAAACAGGTCATTAAAAACAACCCAGCAGTTATGAATCAATTTATTCTAAATTTTAATTTAAAATTTCATGTGTATAATTTTCCAAAAAGGTTGAAGCTTTTCTAAAACTTATTTCAATAATTTTTATTTTTATTTTTCAAAATAAGTCAGGTCATATATCTTTACTTACCTTCCTGATTAAATCTCTCCATACTGGAGAGAATTATCATTTCCTTCCCAACCTTTTCTTGTCTTTTGAAAATACCAATAGGTAATTTTAGCAACA
This sequence comes from Orthonyx spaldingii, assembly GCA_013397795.1. Lineage (NCBI taxonomy): Eukaryota > Metazoa > Chordata > Aves > Passeriformes > Orthonychidae > Orthonyx > Orthonyx spaldingii. Next base: position 1,174,400 of record VZTJ01000986.1, on the reverse strand, counting down.
TAGATAAGGAATTCCATTATAACTGGGAAGCCAATTATCTGTCAAGACGTTATTGCAATATTATTAGAAAACTGGATACTTAAGCAGCAGGTAATTTTTTTTGTATTTCCTGCGTAACTATCATGCACTCTGTTTTGATTAGATCCTAATGATACTGAGAACATGTTAAACAAATACTCTCAGCCCATGCAAATGAAAAACATTTTACTTCTTCAGTTGCTCTTGTGCAGCAATGGTAATTAATACATCTTGTAATATTCAAACTATACCTGATTAAATCACGGTGCACCAAAGAGGGCTTTATAAATAATCTTCCCATGAACCCTGCTGAGAGATCTGGGAGAAAAAAAGGAAATGTGATAAACGGCATCATTGTACCTGAAGGTGTCTACCAACAGTGGTGTTGTACCTATAGATTCCCTTGCCCATAACCCAGCTCCTGCCCTGGCCTACCCATGGTGAACGGGACCTGCTTGATTTTCCATCATTTTTACGATGACAGCAGGCTTTGCAGTGCTGGGCCCAGCAGAGTGGCCAATTCCTGTTGAACAGTAACTCCCTCAGTTGCTTCACCCGACACTTTACCAGTGGTTTGTCCTGGTGGTGAACAACATCTCCCAAAGACCAGTCCCAACATCCAAGCATGTGCAGCCTGAGTAGTTTCTCCCCAGTATGACCCTCACTGGTTGGTTATAGCCTTGGCCTCTGGTAGAAGTGTGTTTCATAGTAGTCAGCATAAAGGAAGGATATGCCAAGGAGTATCTGCTTGGAATAAGCTGCCTTGGTGAGTTGTCCCTTGAGGACCATCACTAGGCTTACATGCAAGTAGCCTTTGGGATTAAAAGACCTTAAATGCACTAGTTAATTAATAATATTGCCAATCCCTTACCTCAGTGATGTAATACATGCAAGCCAGAAAACAAAGTTTGTTTTAGTTTTGAATTAAATATGTTCTAACTTTAGCAGCACCCTTTCTGAAGGCTGAGATTAAGGCCCCCCATCAAAGAGGGGATGCATTTTTAGAGGAGCACTGCCAACTAAACAACAGCAGGGGAAAAAAAAGAATCTTTGTGTTATTTTATGTTAGCTGCTTTTTTCTCCATTCCCTTTATAGAAGTTGGTTGCAACTATGTGAATTTAGAGGAAAGAAATCGCTGTTTTCCAGATGATCTATTTCAACTTTTATAGGCAGCTTCACTCTTTCCCCTTTGTCATCAACTTCCCCTTGTTGTTTGCATGACTCTTTCCTATAGCTACAGGAAGCAGGTTTGTGAAAATAGGAAAATGTGCTGTTAAAAGAGAAGAAAAAAAGAATTAGGATAGCTAATGGGCATGGAACACTAATCAGGTTTTAGGGTTTCCGGTGTCTGTATTTGTGTAAGAGCCACTCTCTGTTGCTCTCCATACTGGTTCATGACTGGATGGTGAGCAGGCGCTAGCCTTGAACATGTCATTTGCAAAATTTCATTTTCTGTGTGTTTGGGCATGTCAGCAGCCTTTGAAGAGTTATTAATAACAGATTATACTGTTTTTAAGGGGTGTTTTCAAGTTCCTGGCTTAGGTGAGGGTGTGGCCCATTTACCTCTGCAATCACCCATATCTAACTGTCTAAACCAAATCACTTCAAACTCCTTTTATAACATAACTGCCAAAAACTGGCAGAAAATCCCTCCTGGGTGAAAGGTTGTTCAGAGGAGCATCCATCACACTCTTTGGGATGGCTCCATGGGTCAGTGTCAGGTTGCACATGAGCTGTTGCACGCAGCCAGGGGGGACCGTGCACCCACCTGTTGGGTGCTTGCTGCGGAGCTGAAGCTCAGCCACATGAAAAACTTTTTGGGTTGGAGATCTTGGGAGGCAGTGCCCTGATGTTTGGCATTGCTAGACTTCTCTACCTGCTTGTCTGGAGCACCAGAATGAACTCCTTGTGCTTGTGCATTTTTTGTCCCTTTGAAAACTGGAAGGCATTTGAAGAGGGTAAAGTGTTCCAGTAAGTCAGCACGAGTTGCACCAGAAAGTCTCCCAGTAGACAGAGAAGGGAAGAGATTTGATTCAAGTTAGCAGATTCAGTTTAGATGTAGTTTGGTAATTTCTTGTTTGAGTTAACCATGTAGGATCAGTACTTCTGAATACTTCTGTTTCATAAAAAACAGAGCAAAAAGGAGAAACAGAGTTGAGAACAAGAGGTGCTGAAATACTACAGAAGTACCAGTGAATCAGCCTCCATTTAGCTATTCCTGAGTTGTACCTACCCAGTGCTGGTGCCCATGTTAACATCTGCCACAGAGCATACAAATCTTGGATCTTTCTGTGGGAAAATACTTGGGACCTCAGACACTGACAATTTTTAAATTATAGCCCTTGGCAATCCCAGCTTTATGGAAGGAATTTCATGGGGAAGTGGCATTTCTGTCCATCACTGTACTTCATTTGCATTTTTAAAATATTTTGATTGTGGTTAAATAACTGGTAATCGAGTGCAGGTGGTAGATTTTGAGTATGATCTTCATTACTTTTGGCAGGAAAAGAGAAAGCTATCTTCATGAATAAATACTTCTTTCCAGAACTTAAATGCTGAGATTCCTTCTTTGTGGGAAAGAGAGTTTCTTTTCTCAGCCCCTGGTTCAGATCTATGACTTGCCCTTTTTGGGACACACATACTAAATACACTTTTAATCTCACAATATGCCCAGGTGTTCATTTTCTTTTTTCTTTCAGCTCCAGAGCTGTAAGTAATTCTGGACCCATTCCATCCACCTGGTTGAGTGCTTTTTTCTATTCTTGATTTCTGTTTTTCTCCATCTCTATCCCCATCTCTCTCGTGTTTCATTTCCTAAGCTTTTCTGCCAGAACAGCTTTTTATTTCAATCACCTCCAGGAATGGAGTGAACATAATGAATTGGGTATTTTATACGGGCTCCATGAAGGAATCAGGCGTGGCAAGAACTGATATTAGGCAGTGCTGAAGCGAAGCTCCGAGCCCGTGCCAGCAGGGGCACAGGGCAGCTTCCTGGCAGCACCATCCAGCCATGGGGCAGGAACCTCTGACTTTTTGCAGTTGCTTCTGGTCCGTGAAGCAAACATGGGCCTGTCACACAACCTCCCTGCAGTGTGCTTGCGGAATATTTTTGGGAGCAGAAATATAACTGTGGCAGAGATCTGTGCTCTTCCATCCTTGCTAATCAAGATTGCTGATGAAACATTTATTTGTCAGGGCTGGATGTTTAGCTAAATATAGGAATACATTTTTTACAGTGTGAAGATGAACATCAAGGATCTTGGCACAGGGCAATGTCAGTGAAGTGCAGATGCGATGAATGTCTCTTGTCAAACTATTATCCTCCCCACGATCTAAGGAGGTGCTGGATGGGAGTGATTCATTTCTGTTTGCTTGTTTGTTTGTTCTGTCCCAGGTTATTGCTACCTGTACTGCTGTTCCATCCTCAGCTTCAGACATGTGGCAGGACTTCCTAAGAATCCTAAACAATGATACACATTTGCAAGATATTATCTGGTTTCTGGCACTGGGACAAGAAAAAATCTTGCCCTGATCTTATTTGTATAAGCTGCTGTTGTAAAATTCCATGAAGTTAATCCTTGTTCCAGTCTTGGACATTGATTTTTTTTCAGTTGATACCCAATTGAAATGCATTGGTCATAGTAATCTTCGACTTCTTTTATTTTTTTTTAATTTTTTAGCTTAATTTTTTATGTTTTTACTTCATAGCCCTCTTTTACTTTTTACTTTGTATACCTAATTCTATTATCCTTTAGTCATTGGTTAAAGTTCTTAAATCTCTTCTGACTTTTGCTCCCCTATTCAGGGTCTGGGCTGTTTTAAATTTGTCTGCTGCTGTATCTGTCTTAATGCATTGTCTGAGCCGGGACACAGGAATGTGACTGAGGTCTCACAAAGGCTGAATAAACAGAGCAATTCTCTCCCATTTCTTATGTATGCCATTTCTCTTCCTAAAACTCAAGATTTTAGGTTTTTTTGTAATAGCATAACTTTGTTGACTCATGTTTGTGTTGCAATTCGCCATGACCCTCAGATTCTCATTTCTTGTTTTGGTATTTGTGCGTCAGTGTTTGCTTCCAAAGTGTATTATTTAGTTTGTTAATTAGCTCTTCTGAGTTCTTTGGATTTGAGAGTAGCTCATATTTTCCCATGTGGAGAGGTTTTTTCCGCTTTATCCTTGCTCTTTCTTCTGTTGCTATGTCAAAGACAACACACACAGAAAACAAAGAAACTGCCAGATATTCAGAAGAAATGGAGAAGCTGAGAATATACAAAATAAACAGTATAAAAAAAAGAGAAAATATTTTTCTTTGTTAGCTGTGATAATTTTAGCCATTCTTTCAAACAGATATCTAACATGCAGTTGTAATGAAATGAAGGGTAAATTGAGAGAGCAAATTCTAAAAAAAAAAAGAAAGTAAAAAGTGAGCCACAACAAAATGGAAGGAACTATTTGTTATATTGCTTAGTATTTCTAGGGATGATGTTATGATTTAACCAGCTAGAAATGGCCATAGCAGCTTTTGTAAATATGATGGATAGTGGAATAATTCATGGTTGACTTTCATTTTTCAATTCAAATATGTTTGCACATGAATTACTGCTTGTCCTGGGTATATTAAAGCATCATCTTACTGGATAAATAGATAGATCAATGCATTCAATGTTAATCATGTCTTCAAATTTATTTTAGCTGGGAGTTATGAAGCTGAAGTCTTACAAACATACGCATTTCTCAGTAATTTTGACTTTTAATTCAGCCAGGAAATGGAGATTTAAAGTGGATTGTTAATACCATTTTGCTGGGAAGGGGAAAAATGGGGGTGGAATGAGCTTATTCCAGTAAAAATGTTTTGAAATTCACCAAATGGACAGTGAGCCCTCAGTTTGCACCATTTGATACCACATTGTCAATGTTATTGGCCAATATAAGCTCTTCAAATGTCCTGTACTGCAAATAAAGACCTTTTACTGAGGAAATTTTAGGGAAGTGTAGCTCAGACTTTCATGCCTAAGTGAATGCTTCACTTTTATCCCAAATTTGTAAAAAGAACATTTGTGCTGCTTGTTGCTGCTGCTCTCAAACCACTGAACTCTCCTCTCAAAATACAAATCTCAGATGGCCATCAGGCGAGGTGGAGCACTTAGGTTTTGGGAGTGTTCACCTTCTGGAGTCCCACCAGCAAGGATCCCGCTTTGCAGAGCAAAATGCACCCGGTGCCTCCTCCTGCCGGGGCAGGAGACCTTGAGTTTGGGCTGTTACTTACCTAGGTCTTGATTCCTTTTTCTCTGAGGCAGTGGCATAAGCCCAAGGATCAGGGATATGTAAGGATACACAGTGACACACGACTGTTGGTGGATGGTGGAGTCCTTCATGGGCTTTGCTGGAGGTGGTCTGTGGTACAAAAGGTGGCACTGTCTGGCCTCGGGACAGAGGGGATGGGGCAGGAGCCAGCTGTTGGGTACCTTAGTTCCTGTTATCTCCAACCAGTCTTTCCCTTTTCATGCTGGTGGTGGAAGCTACCAAACAAATCTTGCATTTTGACTCTTGCCATCCACCCTTTTGTTACCCTTCATCCTTTCCTTTTACACCAAAGAAGCAATTTATGGGTACTCAGGGGTGCATCAGCAAGGACTGGGAAGAGAGGTCATCCAAAGTTTGGAGGGCTGCTAATTAGATTTTTTCTTCATTAATTAGTCAAAGCTAATTAGTGTCTGTCTTCGCAGAGATTCTGATGCAAACTCAAGAAGAGAGTAGTTAAGTCAGGAATTTTAAAGCACCCTTGTGTTGCTAACAGTGCCAGCAGACATTAACCCCCTCTCCCCCTGTCCTTTTCAGTTTTTGGACTTTCCCATGGTGGGTAAGATTTACCTGTTGCCAGACAATGCTGTTGAAATCCTCTGAAGTCGAATAATGTGTCTCAATCACCAGCCAATCCAGACAAGATAGCAATTGCCTCTGTTTACATCTTGGAGGCAACTTTGCCTCTGGAGGAAGGAGTCTAAGGCTCACTGGGGGCTTGCTTTGAACATGTCCCCTCTCCCCCTGCCCTTTCACCTCCTGGGCTGACCCAACTGTAAAAGTGTCAGCCTGGCTGGAGATCTCCAACCAGCCAGACATGTTGCATAGTTCCTCTGGCTCTTCTTTGTGTTCTGGTGGCTGCCAGGCTCAGGGAAGCTTTTTGCTGGACTGCTGGTGCAGAAGAGAGGTGTTGCACTCCCACTGCCAGCCTCCATGCTTATTTTGTGCAGACGTGGACAGAAAATCGATTGTTTTCCAGGCACTCCTGTTCCACAGAGCAAAGCTGTGGTGCTGTTTATCAGTGTAAAAGGAAATGAGGATTTATAGCATTACCTGTTAACTTTACCAGGGAAAAAAGATTGCTGGAATTTAAAACTACCCTGTTGGGATTTTTTTTTCTGTTTTTAATTAAAAATTAGTATGCAAATAGTCCAAAGTCACTTTGGCTGCTGTTGTAAACTCCAATGCATGGGAAAAGCTCCCTATGATAGCTGAAGTGATGAAAGCAGCATGTAGAAAATGCTTGGTAACTGCTAAGTGAGGAGGAGAAGGGGAAGAGGGCAAAGGATTGAGCTTGTTCACAACTTGGAGGTCTTACGACACAGCAGATGTCCTCTGTGTTTGATTGCCTGGGCCCTTGGGGGAGTCTGCAGCTCAGCATGATCAGCATCAGTCTGTCATGCCACTGCTGCCTTGTCTGAGGAAATGTGTGCACTCGGAGTCCACCTGTGGTTCGCAGTTCACTGGTGAGGACACTGGTATCCTTCGTGGGGGGCAGTCGTAAATATTTCCATCCCCACACTGATTAACCTCCAGGTACCCAATGAGAGACATGCCATCTGAAGCATAAAATAATTCCGTGCTGCTCTGTGAACCAGCAATTCAGTGTAGTGTGATCTGATGTACTAAATATTTGGGCCAGAAACTCCCAGTTCAGGACCCTTGTGCAGACCTCTTTGTGTGTTACCACATATCTGCTGTGAACAGTGTGTGACTTGACCAAAATCTTCAGAAATTATCTTGGTTTACCTTAGTGAAGCTGAAATCAGTCAGATGTCTTTCTGACCCCTTTGGTGAGCATACAGATATAACAACCCTCCCTTCTCTTCCAGGATTAATTATTGATCACAAAAAGCTTTTTTCTAACACAGAGAGCATTATATAATTACTATTACTTTTATATACTTCTTTCTGTCTTCTTACTCTTAACTTGTGGACTGTTGCTGTCACAGACGTTGTCAGGAAGGTGGCTGTCTACAGCTGTCAGCTAAGAGAGACCATTTTAATTGCATTTTTTTTTAATTTCACATTCAAGTCACAGTTTTAGCCATGCTGAGGTTGGCTTCTCAGCACGTGAACTTGGAGATTGCTTCTGCTGAGCCCAGCAGGGACCCCCATCCCTTCTGTGGAAGTCCTTCTTTGTTTCCCTCCCCACTAATGCTACTAAGGAGCAGATACTATCCTTTTGATATGTTTGATATTAAAAATTAGCTTTGGTTCAATACCTGATATTCCTAAAACTTTCTATTGTGCTCTTTACTGCCTGGCATTTGTGGTATTGGAATTGTATCTGTCTCTGTAAGGTTTTTTTGTTGGCAACATCCAATTTTTAATGAGCGGAAAGTTCAGGAACGTTAATCTAAACATCAGACAGTCAGGAATATTAGCCTTTCAAGATCCTCTGCTACTCTGACTGAATATGCATGACAGTCTCTTAGAAACTTCCTTCAGCTTATTTAATTAATTCAATGGTGTAGTTTTATGTTGGACATTTACTGACTGGGAGAAGGATTGGATTGGATCTCAAATGTTCAGTGTGCCATGCTTAAGTTGTGTCATGTATGGGAGCTGATAATTCAGGTGTCAGATGCCTGACAGAGTCCAGGCATCAGAAGAAAAGTTGGTGGTAGTGGAAAGCACAGGCTCAGCCATTTCCACATTGTGCCTGGCTCTGTGCTGGCAGTGCTGCTGTGGCCCCTCTGCCCACAGACACACCATTGGTTTATGACTCCGTGTCCTTAGGACTAGAGTTTCCCCACTTCTTGTGTTTTGCTTGCACATTGGGCTGGGGGTAGAAGGGCAGGTGCTAATCTCTGAGGCCAGTGTAAGTCTGGTGTGGTGTTCTCTTTGAAGTCAGCACTGTTTCCTCTACATTTGCATCTGTGCAACTGAGATCCAGATCTGGTGCGAGGTGACAGGAGCTTTTTTTGCCCTTTTTTGTGGTTTTTGTTGCTGAAGTGCTGCTACTTAGAGAACATGTTAGGTTTCACTGATACCTAAATCAACACAGATGTTTCTCTGAACAGAAATTTCCGCTATGGGCTGAACCTAACAGTTTTTTAAGTCAAATAATCTCTGAATCATTCTAAATTTTTCTGTTTACAAGGGATTTTTCTAAAATCATAAGAAATTCCCAGTCACCTCTCCAAGAGGCTTTAATATAGTTGCTTTGTAATATGCTGCCAAGCTTCCTCAACCCTTGTCCTACCCCACTGCTTCCTAGATCTTAAAAGAAGCTTGAGAGCTCCTGATAGCCATTGAAATAGTTACTGGTATAATTTTAAAGTAAGGGCTTTTCTTTCCATGTGTGCTTTGTCTCTCTGTCTCAATGAACTCTGAGCGCTCAGTCTGCCATGCTGGGTGCTGAGGAGACTGATGGAGAGGCTGCTCTGCGCTGGCTGGCCTGGCTGCTTTCTGGCCCTTATGTTTAGTAAAGCTATTGCTAAGAGCTGGTTAAATGGATAAGATCACTTGGGCAGTCTAATCCCAATAGCCTTATCTTGCTGAGAGCAGTTTGCAATTATAACGAAACACGTTCCATTGTAAATGCTTAAGCGTGTTACATGTTAAACCACTCAGATGCTGCAGCCTTAAGTGGGAATCCTCATGGGGTTAGCGTGGAAATGGCGAGCGCATCCCTTGCCCCACTCCCTGAACATCCCCCGTGGTTAAGGCAGCCGCTTGACCTGGAGGAGAAGCCAACAGCTGTGAAGATTATATGCCCTGACCAAGTGAGGTGTATGGACCCTGCCAGGAAGGATGGCCAGCTTGCTTCTCTTGATGCCAGTTCGGACATTTTCTGTACGAAAGCAGCACTGCTATAGTTCCACCCCAAGGAAGGAGTTACAGTGGTGGGGAAAGATGGCCTGGTGGGTGTCCTGAGAGCAAACATGGAGCTGCAGAGCACCACTCAATGTTTTAAACAGGGCTCTTGCCCCTGCAGGGACCACACAGCTGCAGGTTCTGCATTGCCCTCCACCATCAGCATCACTTGACTGCCCAGGATGGTTCACAGCTTGGGCAAAAAGGAGCTAATTAATCTCTGTGACTGCATAAGTCTGGACAGGAACAGAAGCATTTTAGGCATGTTTTGTTTTGGTTTGTTGGTGGTTTTAGTATTTTTTACTGAGGAGTGTAAGATGAGGCTGCATTCTTTGGTATAAAATTAGTGTTAGCTTGCTCTGGCTAAGCAGAGCAGGACATGAATTCCTGCCTGCAGTTAACTGTGAGAGCCTGGGAGTCACTTTGTAAGGCTTGTGATTTCATGCTCCTGCAGCCCCACATGCCTTTCCATTTTTTAGGTTGTGGGATTTAGGTGTTTATTCTTTTCATAGAACTTTTTGTGTGTTCCAGAGTTGTGTTCTGTTTTGGGGATTTTTACCTTTTTTTGAGTCTTTTTTTAATGATTTCTTGCCAAACTGTAATACAGAAGACTTTAAAGCACTTCACATCCAACCTTCCTGAAAAATAGACATTTCTGGGCTGGAACACCATAAACTAACACGACAGAAAAAAGGAATCTTAGTCCAGAACTAAGGACCCTAAAATAAATGGCAATGTTCACCATCCCAGTATGGAAGGATGCCATGTTCTTAAATGTTTGTTTAGCTGAGACTTCTGGAGTATATTGTGAAGCTTCAAAATAGACTAGAGGATAAACTGTTGGGAAGGTCATTACCAAAATATCTAGCGAATCCAACATTTTTAGCTGCAAACTACTGGTTTCTGTTTCTCAAGCTAAAGAGGAATCTCTGGGAGGTCCCTGGCAGTGGCTCAGGCTCAGCAGCCAGAGGACAATGGCACCTGTAGGTGCCATTAACCATGGATTTGAACGCAGGCTGCAATACTTGCATCAGACAGCAGCTCTCAAGTGCTGTTTCAGCAGATGTAATGAGGGGGAACAGAAGCCAAGCTGGAGGGAAGCAGGACCAGCAGCATCAGCTATAAGGCACAAAGCTTAGCTTCTGAAATTTCCTGTTTTCCTCCTCTCCTGCTTCTGTCCCCTCACCATGGGTCATGGGTGCGTAAGTGGCCTTTGTGCTTATTATCTCTCTTAATCTTTCCCAATGCAGATCTCCACGCATGTCAGAAGTGCCTTGCCTTCTTATTTGAAAAGCAAATAAGGATGAAATAATGGAGAGCCTTTTTTGAAATTATGAAAAGAAAGAAGCTGGGGCTTGTGTGTATGAAAGAAATCACAATGCAGCCTGCCTTGTGCTGTTTATACAACCTGCGTTTAGATCTAAACACTACCCGAGAAGTGTCAGTGACCATAAATGGGGAGGGCTAATGCACAGCTGGTTTTATGGGTAGGTTAAAGCCGAGATCACTGGAGTGAGACTCATAATCCTCGAAGAATTGAATGACTAGCAGCTGCTTAAGGCGTTATTCGTATTCATAATGCCTGTGCAAGTGCACTTGAAGCTGGTTACTCTTTTTGGAGACACGAGGCAGAAAATGCATAAACAACTGAGCCAGGGAGAAAATCAGAGAGCTTGTTCCTACTCTGTTGGTCTAAGTTGAAATCTGATTGCTGTAAAACCAAGCAAGTTTAATTCATGTCGGGCACCTGCCCCTCACATAAAGCCAGTGTTGGGGGCCAGCCCCACTCAGTAGCTGTCTTCCCAGAGGCTGGGTCAAATTTGTAGGAGAAATGAACACCCAGCCTTCTGGAGACTGAATGCACGTTTTTCTGAGTACTTGCCAGTCTTCAGTATTTTAATCATCACCAGGTAGAAAGAGCTGTGCTGGAGGAAGCCTAGAGGCACGGGGTCCCTGCAGGGCCAGCTGCAGGCGCAGGTCCGGCTGCTGGGGCGGCAGAGCCTGCACTCAGCACGCTCCTTCCCGTGGATATCTGGGATGGGGAATAGCACTTAGGGGAGGGGTCCTGCCTGCCTGGGGAGGACATTAGCATGGGCATGGTGTGGAGATGTCTTGGGGCGGACAGAGCATCTCTGCCTGCTAGTGCTGTTGCAGCATTCCTGCTGTTCTCCCTGCCGCGGCAGAAAAGTTGATGCTTTCTTCTAAAGTGTCTTTTTAATTGTGGGGTTTTTAAAAGACTGTTAAATGTGAAAAGGAGAAAAGCATATTTATGTGAACCTTGGGTAAAAAGTAAAGGGGAATGGGATATTTAAGGACTCATAAAAAGCATGGAAGAGTTTGAAATTGCAATGGTTCTGTCAGTGTGGAAATACAGGGGTTTGTGCATGTATGTAGAATAATTTTCATATGGATTTGTGCATATCTTTCTTGTGCAGGGTTAGTAGTGTTCATATTGAAGAGAATATCCTATAAATAACTTTAATCAGTTTCTTTCCCTGCAATAATAAAATCTTTGCATTAGCTTTCCATATGTCTAGTTTCTAACAGAAAAGCTGTGCTGAACACAATTTAGCCAAATTAAAAAATAAGTTTTGCTTAAGAATGAGGAACTGATGAAGGGCTCGACTCTTTTCTTGCTGGGGGTGATGTAAATCATGAGTAAGTTTATTGGAGTTGATTACATTATAGTGGTGCAAGGAAACTCTATAATGAGATGTGAGTCAGGCTCAGAAAGTCCCATGCAGAGATGCCAAATGGCAGCATGGGATCATCAGAAAATCCCACAGAGCAACTTGAAAGTTAATTATTAGGAACATTTTCTCTTCTGGAGCAAAGTCTGTTGTTTATTGAAGCAGGTTATGAACCTGCACAAATCCCGCTATGATTATTAGGCCAAGATCACACCACACCGTGAAAAAAAAGTGTTTTCTTTCTTCTATTTGTTAGTCTTATGTGATATCCTATGTTATGCATTGTGTTTCCCTTGTGTTTTCCATCTGGCAACTTCTACTCTGTGTATCTTTTCAAATAAGGATGAGGGTGGAGAAGGAAGGTTTTCCCCTGGAGATATGAAGGGCTAGCAGAAAGAGTCCTTTCTGCTAGCAAGTAGATTAACAGTTTAGCCCATAAGCACCTTCACTGAACACCTTCAGAGTATGTAGCATATTTGAGCTACTGCACATGGGAAAAGGTTCCCTTGGCTCACATCTTTACGTCAGTTCCTACCTAAAGGACCAGAAGAGAGTGATACCATCTTATCTGACTTCAGCAATAGCTTCAGTCATCAGCCAGGGAGGATTTCCCGTTACAGAACGGAGGGATGTTTCAGTTGAACCTCATTGATGCTATTTCTAATCCTAAACTAATTAATAAGCAAAATTATACCCCAGAGAGACATTCTGGTATGTTCTTTATGAATTTACACTTCCTCATGAGTAAGAATTCATTGTGGTTAAAATTGATAGGAGGAAACTGCTGCAAGGACTGCAGGATGCTCATGTGGTGGAGGTTGTAGGTGTCCTTCAGCTTGTGTATGAGTAATGCTAGAAGAGTGGGAAGGACAAAGAAAAGATTAAGGGCCAGTGCTATCCCAAAAAGGAAACAGAAAAATTTGGAGAAGAATGAGACATGACTGCTGTGTGCAAGAGCTAGCTGTTTCAGGGCTTTCTGGAGAAGACTGGGCATTCAAGGGTTGGTGAATGCAGAAAGGATCACTGTCACCAGAATAAACACGTAGTGCTCTGAGGATGGAAGCTCTGGTTGAAAGAACATTTCCATGGAAATCTTTTGGATCAGGGAGATAAAAAGTTTCTGTAGGGGAACAGTGAATGAGTCCAAGATGTTTCATCAGCCAAGATATCTGGAGAGCCAAGGAGGTGGGGACACACACCCTGGAGGGAAGGGAGTACCATGGTGCTGAGACTCAGACTCAAAGTACAGAGAAATATTGATGGGAAAGGTAATGCCTGGTAGGCCAAACCCCCCAAAAGGGATGAAACAGAGTTCACATGGGATATTGCTGGCATGAGCTGCTCTGGTATGCACTGAAATGTTACTCTGCCCCATTATTTCCTTTTGAATGGTCAAAGAATGCATGCCTTTTCCTCCCCACGGCTTCTCTGGGGAATGAGAAGTTTGGGAGTTTTCTTCTTGGCATGATAACTAACATCGTTTGCGGTCCAGAAGGAACCTCCCTGGACTGTGTGAGCAGCTCTGCACATCCAGCCGGATGCAATACTGCACATGAGCTTCTGGCCCAAGGGAAAGCAGAGTGGCACGCCAAATTCTTGGGAATGAGGAGTGGAAAGCTGAGTCACCAGACAAGCCTACCTCTGAGTTTTGCTCCTTTTGCTAAAAAGTGGGGACAAGGCTGTTGCAAGCGCGATAGTTGTACTCTCTGTGTCTCTACTGTTGAAATCAGGCTGGAGAAGAGCTGTGAATTAATCGTGTGTCAGGGGAGGATGGGTAAAACGGGCTGTTGGGGGCAGGAGCTGAGAGCAGCCCTGCCAGCACATGCAACTTCCCTGGGCAAGCCCTGCCTGAGCAGCAGGAAGGATCTGAGGGGAGCCCAGGGGCTGGGGCTGGGACAGGAGCTGGGCTATTGCGTGGCTTGTCTGGTGCCAGGTTTACTGCTTGTGCTAGAAGGTAGTACAGCCTTTCAGAAAAATGAGACAGGAGAGAAGAGGAACAGTTACGAAAAGTATCATTAATATCTAAAAAAAGTTTTCATAAAACTTTACTTCAAAGAAAATAAAAAGAAATCTCTGTGTCTCGTGAATGGAGTCATCAAGGAAAGCATTCACAGGGCTTGGAGCAACTAACGCCTGCATCGTGCTGGGTGCTGTGTCCTTGGAGCTGTCCCTGGGAGAGAGGAACGTTTTTCAGAGGGGGTAGGAAGGTCGCTCTCTGACACGCTGAATGTTTTGCAAGTAAAAAGAGTCACACAATTCCCATGAACTTGTAAACTAGCCCTTCATAGTTTTGGCATTACCTCTTTAGGAGCAATCTGAGCCATCTCTGGCTGTGGATACTGTAGACATCACAGAGTGACTTCAGAAATGTGAGTCAGATCATGACACCGGCTTCCTGCTTGCTGAGTAATCAGTCTGACTTGTGGTATGTGCTGCTTTGCTGGCACACCCGGCCCGTTCCCACTTCACCACGTGTTTTATCCGGGTTTTTTTATTTAGTTTGTTTCTTGTGTTTGTTTATGTGTTGATTTGTTGAGCAGTTGACTTCAGCCAAGCACACCAACGCATGTTGCATCCCAGGGTGGATTTTATTAATTTTTCTTTTACAATTATTATGAGTGTTGGCGAGAGCCCTTCAGGGGAGGGGGTTGAGAACCCTCTGCTTTGTGCTTTGGTGCCAAGATATCTGCTTGCTCAAGCTTTGCATGAACAGGCAGCACTGAGAACCAAGGAGGGAGGCAGTGGGAAGCATGGGTCAGTCTCCCTGAATCAGGGAGGTGTAGGGAGATGCTGTTTGAATCGACTCCCTGCCAGTTGAACACAGTACATCATGGATCTGGGCTGAGGCTGATATTTTAACCGTTTGATTAGTTTAGGAAGAATACTTCTATTGTGTGTCTTCGTATGTTAAGTACTGTGTGGAGTTGTTTTATCAGGATGAGCTTAGATTGCCTTTCTGTATACAGTACAGTCTGCACTGTCTATCCAGGATCCTACCAGTAAGCTGCTGGAATCCTCTTAAGTAAGGAGCTGTTAAATTAATAAAGCTGTTAATCACATGGGGGGGGGGGAGGTAAAAAAAGAGATAGAGAGGAGAAAATCTTATGTAGGAATGCCAAATCGTAGCTCGAAGGTTTCCTCATGGGATGATCTTGCAGTGCTGGGTAGAACAGTTCTTGTGTTAGAGAGCTGCTTTTCATATGGTGATTTTTATTGAACCTCATTTTCTTAGATATTCTCTGTGTCAGAGTTTGAGCCTTGCTCCTAATCAAATGTAACACTGTGCTTCTTAAATGTTAATCCCACCAGAACCCCTTTATACTCAATAAAACCCTGTTATTATTATCCTCTGCACACAAGCAAGAATTGCAGGCAGGGAAGTGAATTGCTAAAGCCCTTCTGCAGAGTTGCCATCAGTTCCCGTTCAGGACTGTGTTCAGACCAGGGGAATGTCCTTTCACTCTAAATAGAGTTTTAGGACTATGTTTTAGGTATTTTAGGTGTATTTGAATGTGACAGAATTGACTTAGGTGTTACTGAAGTCAATAGGACTTAGGTGGCTTGCCAGATATTCCAGTACTTTCAAAATTTTGCTTTGCATCCATTACTCATCAGAGTTGCATGAAAGAAAAGGCACTGAAATGGAGCGTGATGAATAATTTACATAGAAAATAATTGAACATTTACTTTTTCTGTATGAATAGCTGTATGCAGCTGTTAATCAGTGCAGATAGTGACCTGGGTTTGATTGCTCTTTTTTTACCAAACATGGCTGTAATGCACAGTGGTAGACGTACCTGGATGTACGTGTATCTGATTGTTGAAATAAACAGGGTCCTTGTCAGACTGTTTGATGTCAGCATCGTTTTCGTCTTTGCTGCCTTTTTTACAGGGAGGAAGTGATTGCTATGGCTCAGCCTTTTAGCACAGGATGCCCTGCCTCAAGTGCATATTTTGATTGAGATCACAGAATCAGAATGGTTTGCATTGGAAGGGACCTTTAAAGGTCATCTAGTTCCAACCACCCTGCAAATGAGCATAGACATCTTCAACTAGATCAGGGTGCTCAGAGCCCTGTCCAGTCAGACCCTGAACATTTCCACTAGGTTGTTCATGTCTTGGTTTGGAAGGTTCTTGAATGTCAGATGCCCAACATGACATGCTGGTAAATGAAAGCAATTAAATAAAAAGTTAAAAAGACAGAATAAAAAAAAAAATGCACCTTTATGGAGCGTTAGGAACTGCAAGCGGAGCAGCAATGCTGACCCGTGTGCAGGGGCCAGGTCCATACAGAGATGTGAGTGGTGTGTGTCACCAGGAAACCTACAGGCAATCTTAAGCCATAATCTGCCAGTGTTTTTTCATTTCTCTTTGAAGTCAGGGGAACTGTGTTCCTCTAACATGACCTTTGTATCCTTCTTTGGATCTTATTGTATGGACTGGAGGCCAGCATGTCATTAACAAAGGGGCAGAAAAGCAGAGCTGTCTGGGCTTTTTGTGTTGTTTTAAGACCTCTTCTGTTACAAACAGGCATGCCAGCACTTTGCCTGGACAGTCAGGGAGGGAAGGGGGAGCAGCAGTGCTGGCACACCACTGCTGCCCCCAGCAGCTGTGCCCCAGCCTCAGCCACACTGCCCACCGTGGGTGTGCCTGGCTCTGCTGGGTTCCCCCTGCCTAGTCTTGTGCCACCAAACTGCTCCTAACTGCTGTAGCTGAACATCCAGATCCACTCATCTGGGCTGATGGGCTTCAGCTTTTGTCCTGAGAACGGCTGGCAAAGGCACCAGATACCAATAGCTGATGTTTTTTGGCAGGAAGGGCAGGGTATTTGGCCTCATCTCACTGAATCCCAGCTCTTGGCCTTCTTTCAGAGAGAGGCACTCAGAGCAGATCCAGTTGACTGAGAAAATCTCTTTTTCAGATGATGAGCTGTGTCAGAGGGATAAGGCTTTCGAGGAATGGCACTCCCAAGCCTAACTTTAGCACTTTGGCTTGAACTGCCGTGCTGTGTATGAAATGCAGCAGGATTAGAAAGGTCAGTCAGCAGAAGCACTTCCCTGGCAAATGTGGGGCTTGACAGTGATGCAGAGCTGCTGCCAGCTGTTGCCTACTGGATGGCTCCAGGCCATTCTGGGCTCTCTTGCTCCATTGCCACCAATGGGGCTGGCAAATCTGATGGCAGCCTCTCAGTGTTTTACAGACAGCCATGGCCAGACACCACGTGTGCTCATATAGACAAGAGCTCCATCATCATTAAGACCATGAAGCCACATGATGCAAATGCTGGGTCTGACAAATGTGTCCTGCCATCCCTTGGGCACCGCTGACTGGTGCAGTCCCCCCACACAAGTGCTGGGATGAGCAACCCTGCCCTGCGCTCCTTGGAATCCTCCTCCAGATTTTGCATTTCCTAGCAGGAGGGCACTGAGAGCATCTCATCTCTGTCTGATATTTGGCTTGCATTGTAACCAAGCCAAAAGTAATCCAAACAACCCATCACCAGACCAAGAGGACCTGCGTTATGTCCTGCAACTAAAGTCAACCAAAAAGCTTCGAAGGGCCCTTAGAGTATTCTGAGTTGAAAGAGACACTTTTGCATCTCGGGAAGAGCGAGTGATGTTGACCTCAGACTCAGGCAGAAGCAATATCTTTAATCTCATGTTGTACTGGATTCTTAATCTCCCTTACTTTGCTGTATCTCATTTGCACATATTTTCCTGTGTACGTGGAGATAGGGGCTTTTTTCAAATATTAATCAGCCTGACTGATGGTGGAGATTTGTGCATCTGACAACACAACAAGCTTGGTTGTTTGCAGGCCGTTACAGAGCACCTCCTTGAAACAAGTGTTTCACAGGCAAGTTTGGGGCTTTTAGGTGTAAGCTTTCCAACTTGTATTTACTTCAAGAAAAGTGAGGACATAGTTCTTTGGCACATTAATACCCCTATGTTGCCATCTCAAATATTGTTAGAAGTTTGTTGAGATCTTAAAATCCAATGCTGTTAAGATTACCATGGAGATAAGTGGAAATGTGTCTTGCTTTCTCTCTGTCCCCCCTTCCCTCCCTTACCTGGTATGCTACCTGGAGAGAGAAACTCAGGAGCAGCTGAAACAGTGCTAGATTGATCGTAGTGCAGGACCAGTGATGAATGGCACCCCGTGCTGCTGTCGGGGAGATGCAGGGTGTGGAACTGCTGTTCTGTTTCTGCCAGCATACAGAAAATCCACCTTAGGTTACAGAGCAAAGAAGGCAGAATTGGAGTTTGTTTCTTGTTTGTTGAGATCTACCCTTTTTCTCACTCTTTTTGTTTTCTTTTCAATCCAAAGCAGGCACTGAAGCTGCTCACTCCTGCCAGCGGGGCTGGGCCAGGCTCCAGGACAGTCAGCACGGGTTGGTGGTCGGGGCAGGGCTGTGTGCTGGTGGTGCAGAGCTGCCTCTGGAGTCCTGCTGGTGTGGGACTGGTGACCAAGACAGTGGGACAAGAGGCGTGCAGCTCTCATTTGCTTGTGAAGCATCCCCAGTTTAGCCAACAGCTCTGCAGCAGCTTGTCATCTGGGAGGCACAGAAATGTTCATAAAATGACCTCTTTTGTTTCCTTTTCTCCTCCCAGCCCTTTCTCTATGAAAGCTATTGCATTCTCACTGCTGTCAATTTAAGAGTTTGTTAAACCATTCCAGACGTGTTTGTAGAATATCTGTTCTGAGTGTAATCTACACTGTGCTCCCTGGACCCCTCCTCTCTGTCACAGAAAAATAAGCTTAATAGAGTTAAATGCAAAAATACAATTTCCACTGAACTATGAGAATTGACTGCATAAGCCTCCTATGTAAACAAAAAGCACCAATTTGTACAGCTCTGTAGTTAAATACTGGAGATTAATTTTTTACATATGTCAGATGTCTGTATTTAAATTTAATATACATGTTAAGCCTTTTCCCTCTTTCCTCAGCCTTTCATTTGTAATAGGCATGGAGTCAGTTAGAATTACTTCTTTCCAAAAACAAAGGGGTCTAATTTCTGAACCTCATGCCAGGCATGGAGAAGGTTGCTTCCCTAAACAGAATTTACCCACTCAGCCTCCCCAGCTGTTGCGGGCCAGTGTGTGCCAGGCTGCACAGAGCTGTGTTCAGCTGAGGCCAGCAGCTGCCCATGCTGCCCTTGCACTGCTGCCTGGGCCTTGCCCGGCGGGCTTGTTGGCTGCACCCCTTCTTCTCCACTCATTTTTGTAGTGCTTCATCTCTTCACATTATTTTGGGAATGATGGGTGGAAGAAGGAGAACCTCTCCTCCATCTCTCTTCACAGCGTCTCCTCGCATCCATGCATGTTTTAAAAGTGCAATAAATATGTGTTCTGGCCCAGATTCTGATGCTGGGCTCTCTGCGTAGGGAGAGTTTCAGTTGTTTGCAGTGCTGGTGCATCTGTCAGGCCATGTGGGTTGTCTGCCGATGGGGTCTCTGGGTGTGTCTTGCTGGGGACCAGGCACTGGGAGGGGAGCAATGTCCCCATCTATCTCGTCAGCCTCTGCAGCAGCTGTGCTGCTGTGCTTCCACCCCGCATACACATACAGCCTCTCCATTGCCTGGTTCTGGGTTTGCTTGTGTAGAACATTGCTTTCAGAATGAAATTACTCTTTCTCATGGGGAAAATAAGTCTCCTCGGCTTTATAAGCAAATTAGTCTCAAGGTGTTTGAGGAGGACTTACAGGGCAGTAGCCTTGTGGATGACATTGGAGACAGATATGAACACCAGTACCTCAGGGTTTTTTTGTTTTCTTTTGTGTGCCACTCATTTATTTAACTAACTTATCCCCTTAATTAAAGTAACAATAAAATAAAAAAATCATGCATCATCATACTTCATTAATAATCTCAAGAATGTTTCTACCACTCTATCTTTTAACCTGTATTTATTTTTTAAAGAATATTGAAGAAGATGCATCTTTTGTTATTTTCTGTTATCACATTTGCTGTTAACGCTCTTCTTTATATTTGAATAATTCCCTTGAAACTGCATGATTGGTGCGCACAGATATTTATGTACATAACCATCTGCAGATCAAGTAATCAGTGGGAATTAATGCTGAAATTCATGGTGATGTAGTTCAGGAAAAAGAAGGCGGAATAGGAATAACCCTTTCAGAAAAGCCATGAAATGTAAAAAAGGCCTGTGTTGCTGCATCTGGATAAGAGAGCTGCACAAAAGAAAAATGACAATAACATTGAACCCGTCAGTAAACACTTCACAGCTTTCCTTTGGCATCGCAAACCCTTCGAGCTCCGTTCGTCTGGTTGATGTGATGCCGGCTGGACCCCAAGATGTATTTTACAGCCTTGTAATTCTCTTCCCCAGCATATATTCTCTATATACATTGGTGCTGTGTGACCCTGCTGCCTGGCCTGCTGAAGACAAACACCCAACCAAATTCAAATGCGTTGCCCATGTCCTGTCTGTGTAGCACTTAATCTTGGCAATGACCTCCTCTTAATTTTTCTTGTTGCCTGTATTGCTGTACCTCAGGACAGCTGAGCCTGTCCATAGAGGCAGCAATGCTTTATCTGCGTGAATTAACAACCTGAATAAAAGGTAGTGTCTCAACAGCCCTCATTATTTATCTATTTTTATGTTTGTCTTAGAGAACAAATAAAAATGCATTGGGCAGTGTGTGATGTGGAACGGCTGAGGAACCTGGCTTAGCTTTCTGCAGCTGGGATCCAGAGTGGCTTCAAAGCTTTGTGTCCTCTTTATCATGTGCACACATAAGCCTTGGAGTGGGGATGGAGGCAGCAGCTGCATCAGTGGGTGCTGAGGAGTCCCCAGCTGAGCTCTCTGGCTGAGTTGACTGCAGGTTTCTGTGGTTTTTGTGCCTCATAGTGGAAGGTCACCCAGGGAGGTGCCAGTGCTGGTTGTGTCTATGTGGCTTTGGTTAGCTACCAGTGATACCTTGGCTGCTCATCTCCAAGCACAAGTGTACAACTGAGCACAGCAACTTTGTACACTATCGACTTTTAAGGCAGTAGGGTCGCAAATAGGTGCATGCAATTTTTACTAGGTCATGAGAGGTGGTTATTGTACTGTTGCTGAGTTATAACATCTTCATACAAGATGCTTGTGGCAATGGAGGTTCAATTTAGGGGTGACTAATTTATGAGATTGCACCAGTGATATATGCATCAATCTGTGCACAGGCTGCTCAAAATGGATGCATTGGGAGTACTTCTCTGGGTATAAATGTACTATATATTATAAATACATAATGCTTGTGTAGACCAGTTTATGCCTTCCAGTAGTATGTAAAGGAGCAGGGAATAGAGAGATACCCACCTCCACTCAAACATGGAGCATAGTACTGGAGGTGCCAATATGTCAGGGATCAGAAGGGGCTTCTTAAGTGCATTCATTATACATAGATCTCACATGTGTGTGCCAAGATATATATGTAAATGAGTACTGGAAGATTGAGCTTTGTATTCTATGTATGTAAATGCCTACTCATGCGCTTGGAAGTAGAGTGTTGGCTGTAGGTTGCAAGTATAGCAAAACCATATGGCTTAAAAAATAACTTCAGCTCTGTGCTGTGAAATGGAAGAGAAATGCAGTGTAATGTGTGGAGCTGCAGTCACTACTTTTACCTCTGGGATTTTGACACATCCATTAACAAGGAGACCTTGGTGCTGCAGTTGTTTTCAATCACTGTCAGTCTCATGGAAAATTCAGAGGAAAAAAATCCACAAATAACTGGTGGTATTGTTTAAGCAATAATGCTGAAACTCATTCATTTAATTTGAGTTATATATGACCATATAAATAAATTATAAGTGTATATGTGTACATAGTATTATCATATGTATGATTAAACGTTTGTATGGTACCTTCCATTCCAAAACGTTAGGTTGTGTAACAGCATAAAGGACCTTAAAATTAATGAAGAAATTTAACTTGTATTCAAAAGTGTTTTATTTCTTTTTTGCTCATTAGTAAAATGACATGGTTGCTAAGAAATAGGTTATCCACCCAACAACATGTAGAAAGGCATCTTGTGGCTTAATTTAGGAAACCAAAGTGGAGTGTAACACAGTATCCAGCTTAACTGATGAAGACTGGGTAAGTGTTATACCCAGAGTGGGACTGGAGGTGACTGGGGTCAGTAACTTGGTTTTAGATGGAAAAGGATTTTACTGGCGGCAAGATTATCTGGGAACCTGAGTATACGTAATGGTATATGCATAAGGAAAACTCAATAATAGATATGCAAAAATAATAAAAGAGATTGAAATAAGTGAGATAGAGATAAGTCTCAGCAGCAAAATCCAGATGTGGATTTCGTAGCAGATACTTTTTTAATGAAAAATTTTGGGAAATATTTTCCCTTTCTCCTTCCAGCTGGCTCTTGCTTGGGCCCCTCTCTAATATAAGCCACATAAGAGAAATGCCAGTCATAATCTAATATTGCACTTGGTGACTATGAAGTATTAAGAAACAATGGGGAAATGAGAAAAAGAGACTGTGGGAGAACCAGTCTCCAGACCTGGCCTCTTTTTCATGGGTTTATCTGTTCTGGGAAAGAGGATATACAATATTTTCAGTAATGTTTTCCACAGCTATTCATTTGCAGCTTTGTTTTTAGCCTGGTTCTCGAGTCTCAGATATTTTTCTTTCTTCTTATTTGCGATGTGAGTCTGATATCCACCATCATCGCCAATAACCTGAAAACAAATTACTTTCATAAACTGGGTAAGCTAAACCTCTGACTGTCCAAGGCCTCCATTAATGGCCTTTTTGTTCATGCCCCCAGACGCCGGTCTTAAAAAACCCTTGTGCCTAGACATGACTCAGAGGATAGATGTTCAAGCATGAATGACAAATTGGTTTATCGCAAATATATGAGAAAGAAATGAGGTGCGACGATGTCAAAGTTAGATAGGCTTCTGAAAAGCCAGCGTGACCTTGTGCAGTGTGTGCGCCGAGTCGCTAAATTTAACTGGGTACAGTCTTGTTAAGAAAGTGCTAATGCTCCTTTTCCAGGAGGAAAATGGGCCTTTTGGTTCCCTAGGCACCTGACCTCTTTCAGTGCAAATATTGAATAGCTTGCACATCCCGACCTGCTTCTATTTACAACCCTTCCAGCTGAGCCCAAGGAGACACTGCTGGGAGCAAGGGAGGGAGGAGATCAAAGCACAGACCAAGCAGGAGAGGAACCCACATCTTCTCTTCACTGCTTTATACAGCAGGTCTCATAGAAGTATAGGGAAGCTTTTAGACCCAGAGTGTTTTACCTGCAGAGCCTTAAAGGCTGCTCTGTTACTTTGCTGGAAACAGGATCCGTGCTGAGTTCAAACAGGAGATGTGGAGGGGTAGGCGAGAGCTCCTGGCTTTGCTTTTCATAGCTCCTTCTTGGCATTGCAGCTGTTGCAGTGCCCAGCGGGAGTGTGCCATCCCTGGCACACAGCTTTATTTCCAGAGCTGTGCAGGTTGTCTTGGGTGGGATGACACCTGTAGCTCCAGGTGTTTTCCTGGCTGTTCACTGTCAGGGTGGCCAAACATCCTCCCCATCAGTACTAGGCTGGCTAATCCCAACTGCATCCTCTTGGCCACCTCAGTGTTATAATGCACAGCCAGCCGGGCAGCTTGGAACTGCAGGACTGTCTGCTGCAAGGACTTTTCCTATTCCCCTGGTGAACAGTGTGGCCTCACTTGGGCTCTCTCTAGAAACTCAATTGCCCTACATATTTCTGGAGGCACGTCACCTTTGCTCTGTCAGCTGGGGCCATGCAAGCTGTTGACAGCAGTGGAAAGATGACTTCATGCGTCTTGCAGTCTGCGCTCCCGTCTCTGCTTTCCAGACTGGGCAACATTTAGGGTTTTTCTTTCTGTTGGTTTTGGTTTGGTTTTTTGTTTTGTTTTGTTTTGTTTTTTTTTACAGAAGGAGTTATCCTGGCTTACACTGCATTTGTGATTCACTGTAATCATCAGCTCCTTTTCTGAAAGGCTAGAATCGAATTAGTTGCTCCCCACCCCTCATGAAGTGTATTAATAACAGGAACAGTTCATTTCAGAATATCCTTTGTAAACTATGCATGTGGCACATATGCACAGCGAAGTAGAAACCTTGCAGAGTACAGAGTTATAAATCTCAAAGACCTTTACAAGAAAAGTGGGTACCCTTGTTTCCTTTTTATGGATATGGAAATTAACTTACAGAGAAGGCACCTGACAAATTTTTCACCACCCCAAAGGGAGCTGGATGGGCAGAGTTGGAAAGGAGCCTAGTGATCTGGAGCTCCTGCCCGGTCCTGTGCCTACCCTGCCAGCAGGAAATGTGTGCTGTGCTCTGCTTATCTCTTATCTGACCCACTTCTTCACATTTTTTCCCTCTTAATTCTTGTCTTTCAAGCACTGTGGTGTGATGGGATGGGGAGTCTCATCACTACGTGCACCAGAGAGATAAATGTTATGTCCCAGTGTTTGTGTAATCTGGCTTACTGGAATTTTTGCTTTTCAAAAGAGAGTCAGCTCTTTTGAAAAAAGTCCCTGTCACGATAGCTCACAGAGGGTACAAATGAGCAAAATAGGAAGATACGTGGTTTGCAGCTGGTTTACTGGCCAGACGTGTTTGGACCTTGAATCACTCACCATCACTCTGCTTTGCATATGAAATATCTTGTATCAAATTACCTCTCTGCATTTTTGTCCTCTTTTTCTATGCCTCCAAGGTCTGACAGTAACAATTACTCTGCTCTCATAAACCTGCTGGGCAGCAGTGCAGATGCTTGGTCACATCTTCTATTTATTCGACTTGTTTAGGCTTGCAGTGATAATTGTTTTTTCTCTGAAGCATATGATATAACCCATGAGGCCAATGTGAGGTTGCCGTGAGCCATGCAACGCAGCGATCACTGGCAAATGCTGATTACCTTTGTGCGCAGATGATTTGAGAGGATGTTGCATGAAGGTGTAAATAGATAATTTTCTTTTAGCTTCTGTTAGCAATGCAACCAAAGGGATTCCCCCTCATTTAGCATTATTCCAATTCAATTTGCAGCAGCCTCGTCAGCCAAGAAATACCCTGGTGAGCTTCTGGTCAAGAGTGGCTTCCTAAGTACCACTCGAAAAGCAGCCAGCCCTCCCAGGGAAAATGAGTCCTCTTTGTTGTCCACATTTGTTGCTAGTAGCAGGCTTTAGCATTTAGACTGCTTGGTCACAGTTGGAAGGCATAAAAAAATGTACAAAATAATTCGTCTGCTTTCTTTTACACTTATTTACAGAAAAACAAAACTAATAGTTCTCTTTGAACGGAGGGGATTCTTTTCACATTGCCATTTCCTTCTCCCTTTTCTTCATGTTAAAGCAAGAGTCCTGAGTCCTGCAATAAAGAAAAGTAGCAGCCTTGTTGCTAAAACTTAGAAGTTTTAAGAATGAGGTGGAAGTCTCTTGAGGAGGTTTCTGTTTTCTTTCCAAGAACAGTTACAATTGTTCCTAAATGGATTATCTTATTCAGCAGGACAGCCCCACTGAGTGTGAGGGAGTATTTTCCTTTTTTACGTGGATTTAAGGGACTTTTTTAATTGCCAGTGTAGCAGCAAAGTATTTTTTTTAATTAAATATGGGGAAAAGCTGGAAACTGAAGAGTTTATGTGGGTGCTTACGGTGACACTGTGGGCTTTATTTTCATAGATTAGACAAAATTCTTCTTTTAGTTTTATCTTCCTTGTTTTGCTACTGCATTGGTGGCGTTCGCCTGGGAGGGAGCAACTGGCTCAGCAGAATGGTGGCCATGGATGTCACAGACTCCTCTCCCAAAAGGTCTGCTGCCGTTGAAGCTGGTCCCATCCTGTGGGGTGGATCTGGGATCATCTCATTCCCCGTGCCTCTGTGCTAGGTGGGTGTTATAGGAACAGGGCATCATCAAAGGGATGACCCAAGCTGGGCAAGTGTCAGGTTGGTCTTTAACTCCAAGTGCACAGCTGGATTATTGTGATCATTCTGCCCAGTTTTCCTCTATGTCAGGATCCAGCTGGAGAAAACTCAGTGCTTTGACTAATTGCTGTTACTTGGTTCCAGTACTTCCCCATCAGGTATTTTAATTAAACAAGTTTTAGTTCCATCTTAGCATAAATGCAGACTTCACACCTAACCCATAATTTTGGCTTAGTTTGTACTCTCCACCAAGAGCCAGCACACTGCCACGTTGGCAGTTTTAGGCTCATACAGGATGACTGCTGCTTTGAAAATGAGATAAATATCTTTTTACTGCCTCATAAACAGATAAAAAAGCAGAAGGACCAAGGTCCTGGATTTGTGCAGATTCAAGTCTGAGTGGGAGCTGGGTCTAGGAAGAAAAACCAGAGTGTTTTTGCAGGGATGAAGGAAAGGGTGTGACTGGAGAGCCCCTCGTGGGCCAGGAGCTGTGGCTGCACTTTCAAATCATAGTCAAACTGTGCCCTGCAGTGGAGACATCTCCTCACCTCCCTCCCGTTGACTGGCTTGTGGGCTGCCACCGTGGCCAGCCCAGTGGTGGTCAGAGTAAATCTGGTAGGAGAGAGTCTGTGGGTCACAATTCATTTAGATGGCGAATTAAAAAGTGCCTTATTTATAAAACCAGGTGCCCTCACAAAGCTAATTTTTCATGTGTTTGTTATGAAGCAATTCATTTTAGGTATGTTTTAGTTTTCCTGCTTAGCTTTCAGCTTTAAACCAGGTCTTCTTCATTTTAGTCACTCATGTATGGATGCCATTTCCTCCAAGCTGGTTGCTAGAGGAGGGCAGGCATCCTCCAGCTGTGACTGTTCCAGCAGCCAGTGGGTCAGGGACTGGTGCAGGTGTGTGGGGTGGCCTGCCTGGGCTTGGGGTGGCCAGCAGGACTGCCATGACCTGCAAATGCGCCTGGCATCACCACCACCTTTGGTGAGGGAAGCACTTGTGGTGCAGGAATTACCAGTCCCATTACCACTCCGGTGCCAGGGAAATGAAGTTTTTGCATTCCAAGACCATGGTAAATCACAGGGAGGGATGACAGCCTCATTAGCATGGGCAAAGTTGCTGTAATTTATATATAAATAACTCCTTTGTGTCAGGATAATTCAGCTACCTTAAAATGCCTTCTTGCATTCTGTAGAGATGCCTGTGATTTACACACTGTAGTTCATGGCATTTTCCTAATTACACATGGACATTTTCAGGGATTATTTGGGTGTTCCTGCTTGCAGGTAAGCCCTTAGCAGTAACCCACTTCTCCAGGAGGTCCTGGAGGACATGGGGCAGGTTGACTTCTTCCTCCTCTGCTTTCCTGGCTGGGCTGGGACAGTGGAGGAAGTGTGTCCTTTACCAGTGTTGCTTTGCTCAGCAGGTTCACACAGTATCCAAGGGCCATTGGCCACGGAGTGCCCCAGGAGCAGAGGCACCAGGCAAAGCACACGATGCCTCCTGCAATGACAGGCCGAGTCATTGGTTTCCATCAGTTCTTCAATAGCTTTTTTGGGGAAGGATTTTTGCTTGCAGTTAAGCTTGGCTTTACAAGTGGGGGACGTTTCACTGCTTTGCTTTGGTCATACTGTTTGCTGGCTGAGGAGCAGTACAGCTGTCAGGTTTAATTCTGCACCTACCTGAACTTTTTTAGATTTGCCTGCCTCCTGGTGGCTAACGCCAAGTGTCTGAAGGCACTGTTTCCTGTTTAACTGTCTGGGAGAAGGTGTTTTTTTAATAAAAGGTTTAGAAGGGCTTGGCATTACTGGGCCTACAAATCATCGGAGCATTTCAGCAGCCTTAATTGTTTCCCAGCACAACTGTTTTCAACTCAGTATTGGCACATTCAGTGACATCTGTATTTTTTGGGTTAGCAATGTAGTGCTGTGTGACCTTTTACTGACCATAGTCTTTAGCCAGGTGAAACGCTCCATCCACTCTTTGGGGTACAACTTGAGCTCCTCGTGTGGACTCCCCTGGACAGGAAACCCACAACCCTGCTGCCCCAGGTTGGTGGACCTGCAGCACTGATGTTTCTTCCAGGTACTTTGCAGAGAAATAAGTCTCAGCCTTTTGGGGTAGACCAGGCATGAGGTGGACTGGATCACAGGCTCCTCTCTGCACTTCTAGTTCTCTTTCCCTGCCATGCAGATTTTGTCCTGGCACCCTACGTAAGGACCACTGAAATTAGACTTGAAAAGTCATAGCATGAATGTGCATTACAGTAGCTCCTGGTGTGATTGATGATTCTACCTTTGTTACAGAAATTTCCATTCCACAGAAGAGCCAAGTAGGAAAACAGCTTTTGAGTCATGGGGCTTTCAGTTGTGGAGCAGTTTAATGGAAGTGCTGCATTCCTCCAGAAACTCATCGCATGTTGCAAACAGCAGTCAAGTTGCATCATAGTCCAGTAAGGTGTGGGCAGGCTCTTCTGCCCATTATAATGACAGGAAAAAGAGAGGTGGTTCAGGAACTGTATGTGGACACTGAAGGTATAGAGACAGGAGTCCAGACCTATTGTACACACATGCACACCAGTAAGAATAACTCAAAAAGAGCTGAGACAGCGGCCTTTGCTTGTCTGATGCCTTTGTTCCATGGACAAAAGGCATGTTTTTCATTTCCATTAAGCTTAATATGATTGAGCTAGCAGGAATTGAAGTGCCCCCTTCATCCCTACTGAGACATGCTCCATCTGTGGCTGCTGTCGTAATGTTGGAGCGTGTTGAGGACCACTGGCAGCATGCCCTTCATCGCGCCATCCAGGCGTGAGCTTGAGGATGTGCTCTGCTGTACCTGACAGAGGAGGTGTGAGAATTTGATAATAGCTGTACCATGCAAGCCATATTTGAGCTGTTTTTTCAGTTTTCTTCCGTCCAGCTCGGAGCACAGCAGGAGCAAGGGGGAAGAAAAAAACCTGATGAGTTGCAGGCAGGCTGGGCTGGAGGAGAAGCACCCTACCAGTCTCTTTGTGGAAAAAACAAACGAGGCCTTAGACACTGAACAGTTTTGGAAACTTCACCTTTGGGTTCCTTTATGGGGGGGAAACCCAGGCCTTGAAGCTCCAGTGGTAGAGCAGGACCTTTTGATGGGCACACCATGAGCACCATCTTCAGATGAGGAGCTGTTAGAGAGAGGGACTTCAGGATATGGGTCTAAGTATTTTGTGGTGTCTTTTCATGGCAGAGTAGTAGTATTACCTTCTGCTGCTATGTCTACAAAACCAGCTTCTCTGCAGTCTTCTTTTCCAATAGGGGACTTTTGCCTTAAATACAGAACTTGATAAAAATAATGATTCATCTGCTGTTCTCACACCTGAAAGCAGTTGTTCACTGAGTAGTTTAGTGTCTGAACCTTTAAAATAGAAGGAATGACTTAGACGGTTTATCTTTTTTTTTTTTTCACTTTAGCCTCAGAGACGGCAAGCAGGGGATTCAACTTGAAGAGAAAAACACATATCCACTAAGGGAATTGTTGGTTTGGGGTTTCTTTCCAAGCTCTTCTTGGCTTTTGCGGGCTCCAGCCTCCTGCTCCCCTGGCCATGCTTCCTTGGCTGCAGGAGGACTGCAGGGCTCAGGGAGAGTGAAGGTTGTGGTGTCCTTCAGAAAATCCAGCTTTCCAAAGGTTTGAAATAAAGATTTTGCAACTGAGCTGCAGAGTATTTAAGGGGAATTCTTTGGGGATTTAAACAAATAGCTCATCATAGCATTTCACAGGCTTTAACAAAAGGCAGTGCTTCTGCAAGGGACGGTATGGGTATTTGGGTTTTTTTAATAATGGCATGGAGGATTTCGTTTTTCCTTTTGTCTCATAGTGAGTAGAGTGTGTACAACTGACTTCTGAATGGAATAGATGCCTTTTAGAAACTGGAACTGGTATTAAACTATGATTTGACCCACTGATGAATTAATGAAACACTGAAGCACTATAAATTTTAAATGACTCTCCCAGTCCCACAGGAAATTCAGAGCAGACCCAGGACCAGAGCCCATGTCTGTCGCTGTGGGAGCAGACTTCCCCAGAGACTGATTAGGGTGTGAAATCCCTGGCAGTTCCTACTCACCATGTATTTGGGAGAAGCTGCAACTGAAGTGAGCCTTCCTGCAGGGAGTCTGAATATTTTAGTTAATCACTTTTTTTCCCACGGTCCATTCTCCCCCCCTGCCCCCCACCCCCCTCCGCCATTTCAATTTTTGTTTAATTGCTTGAATTTCCAATGAGCTAAAAATACACAGCGTGCGCGTGCCTTGATGCCTCTCTAGGTCTCAGCGTACCTTCTCTGGAAATGATGGAGCAAATTCCAAAATGTGATGCCGAGAGGATCATTTGCAAGGGAATGAATTTGCAGTCAGCTGTAGCATTGCCATGGTAAACAGGCATGCTTGTAGGGGTTTAAAATCCTCAAAGGGTCTTGCAGAGCTCTGGAGATACAGAGGAAAAATGAGTTTAAAATTGCAAGCTCACTGCCACATTGGGGGAAGGCTGCTGCAGCAAGACATTGTTTAAGGGCTCTGTTTTCAGCGTGCTTCTGAAAATGTGCTCTTGGAAAAAAGGGATTTGTGCCTAAATGGATTCCAGACATACAAAACACTTCATTTATTCATGTAAATGTCTGTATAAAAATGCAAATGTGGTACCTATGGCTATTGCCTCCATATTGGGCAACAGTATAGCATATAAAAGGCATGCTGATGAATTTTCAGTGAATTTTCTGAAAATACTTGAACAGTTACAGGCTCTGATGTATAAAGTTACCTTTTAAAGTCATTTAAAGAGCCAGATATTTGAGTTTACATACCAATAGCTCAGCTTCCCCACAACTTTGAAAATAATTCCAATTTAAAAGAAATCCAAATCTAGAAATCAGCTTTATTTGTAATTCTGCTGCTGGTTAACTTCACTCTGGGGTATATTTCTTAGATAGTTCCAACCTCAGCTTATGCATTTATTTACTTAATTTAGAGTTTTGTAATTTTTTTGAAAAGCTTGCTTTGATCTTCAGGCAGATGCAGCGCAGCTGAATCCAAAACACAGTAATTGAACAGGATGGCTGAGGACCAAAACTGCCTGTACCTGGCAAAAACAGCAGTGGATGGTAACACTGAGCTTGCTGAGGAGTCCATTTAAAATTGGTGATTAGTTTCAATTTTTAAACTGTCCTTAATTTGATATGATGCCTTACCATGTTGCAAGTATCATTTGATAGTCTCCTGTTAAGAATTGCAAATAAGAATGTTTTGGCTGACACTTAAATAAAACACCAGCTGATTTGGAAAGATGTGGATAATGTTGGTGAGTTGTGTGTAACCTGTGCTAGCGCTAATGCTCTGCTACCTGTCTTTATCCGTTTTTATGAGGAAGAGTTAAAATACCGTGCTGCCTGTGCTGCCATTCTCCCTGCACTGCTTTTGACAAGAACAAGGAGCTTTATCTGTGGGTAAGGCCAGACACTGTCTGAGCTGTCTTCCCAGGAGAACAAGAAATGAAAAACAAGAAGAAGAAATGAAAAAAAGAGGAAACTCAGGCATGTGAAGGTGCACATGGGGACAGACACACGCCTCCCCTCGACTCGTCCTGGGGAAAGCAGCATTCCTTATCTGCAGTGTATCGCAGGGAAAGGATACACAGCAATGCAGGGAAAGGATACACAGTAATGTATATGCAGGCATTGTATGTTCTTTTCTCAGTCACATCTGGAGATGTTCAGCTGACTTCCCAGGATGTGGGGATGATCTAGAGGGGTTTAAGTTTTCCTTGCTGGGAGTCTGTTTTGCAATAAAGAAAAAAATAATCGTTTGGTCACTTCTGGTGCTATATACTTCAAAGTGCATCTGCCCCACAAGGTTCATTTCCACAGTGGTAGCTCTTTCTAATATTCAAATTGAGACCCTGAGCTCTGGTGGATCAGACATAATAGGGTTATATTTAAACGTATGGATCTGCAATACCCACTCTCTCATTCCTCTTTGGTTGCTTTCCTGGTGATTTTCCCTGCCTGCCTTCCCTGGTACTTTCTCCCTCCCCACCTATTACAAATAAAACCAGCCTGGCTGAAATGGATGGGGTTCGTTGCTGCAGGCTCAGATTTCAGGAGCCTTGTTAGACAACAAAGCGAGCAATGCACTGGGATCGCCTTTATCCAGCCTGAGAAACTGCTGTTGATCAAATCTGCCCTGTCCTGGTTGAAGAAGCTTTCCTGGAGAAGGAGTGATCAGCTGTCTCCACGACAGCCTTGTCGCAGGGTGCCTGTGGCCTCCCTTGGCTCTCTGCTTAGCCAAGCCAGACTGCCTGGAGATGCCTAATGAGGGACAAGCCAGGATGCTTTGTGCTCTAATTAATAAAAAATTAACCTCTGGTCGCTGGCTGTTTCCAGCACTCCCAGCAGCACTTGTTTGCAGGGAGGCAGCTATTATTTTCTGTCTCATTCTTTTAGACGGGCACAAATAAGAGACAAGGGAATCACCCTTTGCTAAGAGCTTTTCCAGAGGTTTCTTTAGAAAGCATCATATGTCCATGGACGGAAGTTTTTAAGTCATTCTGGGATTGAATGTTCAAGTAATGAGCTGTGTTTAACTTTTGAGCTGCCTGGATCCCACTGCAGTACTTAGAGGTTTCTGCCCTGTTTTACCAAACCTCCATCAACTCCTCCAATCTTTAAATAGTTAGAGATAACCTTAATCTTTAATATTGTTTTTGGGACGGGTGTTTTTCTCCCTACTTTTGCTCTTTTGCAGTCATCGTAATGAGCTTGCAAGGAGGAAATTGTCCAAAACATGTATTTTTTGTTTTTCTCAGGGCAGGGGGAAAAGGAGGGAAATATGTTATGACCTGCTGGCTTTGAGAGAACAGACTTTGTAGACCTGTGTGTGCTCACTGGAGTAAGTGAACTCCTTGTTGACTGGGAGCGGAGAGAGGTTTGGGTTCTGCCCGCTGGTTCCTGCCCAGCCACTGACTTTCCCTGACCTTGGAGGAGTTACTAAACCTGCCAACTTTATTTCCTCTAACTATAAATCAACCATTATTTCTATAATGGAAAAGGAATTTTTGTTTCGAGTTAATGGCAGAGATTTAGGGTCTGACTTCTCAGCTCCATGCAACGTTGGAGACTGTAGAGCAGTTAAATTGGTTGGGCTCAATCTTTGTATGTCTTCTGCTCCATAGTTATGAGTACTATAGTTATGAGTGTTGATGTAGTGTTAATTATTCCTACAATGACTAACAGTATTTTCAGGCTTGTGCAGGATGTAGAGAACTTTAATTTTTTTTATACTTTATGCGGAGGCAAGATGATATTAATGCAGACTGTACTCTTGAGGGGGTCGTGTGTGCAATCAGTTTCTAAGAGGTGAGCGGGTCTGTCGTAGTCAGTGTTTGGCACCAAACATCATCTTAGTATGATTTTGAATCACTCTCACAGTGCATAATTGCAAGCCTGGAGGAAGGATACAATACTGGCCCACAGGTGCTGTGCTTTTACTCATTTGTTTCATACATGCTCAAGAAATGAACAACTTTTGTGATAATACCACTTCCTGAATTTCCTTTCATTTTGGCCATTGATAAAAGTTTTATTTGATGAGTAGCAGAATAAACGTGAGGTGGTCAGCCTTGATTTTTGTGGCATGGTGGCTCTTCATGGCAAGAAAAGGAAGGGTAGAAGGGAGTTCAGATTTATCGTTTTGAGAAGTCAGACTACCATGTAAAGAAGCAGATGTTATCATCCTTTGCACAGAATGCCCCTGCCGGATTTCTGCAAGACAATGCGTTAAATACCTGATAGTGGCACAACAGTGTAGTCCATCTTAAATATCTTCTGGCTGTGTTAGTGGCTGAGGTGTAGAAGTACTCAGGAAAGCGCTGTTGCAGGTTCAGAGGCAGCCTGTCTAAAAGGTGATGCTTTAGTGATACGATGCCAGGGCTGGAAAAGCTGTTCCCCTGGTTGTACTCCAGCACATCGTGCTTCCAGCCCTGGGCCTCTGTCACCGGGCACAGTGGGTTTTATCTTCTTCCTTAGGAATACCCAGCTTTATTTTTCCATTGTGTTGAAGTGTTACTGTCCACCAACTAATACAGGAGGTCAGTGTTGGTTCCTTACTGAAGATGAAGGTGGACATTCATGCAGGCTGGAAAGGGCAGGATATTTGCAAGTAGCAGAGTTTGTGGGAGTGACCAGCTTTTATTGTGAGTCAGGAGGGGGCTCTTCTTGTTCTTTAGTTTCTTTGATTCTTTTCTGCCTTGAGAGAAAAGGAAAAACATCACCTTTTATAGAATATTCATCAAGGTAAATAAAATTTGGCCAAGAAAGAACGTTTGGGGAATAAATTTTTTAGCGCTAAGAGAGCTATCTGATGAGAATGCTCTGCTGTATTCTTCAGTGATACATAGATATATATATATATATATATATGCACATATATATATATGTGCATGCATATGCATAGAAAGAAATACACTAGTTTGGTGTTTTTGTTTGTTACTGTTGGTTTGGGCACTGAAGTGATGTAGTTCTTAAAGTAACATAGGGAACTATCTTTATAGCATTATGAAATCAGAGGAAAAGAATAAAGCCATCTCAGTGAACCAAATTGTTGGTGAACTAGCACACCAATTTTTTACATTTTTGAAAATAATTTCTAGTGAAAAAGTGTGACAATTGAAAATGAAGCAGTGCCTTGTTTACTAGGCCTCTGCAAATGTAATAGTAATCTCCAAAAAATTACCTATTTCTAGTCTAAATGTTTAATGAGTAACTGCCTACAAGTGGCAGAAATTAATCAAAATGAGAATGCTTTTAAGCCACATCTTTTAGCATCTTTTCAATAATAGATAATTATTGACATTTCTAGGAAGCATATGGAGTCCCGGAACAGCAACAGTACAGTAAGCTCCTTCAGTCTTTCTTTCAAATTGAGCTTGGGGTTCCTCCTCTCGAAAGAAGCAAAATCTTGAGTCTGTTGATGGCAACAGCAATGCTCCTTGCAATTGAAAATCGGCTGTTTCCACCATTTAGTAATTTCTGGTTTGCGGCACATTCAGTCTTTGAGGCTTCTGCAGAGAATTGCGAGCAAAGGGAACAATAACTGAGGTTATAATTTTTGTGGTGCAGAAATATTAGCTCTCTGGCAACTGGACTAAACATACCAGACTCATTTCTCATAGGACACCAGAAAAGGTTCAGTGCAGAATGTAACTCAGATAAATTGTTGATATTTCAGAGCACAGACCAGGAAGGATTAATTTGTCCAATAACTCTCTTCATGTGGTCAGAAATGTTGAGTGGCAACAACCTATTTGGCAAATGACATAGCAAATGTCTTCTGCAAAATCTAACTTCACTCCTAAACTTGAGAGTGTATTTTTTTCATTGATGAATGCTACTGTAGGTATAAATCTCCCCTGTATCCAGAATGGGAATGTAACCTTCATCTCAGGTGTGTGTGCTGAAGGAGAGAGGAAGAGAGTGGTTGATGCCTTAAGTCCTTTAGGGTTGTTGGTTTATCAGGCTTGGCAGGATTTGGTTCTGGTTCAAAGTGCAAATTCTTGAAACAGCAGAGATGGCTGCTGAGCCTTACTGGAATTGTTTTATTTTTTGGTCTTTTGTGTTAAGAGAAGACTGGTTCATACAAGTTGGGAACCCTTTTTTCTTCAATCTCAGGAATTTCCTGCATGTGTGTCCCCGGTGTATAACATGCACACATTTCTAATGTAAAAGTGCAAACTCACATACATTAAATGTATTTTTGCTGTGTTGAGGCCTACATAAAAACAGTAAAGATGCTTGGTTCTTGCTAATATACAAGCATGTATACATGCATGTAAAGGTTTTGAGTCTGAGATGTATCTAAGTGTGCAGTTCAGTCTGTGAACCTCTCATTTAAGTTATATTCTGAATTAATTTTGATATTGTTTTTAATCTCAAGGACATCAACACGTTTCTTTAAAAACTGTAAATCAGTCCCTTTGTGGATTTCCCAGCTCTGTCAGGTTCAGGAGTGGTAAAGCCTATTTCAGAAAGTGCTTTTTGCAGTATTTCTAAATGTGAGTGTGGCTTCTGCAGTTGTTCTTCATAAAAAGCACTTCTTGACAATTTCAGAAAATGTAAATTTAATCTTGATAAGTGCTTTCCCTGAATGGAACTTTTCCTCTGTAGTGGGAGAGTGCATATTACATCAGCATAAATGCATTCAGATAGCTCTATATACAGGCAAGTGACCTCTCATTCAAAAGATGTTTTAGGATCATTTCAAAGACCCTATTATCCAGCAGAAAGTTTAGTGTAGATTAGGGAAAATGTAATGGAGTTTTAGGTTTTCTGTGTTTTTACCCCTGTGTAACGAAGTGAATCAGGACTTCGCCTGGAAATAATTTCCCCACACTGTCTTCTGAGCTGATCACTGTCATTATTTTAGGTCTAGAAAGTGCTATTCATTCATTTTTCCTGCCCTATAATACTGACAGAGTTAGCAGGTAATGCAGAGCTTTCTATTGTAAATAAATAGCATAGGTGACATGGAAAAACTGGAGTGTTTATTTTTTACACATTGTTGTTTCTTTTCCATTTGCAAATGAAATTTTAAGTTTTTCAACAGCATTTTCAAAAACCTTCACATCCTACCTTGTCAGAAGAGTAGTATGGGGAGTAATACAGCAAGATTGTTTAAAAACAAACAGTAGTTTTTTAGACATCTTGTTATGTACAAGCAGTATACATGTGAATGAACTACCTGGCTTGTAAATCCTGAGACATTGGTGCGGTGTTGGGGCTTGAAAACAATTCCAGATTTATATTTTCTCCAGGTATTCAGCATCCCAACAACATTCTGGTTTCCACAGATATATTTGAAAGGGAAGATTTCTCAGAGCCCTGTGCTGCTTTAATGAGAGTATCATGTGTCAATCGTAGTGGAGCCATTGCTCTCTGGATGGTCAAAGCACAGCACCAGCTGGGTTTGAAGGTTCCTGCACAGCCTTGCTTCCTTGTCAGCACCATGCAGACCACAGGACAGGGTTCTAGGCACCACAAGCAGAAAAAATGCATCTAAGGCATATGTGGTTCAGGATGCAATGGATGTCTGCACCCTTTTGGAGTGGCAGCTGAAGGCTGGGGAGAAGATCCTGGGAAGCCTGAAAAGGTAGCAGACATCTACATTTGGGCATATGAGCTACTCAGGAGAGCAGGAGAGGGATCAGTACCAGTCAAAGGTTATTAGAAAATTTTCGAGCACATTTCAGTGAGTACTGGATGACATCTTTGTGGTGTGTGGATGTTGTGTGTGGGTTACAGTACTAGGAAACCTTATCCCGGATTTTATCATCAAGATGCATCTTCCACCTTGATTTTCCCATCGTTGCGGTTTAACCCCCAGCAACAGCCAAGCCCCAGGCAGCCACTCACTCATTCCACCATCAGTGGGATTGGGGACAGAATTGGAAGGGTAAAAGCTAGAAAACTTGTGGGTTGAGATAAAGACAGTTTAATAGGGAAAGCAAAAACCACATATGCAAACAAAGGAAAACAAGGAATTAATTCACTGCTTCCCATGGGCAGGTGGGTGTTCAACGATCTCCAGGAGAGCAGGGCCCCATCGTGTGTAATGGTGACTTGGGAAGACAAATGCCATCCCTCCAAATGTCCCCCTTTCTCCCTTCTTCCCCCAGTTTTATATCCTGAGCATGATGTCACATGGTCTGGAATATTCCTTAGGTCAGTTTGGGTCACCTGTCCTGGCTGTGTCTCCTCTCAGCCTCCCAGGCACCCCCAACTTCTCTGCCAGGATGGCAGTACAAAAAGCAGGAAAGGCCTTGGCTCTGTGTAAGCCCTGCTCAGCAATAACAAAAGCATCTCTATATTATCAACTTTTGTGTTCAGCACAAATCCAAAACACAGCCCCATACTAGCCACTGTGAGGAAAATTACCCCAACCAAAACCAGCATATCCATATGTTAGTTGAAAGGGCTTTCTCAGGTGGTTTGTGCTAGTCCAGAGCAGTGTTCTTGGCCTGGTTTAGGGCCCCTAAATCTCCTACTTGCATATTATTAGCCCAATTGTTTACATTCCTGTCCAGGCCTTCAAAAATATTTTGCCTCTTTGTTTTCAAGTGTTCCTAATGACTGCTTAGCCTGTTCAGGCACTGCCTTTGCCTCAGTGGAAGGCACCCTTGGCTTCTAATCTTGTGACTCTCAAATAAGCTCAATTTCAAAGTTTGTGAAAACCGAGCTTTTTAGTCTGATGATTGGATGGGAGTGTAAAGCTAAGAACTTGGCAGCAGAGAGAAAAACGAGAGGATTCGTCTTCTTTAGCTTAACACTTCGGAGGTTTTAGCCTTTGCCCGTTGCCTTGAATTCTGCGATGATTCATGCATGTGGATGTGCGGAGGAGTTCCTGGGGAAAGCATGTGTGGGCATATAGATGCACTCTGGTGAATACCATGGTTGATGGTGATTTGGTTCAATTGCAGGTTTCTAAAGACAAGAAGAACAAGAGGGTGAACTATGGCAAGCACGAGCGTGATTAGCATTTCCAGCATGAAACTCTTTGGTCAGCAGGAAAGAGGAAAAGCAAAGCAGTTTGACACATGAGAACAAGAACATTTCTTATTGCCTAGGCTGGTCCCCAAGACTTTGAAATGCCCCTCTTTGTCGAGGAAGAATGCAAATGTTCTCATTATTTTCTATAATTTGCATTATTAAACAAAAGTTATTACCCAGGCTCAAGCTTTCTCAGAGCACTGAGTCAAAGATAACTGTTTTGCTTGCTGACACTGCATGCTCAAATGGACCTAATGGTGTTCTGTGCAGAAGTATTTTATCTTTAAGGACCCTTAATTGCTTTAACATGCCATGCTGTAAACAGACTGAATCACAGATAAACAGCAGTCCTTTCCAGCTCTGTTGTTAGGTAGGGTTAAAGGCTCTGGCTCAAATTAAGAGTTAATCCTTATTCTTAAATAAGGGGAACTAAGTCCTTAAAAGAAAAAGTAAAAAAAGCACCTTTAGTGGTTCCTAATCGGATTTTTAGCCCTGGGTGCTTCCAGAGCAATCTCATCTCTGATTCTGGAATCCTATTTCTGGCTGGTTTTTTCTGTCATCTGTGTTTGTCTCTCTCCCTGTTGATCATGGACTGACATTGCTTCTTTGAGGC
The DNA here is from genome assembly GCA_013397795.1 of Orthonyx spaldingii. Taxonomy (NCBI): domain Eukaryota; kingdom Metazoa; phylum Chordata; class Aves; order Passeriformes; family Orthonychidae; genus Orthonyx; species Orthonyx spaldingii. The sequence continues at coordinate 1,135,464 of VZTJ01000986.1, read as the reverse complement.
TTGCCAGGTTTTTTTCCTTTTTCTGAAGGTCCACTCCTTTGCAGACATTGTGTCTTCCTTCGACTGTCTGGAGGTGCCCTGATGGAGCAAGGCTCTCCTCTCCTCCAGCAGTGCTGCAAAACATGCTTTTCCCAAAAGATCTGAAGCAAGATGGATGCTCTCCGTGGAGAAATAATGCCCTTGGTCACAGTGGGAGCCCTATGGCTGCTGAGGGCAAGGAGTGGGAGGTAATAGGGATCTGTGAGACTGATTCCAAAAACTGGCACCAGTGCCTCAGATTTTAAAACCAAATCCTTTGAAATGAGTGGAGAGTTTCCATTGTGTTTTTCTTACCCAGGCTAATGGTGGTCAAAGTGGCGCGGTCTGAGGGTGAAACGCAGCGTTGGCAGCAGCTGCATGGCTGTAGGGAGCCCTGCTGCAGAGAGCCCAGCAGTGCTGCCCCGCTGCTTCTTTTTATTCCCCATAAGGAAGAGATGAAATGAGTTGTTGATGTCTGAGAAAGGCAAAGGGCAGGGGAAAAAGCAATAAAGTGCTTGTCTGGCACGCAGGCTGGAGCAGCAGGGAGGGAAGCCGTGGGAGATGGAGGGCTGGCACCAATTCCAGTCTTCCGTCCTATACCAAGCTGTGTTGAAGAGCATGTTTGGCTGCAGAAGTACAGATACTGCTCTACCCTGGAGGTCAGTTTGCTTATTCATTGCTCATCACCGGCTTTCCATTTACACCAGGAAGCTGTTTAGCTCTTTGGAAGACTTTGTTGGTGTGAGGGTTTGCTCTGGTACCCATGTGGCCATATCACATCCGCTTATCTTACCCCGGGCTTTTGTCTCTAAGGATTTTGAGTGCTGGTGAGGATGTTTCCTGTGGTCCAGCTCTCCTGCATGTATACACACGCATAGTGGGAGGTCTGTGTCTGAGCTTTGATTCCAGTTGTAGGATGACTACAGGATGGGTTGGAGTGCTGTGATAACAAAAAGGCAATTTCTTTAATCCAGACTGGCCTCTGCTCTGCTTGAAAAATAACTTGTTCACTCTTAGCCCCTCAAACAGTCTTCTGTAAACAGCATTGAAGAGTGGATCCTCCTAATCTGTCCCAGGCATCAATACAGCATGTCCTAGCTCACCAGAACCATTTTCACATGGCAGATCTACTTGATGAAATGGGTGTGAGGTTGACTGCCCAGTAGTAACTCCTGTGCAGAATGGGATAGCTGCTGAAGCTCTGGTCACAGAATCAGGTGAAAGCGGCCTCTGTGGGGTAAAAGGCCGTTTCCCTTGATTGAGACAAAGCCAGGCTGCACAAACTCGAGGTCCCTCACTTAGTTCTTCAGCCAGAGGGGGTGCTTCTTGCTGCAGCATCACAGGCTTGCTCGGTAAAGGGCAGCAGGGGTTGCTGGTGGCTCTCAGGAACAAGGGCATTGCCTGGACACTTGTCACCCTGCCAGACCAGGATGGCATCACATTTTACGCAGAGTAATCTTGGAGTCCAGGTGAGTATTTAAACGAGTTGAATCAGGGGAGATAATTGTGATTCGGCTGCTTCATCTTCTTGACTTGGAATATTTTTTTCCTCAAGGGTGTTCAAAACAATGGAGTTGAGCCTTCAGATTCATAGCTGCCACTTTATTATCCTATTAGTCAATTATGGCTGCTGAGGAGCAGGAGTAAGTGACAGTATGGCAGATTACAGCAATTTATTTGTAGTTCTCCTAGTCTGGTACCACATATCATCAGGCTGTTTAAATTTAATGATAGGGTTTTTGCATGTGTTTTAGTGCAGTTAAAGTTGTAATCAAAATGTTTAGGAAAACCCCCACTGACCTGCACAAATACTCCCATCTTCAGCACTGCTTTCATGCCCTGTTGTAGTCTTTATTAGCAGAATTTATTCACTAATTAGGAGAAGCAACCTGCCTTAGAAATAATAGATTTTTTTCTCTTTTTTGCCACTTTACAAAGCTTTGAGGAATAGAAGTTGGTGGTGACCTTTGGCTCTGCTTTTGAGATGTTCTCTCACCGCCCACCCGATTGAAATTAAAATGTAAAAACAGGTACATGTTAACTTGTTTTCTATAATAAATAAGCCCAGCACGGCCTATTCCATATGGGTTAAAATAGTCACCCATTGGACTTCAAGCATCAGGCACTGGTGATGTTGTTCTTGAAGAGGTGTCTGCGGTCAAACTGTGCAGCCTCCAGCATGGTCCCAGCTCCCATCACATTTGGTCTTCAGAGATCACTCCATTCACCAAATGGAGAAACTACCAAATTTTGTGCCTTCATGTTTCATGGATTTGTAGCTGAGGAGATGACAACCATGAGGTCTGAAAGCAGGCTTGGGTATCCTCCAAAGTAGCATCCATGACATTTCAGTGGAGGTTGTGTTGGGCTTACAAGCTGACTGCTGGTGACCATCTGCTCCCTTGAGACACAACCTGAGGACCAGGATGTGTTGCTGCAGCTGGCCTGAGGTACATCCATTCACTGGAGTGTCCAAAAGCTTCCTGACCAGAATACATAAACACCTGGGTTCTGAAAAATTTAGGAGATTTTTTTCGAGTATTTGGGCTCTAACTGGGATGTTCAGTCATTTCTTTCTGCACTGAAATAAAGGTGTAATCATCAAACTTGTGAGCATATTCAGCTAGGATGCTCAGAGCCCCCGTGGGGGAGATGAGGTTGCAGCTGCCAGCCACTGTGTGCTTTGATGCAAAGCAGCAACCTAAATGAAATAGGGATATGCAGGATAAAATTTAAGGATAAAGTGTTTTGTGACATATGGGGAGCTCCTACAAGTAGCTGCTAAACACTGAGTACATAAAGTGTGTTGCTTATACAGACCAGAACAAGTGGCCAGGAGACAAACAGCTCTGGAAAAAAATTACATGAAGAATGTGTTTCTGCTATAATGCACTGAAACAGAGTGGAGGATGATGAGAAGGCATGAATGGAGGTTGTAGTCACAAGTGGACAGACCTTTCTCTTTTGCCCTCAAGAGGGGCTGGCAAGCTTCACTTTTGCTTTTCTCCTCTGCAGCTCTGCTTTTTGGTTGAGTTGGGGCAGGGTTTTTTACTTGCCTTTACATTCACCTGCATCAATTCAGTTACTGTGCATGAGCTGCCTGGATCCTGCTGCAGCCCTTCAGCAGCAGCACTTGGGGTTTTCTGCCATTTTACCAAACTACTGTCAAATGCCCCTACCGGGTGAACCTCACCAACCCTCTCCCACCTGCCTCTCTGCCCTGCACTGTAGCTTTCCCGGGGGGAAACCAGCCAAGACCCTATGGCTCCTGTTCACAGGAGCACCATTCACCTCAGTCTGCACTCCTGCAGCCATCGGCACAGGAACTGCAAAGGCACTGCCTTCCCTGGGACTTCCATGAGGCTGGGATAATCCTGCCTTTGCTTTGGAGAGATGAATATTCTCTGAACAGACAAGTGGCATCAGATTGGTGTTTAGAAGTTGCTAATTAGTGAGTAATGTTATATAAAGCTGAGCCGGGCTTCCAGAAATATACCAGTCATATGTACAAGTTAGGGAATGGTTTACAGACGACGAGTCTTATTTTGTGCAAGGGCAGGGACAATTAAATGGATTTCCTTTGAGTTGTTAACCAGGAGGCATAATGCCATTTATTACATCCATATTGGGAAAATGTCACATAAAAACATAATTGATGGAAGTATTATCTTGCTTAATTGGGAAATCGAAAAAGCCACTTCCCCTTTATTTACAGTTTATTAGTAACAGTATCTCGTGTTTGGTCCGGGATGGTTTGTGCATAAGTCACAGGCTTTGTGCATTAGATTCAGTATATCATTCTCTTAAAGGACTCCGTCCATTAAGAGAGGAAACTGAGCAAACTGGCTCCTCATTTTGGAAATGACAATTTCTGCTGAACGTGCTGTTGAAGCCTCACTCTATTTTACAAAGGTGCAGTACTACCAACACCTAGGATAACAGAAGGATTCAGAGGAAAAGTAGCAAAAATACTGTTTTCTATCTTACTAAGTAGGTGAATTTCCTAAATCTTTTGTTGCTTCTCTTCATGAGAAACAGTTTCACCTTGACTGCTTGACAGTGCCTTGCATAGTCAGGATAATTATTTTTCCAGTAGAGTTTGGCAGAAAGTTTCTCTCTGGTGATTTTGAGGATGTTCTTCCAGTAACAAGAAACTTATTTTTAAAGAGAAAATATGATTATGAAATCATGAAAATATGTGAAGAGTCTGAGGCAGAGATAAAATTCAAATGGAAGAAAACAGGAAATGAAAGAAGAAGAGTTGGCCCCATTTGGATTTTAAGCTCTTGCTTTGCTTTTAAATTTTATTTTTAAATCAAGATGCTGCCAGAAATCCAGACTTTTTCAACCACCTAAAATATTAAAACCAAAAATAACAAGCATTTGATTTTGCATCAAAAAATTTAAATGTTTTACTAAAAATATTGATTTCAGTGAGTGGGCAGTGCCTGCTGAGAATAAATTAATCAGTGAAGGATTTGAGTTTTTGTCATTATCAACTTCAGTGAAGATGTTATCCTGAATTTAAAGCACTTTTTCTTTCAACTGTGGAACCCATTTTAGTGAATGTAAGACACATTTCCTTCTCATCAGCCCAGGGACGTTCATCTGTGTAACCACATCCACAGTACAGCAGGAAGAAGTGGGTGGACTTGCCAGGAGTGGGCAGCAAGGGTGGGACACAGTGCTTGGAGCACTCTGGTGTCCTCCTGCTGGGCATGGAAATGCATCCACTGCCCCAAGGTGTTTGCCCAAAGTGAATCTGGGCCCCTGGTCAGTTTTGGGTCCTTATTCACTGTCTGAGAGGTGTTGCCATGGGGGCAGGGGAGGGAACTTGCAAAACAGTTGGTTTTATTCTCTCAGTGTGAAAACAGATTTTAAAGAAACTTCCAAGCAGAAGCTCACTGTCTGAAACATATGGACGTTTTTCAAGCAGAGTAATTTATTAACCTCTATTCAAGTATGCAGAAGGCTACTGAGATGCTGTTTTCAAGCTCGATACAAAATGAGAGAAAAGCATATTTCTGAAAGAAAAATTACTCCTTTGGAGTCTCTGCTCCCCGTTGCACATTTTTGTCCTTCCAAGCTGAGAGGTCCAGGTATCACCAAGGCAGAAATGATGAGAAGCAAAGCGGTTTAAGCAGCAAGCCAAAACTTGTCCACATGAGACCGGGAGAACATTCCTGAGCTGTAGCCCATCACGTCAAACTGCTCAAAAGCTTTTGGATGATCTGTGGCTTGGGACATGTCATTACACCTCTCTTGTGTTTGGTCTCCACTCCCTGCACTGCAGGACCCAAATCCTGCTTTGTCTCCCTGATATTTTGGATGAGCATTTGTGGTTCAGCTGTTTCATGGGGGGATGTTGCTGTGCAGCGTGGGTTGTTGGCCAAGGGAGTGCCAAACCAAGTAGATACTCATCCAGCTCCTAACAGGGCTTAGCCAATGAGCATAGCTGCCAAGTGCACAACTTCCCCTCTCTCTTGCTGTCTGTTTTCTAGTCACCTCCTTGAAGTACAGGTTTATTTTCTGGCAGTGTTCGAAAATCTGTAGCATTATGAATGGTAATGGGCAGTGACTTAAAGTACAGAAAGTTCAAAAGTGGAGTTCATCAGCACAGTAGAATAGAGCCCAGGTCTCTGAACACACAGCCAACCCTGCCAAATAACCTTTCAAAAATTGGCTGATTTAAAAACTAGCTTGGGCCAGGATTTGCTTTGGTCCATCAGGCATTCATTACTTCTGCTCTTGAGTTGCATGATGTCCTTATCTTTATTGGGAAAACAGCTCAAATCATTGGGAGCTGCTTGAAATGATTGGTGACATGACAGAGCCTCTTATTTACTCCTAGAATAACCATAAACATTGCATGAATGCAGTGACATGCCCCGAGCCTGCTGCTGGTTATTGCCTGGAGCCTGGAGCCAGACAGTTGGCTGTGCACTTGTGAGGTGGCTCCCTGAGATCACACTGGGACTGGTCTTGCAGAGAGAGCTGCTGGCGTGCAGCAGTGATTGCATCTTCCATGTTAATCTGGGAGCTCCAGAGCCTAAATAATTAGCAGCACTCAGTCTGAAATTGGACAAGATGCAAAGTCATAACCAGATGATGTCAGAAATTTATTATTTAGAACTCTTCATTATAATAGATGACATTAAATTGTTATTCAGAATGTTTCTTTATGAGACGGGAGGGCAGTGTGGAAGCTCTGGACAGGTCCTTGTGTGCCATGTCCTTGTCCAGTGCTGCCTAGGCCAAAGGGCTACAGGAGATGCATGGATCACCTCTCACACAGGTGGACATTTGTCCAAAAGTTCTCCCTAGACCAGATCAAGGTGACAATTTTTACTGCTGTCTGTTCCACCTGCTTCCCTAGTGACAGAAAATAGCCATGGTGGAGGACACAAGACTCCTGCTCAGGCAGAACTGTCCCATAGCACTGCTCATGGCTGTCAGGTACCATCAGACAAGCTAGTCCAGGAGTGCCTGCCTGAAATGGGACGTGTGATCTACCTTACCTGGCGCCCTTGGTGTCCCATTTACTTGTCTGCCAAAGACCAAATAAATTAAAAGTTTCCTTGTTACTTGCAGTGGACCATGTCAGCATGAATTAAATTGCTACTTTGGTTCATTTCTCAGCACTGTGTTCACACCCTTTTTTGCACACCTCTTTGTGTGGTAAAATACCAAAATTACAGATTCAAGGCAGATGTGGTGCTGAGGTGAGTGACAGCAAAGGCCAAGAGGCAGCTTGGGGCTCATGTTGACTTCATTTTCCCTGGGGATCTAGAGTGACCCAACCCCTTTCCAGTGCTCTCGGTGGCCATATACCAGAACTGAACAAACACTCCAGGCCAGATATGCAGGCCTGCACATGGCACTGTTCACATATTTGTATGCATGGGAATTAAATTAATGTATAGCTTTCAAATTTGCTTGTGCTTTCCCGTTAGGGAGATCTAATTGGAAACACTGTCTTTGTTAAGTGTTGCAAGTGGTTTTCAGGATTAGGTGTTTAAATCTCATTGTGTCAGTCAAGCAGACAAATGCAAAATGATGTTCTCTCATTCTCTGGCCAGTTGTGTGGAAATGAGTCCCTCATACCTGGATTTGCACAGTATTGGGAGGCATCACATCTCAGTGGTTATCGTGGGAGCTTGTCACTCCCCAGCCTGGATGAAGAGATGCTGCGGATTCAGCTCTGCTGCCTGGTGCTCAGCACCGTGCCAGGGAGGGAGGGAGAAGCCCCAGATGACATTTCCATCACTAAAATTTTCTTTCCTGTTGTCATTTCTTTTTAGTTGGTACCAAGCAACAAAGCAGTAAGTTGTTGTTCAAGCAGCCTTCTTTTGGCTCTCCAACAGCATGAAGTGCCACATGTCACCAAAGAACCATCTAGTGTCAAGCAAAGTGCAGTTTGCCAGGCACTGAAGAGCACGTCTTCGAGGTCAAGGGGGCTATTTTCTGCCCTTTGGTGTGTAGAAGTATGCAAGAGATGAATCTGAAGGGTTAAAGACGTGTTCTTGGTTGGGTTGGAAGGATTCCGGATGAGACATTCCCTCCATGTGAAAGGGGAAACATACATTGGATGATACAGCATCTGTTTCTGGTGCACACAGATAATGTCCTCCCAGAGATGCATTCAGGGGATGGGAATCGCTGGACACAGGGGGAGTCACAAAACACACTTGTAAGAAAACAAAACCTGAGAGTTTTGGGCATCAGCCTGAAAACTGAATCCAGGGTGTTCAGGCTCTGCTGGAATACAACCCTGCAGTCTGTTCAAAAGCAATTTAGAAACAAAACAAAATCAAGTATTTGCTACCAAAGGGTCTGATGCATTAAAACCTTCTACTAGCTTCACAGGAGGAGGAGTGACTCCTCCCTTTGTCATCATCCCTTTCTCCACTAAAGTCTCTCCCCTCTCTGCGGCTTTGTTCTTCCCTTCTCCTCATCCTCTGCTCTGCCCTCCTTGCAGTGCCATAGGGATGTGAACATCCTCTCTGTAGGCTGGGGTATCCCTGACTCTGCTCTAAACTTAGGTTTGGAAGTACAATGCTTGGCTCAATGAAACCAGGTCAAAAGGATTGATGCTGAGACATTCGTATTTACTGTGTGTGAATGAAACTGATAAGCAGTACTTTGGATAGTTTATTATCCCAAAATATACAAAATTATTATGAAAGTAATCATAAGGCACAAAGTAGCTGTGGCTATTGAGGGGGCACCCTGGCTGCTGAAGTGACTGACCTGAGCATGTTCCTCGTCAACCCTACACTGGCTTCAGCCAAACTTTTGTATTTTCAGGGACAGCTGTCTTCACCCATTCCCATCTTCTGTCATTGTTACCCTGATCCAGTCATCCTTACTGTAAAAACTTCCCACTGAGAAATGGAACCAAGACTTTTTCTGATCTCTTTAATGTAAAATACCTAAAAATAGACCACGTGGGAACAGTTTTCCACTTGAAGAGCAAAATCGTGCAAAAATGCGTTAAAGCAGATTTGGGTCCTAATTATTTTTTCTCACTAACAGACATCGTTTTGCTACAGTGTGAACAACAAGTCCAGAACACTCAAGGTTCATCCACTTAGAACTTGGTGTTTTCCTTCTTCTCCTGAGGGCTTTACTGAGAGAGCAGAGAATCGAACTATTAAATGTCACCCCAAAAGTCCCAGAGTCAACCCCCCCATTAATTCTGCAGCCTTTGTTACACCAGGAAATGCCAGCTGGTTCAGCTGGATGGCTCCAGGTTAGTACAATGAGTCAAAAGATCTGAACTGGGCAACAGTCAAGTGTCCTTAACTGAAAAATTACAAGAGAAGTGCTGTAGTTAAAATATGGTGTTTCAGAGCACTCATTAGATCAGCCTCATGTGATCAGATTATTTTAGAGTTGGCTAAAGCGCACAGAACTGTACAGACAGTGTTGTCAAAGGATCTTGTGTTAGTGGCAGGACCTTTATTCAGGCTGTTCTGCCTAAGCTGCTGTCACTGCCATCTTCTTTCCTAATGAATGGTGCAGTGCATCCACTGTGCCAGCAAGGGCTCCTCAGCCATGCACAGACTCAAGACCAGTTTGAGTCGAAGGGAGTGAGTTGGATCTGAGTGTGTTGGTGGGTGTGAGCCTATATATGTCAATTCTCCATACCTACGAGTTGGTACAGGAGGAGATCTAATCCCTCCTAACACCTGCATGCCATTAGCTCACTGGTAGGGCGAACAGGCTGGACAACAGGGTATTCTTAAAATCCCACATGGCAAAGCAGGCAAAAGCTATTCCAGGACATATACAGAAGGAGTTCTGTATGTCTGCAGTTCTGCCTGTAAATATTGTAGAAATATCCAAAGTATCGGGCTGCATGCTCGCTGGGGAAAACGTGTGGTAACCATCCTGCTTCTTTTCTTCTGTGACTCCCGAGCAACAGAGACCTGAGCTGCCAGGGGCTGGTGAATGACACATTGTAGTGGTGCAGATTAACACGTTGTGCTGGCTCTTTGGTGTCAAGTGCTTTTGTAGCCTCGGATCTTTATTTTCCATGGACAGATGTTCAAATGATGGCCCTGATGGAGAGGCTGGGGTCAGGGCTGGAGCATCAGATCCCTGCGGTGGAGGCGTTAGCAGTCCTTGATTCCACCACGTGCTTCATTCACCACTTGTCTGGAGGCTGCTGCAAACAGGACTCTGCTGCGGGAAGCCTGGGCTCATGCGACTGCCCCAACCTTGTGCAGCCCTGCACTGGAATGGGGAATGGGTTCATCTGGTGCTTTATCACACCTGTTTGGTTTTAATCTGTTGATACATCCAAGCAGGCTAAAGAAGAAGCTGTGCTTGTTTCCAGAAGGCTGTCTTGAGAGCCACACAGGACTTCTGCCATGCCTACAGTGAGAAGACAAGAGGAAATGACCTTAAGCTGAGACAGAGGATATTCAGATTAGATATTAGAAAAAAAATTTTGGGATGGCCAGGCACTACAATAGGTTACTCAAGGAAGTCATGAAGTCACCATCCCTGAAAGTGTTTAAGAGGCATCTGGATTTGGTGCTGGATGATGTGGTTTAGTGTTTTAGGGATTATAGTGGTAGTGTTGGGTTGATAGTTGGACTGGATGATCTTGAACATCTCTTCCAACTGTGATGATTTTATGATTCTGTGAGAGGCGCTGGAGAAAAGGAGGGTATGGAGGAAAGGGCTTGGCAAATGTCTCTGCCCTCTCAGCTTGGTGAAGAGCTTGTATAGAGAGACTTAAGGAGTTTTCTGCAAGAAATTGTGTCCTTTCCTCCTGTGGGAAGTCCCTCTACACCTCTGCTGGTGTAAAGGTCAAGACACATGTTGACAGTTCCTCAATACCAGAGGTACCTGGAGTGCCAAGGCCCTCCTCCTGCTTTCCCTATGAATAAGTAAAAACCTGTGGTCTTTTGCCCCCCTTACAGGATGTCTAAATTCAGTAAATAAACCATAGGCAGCCTCAGACAATTCAAGTATAGACTGTCACTTGGCTTTAAATCACAGCTGTGTGCTTATAGTCAGTGTCCTTTGGTGTTGTGACAATTTCAGACTTCTTCCCACCTTATTTTCCTCTCTGAACAGCTAAAATGAAAATATTGAGCGAGTCTTAAATAAGCTAAAGCTTGTCAGGAAGATCTGAGAGCGTATACTGCTATTTCAGAGGCAAGCCAAAAGCCTTATGCATATAATATGTGTTGTCAGTGATTAGGCCTTGCTCGAGCAAGGTAAAAAGTGTCATCTGCTTCATAACAAAAATACAGAAGAAACTGTGCTCTGCTCCTGAAATTCTCTGTATTGGGACAGTAGTAATTTACAGTGGTTGACATTAAGGGAGATGATACTGACTACACTTGATTAACTTGTCACAAGCGAGTGTTTTAGGTTTCTCAAAGAATCACTGGCAAAGGTATTGGCAAAAGCAGGGCTAGTATAAAAGTGAAAGTATGACAAAGTTCATTGATAAGGTTCACTGTACTGTTTGCTAGATGGTTAAGACACACAGAGAAAAATCGGACTAAAATCTAAAATCAATGTCTGAAACTAAAATCAACCTAAAATTATCTTCATGGAGTCTGGGGATAGAAAAAGGGTAACAATAGTAAAGGATAAGGATAATCCTTTGTTGATTCACAAGGTTTGGAGTAGACCCCCTTGCCAACCTTAGCCCCAGACTTGACCCTTGATTTAGGCCTAAAGGTTCTAGCAGCACTTAAACTTCACAACACTTAATTGATAGTCTAATTTAAACAATTTAAAAATAGATTCTGTAGGATTTGCTATAAGCACTACAGGAACTCACTTATAGGCCTAACTTACGTATGAATCTAACATGCCTAAGAGTCTAAGACAGCGACATTCATAGTAAATTTGCTGTAGCATATTCCCATTCACGCACACACAGTCCTAAAGGAGTATGTACAAAGTTTATACCTGTAGAAAGTTCCTCCTGAATTCATTGAAGTTCTCACATCGAATGCCTTTGTCTCTTCTTAATAGGCAAAGTGTTGAGCCTTGAGGAGTGGGGGTATCAGCACAGGCTTCATTTTTGGCTTTCGGCAGTAGTCTTCCAAGTATAGTGAACTTGAGGGTTCACTAACTCTGAGAGGAGTCCCACTCAGAGGGAGGTGCTGGTTACAGCCCCTGCAGTCCAAGAGAGCTCAAAGGATCTCATTTAGGGTCGATGTTTCTAGGGTCACACGAGAAATTGTCTTCAGTCATAGTAATTTTCCAAAGTGGCTGCAATTTGGGTCAGTAACTTTCTTTGAAAATTTGATAGCAAATATGTTGTTCCACTTGGGCTGTTATTCAGGCAACAAAAATAAGTTTCCCAGGCTGTGTATTAAAAACTAGGAGCTCATTGGAGAGCACTTGCGCCTGGGAGCAGACAGTGTTTCTGAAAAGCTCAAGAGGAATTCAGCCCAGGTGCTGTCCATCAAGGCCAAAGCCTAGCAAGCATTTCTGAGATCATAGTGTAGCCCAAGGAGTGGGATGGAGGATGCACCATCACATAGCTTAAGATGGCACTAAAACAGGATCTGGTGCTGATCAGCGTTTTTAAAGTTTCACAACCTTTGCATGTTTGGTCAGTGGTGGACACGTCTGTAGACTATTAATAACTAAGCAGAGAGATGTTGTCTGATTGCAGTTTTGTAGTGGTACATTATAGCCAAGTATGTAAATATAGAGCTTATAGGACAAGAAAGTTTCAAAGTGGGGCAAAGGAGGCAGTCTCCTGTTGTTACTCAAGGGTTCAAAGGCATTCACCCACAGGCTGAGGATGGAAGAAGGGTCAGGAGCAACATGAGTGGCAAAGATTCTCAGGTATTTAATGAAATCAGTTGATCCATATAATGAATTTGATCCGTTTTCCATAAGGAAATGCAATTGCACCCATGTACATTAAGAACCACACTGACTCACAAGGTGATCAACATGAACCCAGTGCTCCCCACCACTCATGGAGCTCTGCTATGTGACAGTCAGGATGTCATCATTTGGTCAGCAGGAGCTCAAACAGGCAGGGCTTCAGGTCAAAGGCTGGGAGTGATTGAGAGCATTTATGAGGAGATTTTTGAGATTTGTTTACACAGTCACAAGAGCTTCATTTTCAGACCTCAGTGGTTGTAGGTGGCTCTGTCCATTACCACTGCAGTCAGCAAATAAACAGCTGCACTGCTTAGTTCTTTGATCTGGATATGAGCAAAAATAAATTAATTTGAAAGCTTTTTGAAAGAATAATTGGCTATGTCAAGCCATCCAGAGGGGTATTCTTGACATAATGGACCACAATAGGACATTCAAATAGTTCACCTCACTGCCAAAGCCTCCCCTTGTGCCCCTGACCCTGTACTCTGTGCATTTGCTTTCTACAGGCTTCACCTGCAGCTGTGAAGGAAACGACTACAAACAGGAGTTAAAACTAGTTTCAGACTGTCACTGCTCCTCAGTTGTCTGCAACTTGTTTTCCATCTGTTCCTCTCCATATCCTTCCTCGTCCTGCAGGTGTGGGAGAGGGTTCCTTTGCTTCTCCTGAAGGGGCTGTTTCCTTGCCAGCTGACATCTGTAGGCAGCCTCCTCCAGCCTCTGGCTGTGGTCAGTACTAGTATCTGAGGAAGGCCTTACAGTACCTAAGGGGTGATTATAAAATAGTTTCCCCAAGGTTCAGGTTCCCCCACACCTCCAGTCCAAGATACACCACAGATTTAGTTTAAGCATCCCTCACTCATTTTATATGAAATATAACATAGCCATAATAGTCCTGTTACTTATTTCTCATCCTTTCTCTGACCCCCAGAAGTTCCTGGCCTGAATTTTATTTAGAGACAGTTAGTTCCATGTCTTGATTATAAGCTATGGACTGGGAAAAAAAAAATCTTACCGTGCTGTAAATCCATCTTTTTTTTTACTGGCTGTTCTTATTGTACAGCTAAAAACAAATGGGAATGCCAAGTGTCTCTGCTTTGTATTTCTTGTTGTTCTGCATTCCACATTGGACTGGCTCTGCTCTTGTCCTCAAACTTAGACACTTGCTTTCTTTTTGGGAAACTGTTTCTGCTCCTTCTCATCAGCCATACTTGGACCCAGACCAGTTTGTATTGTGGAAACATTCGTGGCTGCCTGAGCAGTGCCATTATAACCTACCACGAAGTTTGAATGGTCCTTTCCTCTTCCTTCATCCCATTGCTTTCATATTTTCCTTGCCCTTCTGGCAGTTGCTATACATCTTGCTATACATCTAGTCACCTGCAGAGTCATTCACTTTACAGGTTGTCTCCTCTTCCATGTCATTGCATGCTCAAAGTAAGTACTTTAAAAATTAAGTATAAGGAAGTGGGGGCAGGTAGGGCACTTCTGCCTCCTTATGTACTTGCTTTAAATATTGCTGCTAAAAATAAGTGGAGAAAAATATGAAAAGTGTAGTTTTAAAACTTTAAGTGTGCCCTGAGAGAGGGGGTGTCATTCTTCCCCAGCTTTACTGGTCTTCTGACCTAATTCATCCACCCCCAGAAAAGCTGTCTGCACTTACTCCTTTTCTGTAATTAAGAAGAATGGTGCCAGCAGTCTCAATTCCCGCTGAGAGCATCCCACTCAGCTGCCCAACCCCACGAGAGTTGCCATGTCCCCTGCAGCCCCCAGGCCCTTTCCCAGGAGCTAAGCGCTGCCGCTGATGGATTCCTGATGCTCTGGTGCCTGCAGCCATGAGCAGTGCCTGATTTATGGAGCCTGCTGAGAGCACACAGCCCTGGTGGCATGAAAACAGGCTTGGGTGCATCTCGACAGCCCAGGGTTTGCAGTGCTGAGGGATCTGCCTGCTGTTCTAGCTCAGCCACTGATCTGTTGTGTGACGGGGGAAGTCCTGGATTCTTTGATGAATTACAGATACAGTTAGAGTGCCTTTCAGTAGAGGAGCAGTCCCTTATGTACGCCTAGAAGTGTAGCTTGGTCTTGCTTGACTGTGGTGCAACTGGAATGTAATGAACTGTAATAAAAATACCAAGTTGCTTGTCAAGCAAAAAAACCAATTGTTTGGTATTTATGTTTTCATGAAGTAATTTTGTGGCCAGTGTATACTGACAAAGTATCTTTGTTTGTGCTAACACTGTATAATAAAATTCTTGGAGAGTTGGTAAATAGGGAAGGGGTTTTTTGTGGTTGTTGTTGGGTGGTTGTTACTGAGCAAAGCAGTGCTTTCGAGAAGGTCGAGTGGAGCTGTGACTGATGCCACGCAATGGCAAATGATACAATCTCTGCACTAGCTGGTGGAATTGAAACCAGCTGTTGGAACTTGTACCCACAGAGCCCCTGAGTTTGCAAGGGGAAAAAAAAAGAAAAAAGCAGTTCAATGCAACAATCAAGAACAAGGCGTCAGCTTTTTCCTCTCGACTCACTTTGCACAAGTGCTGTCAATTAGAACTTGAGATTTCTCAGCCAAGGTGCTTCCTGCTGAGGGAGGTGGGAGGAGCACGGCTGATCAGGAACATGGATGTAATTCTCAGTAACAAACGAGCTGTGGCATTGCTTGGTCTGAGAGAAGAGTTTTACCAGTGCTGATGGTTGATTATTTGTGTATTTAAATTCTGTTGCAAGTTAAATGGACATGGAAACCTCTCAGGATATTCATGTTTCCACACTAGGTGTAGCAGTTATGTAGCAAATGTAGTAACTGCAGGTTTGCACCAAACATGCAAAAACAAATTAGAAATAGGGAAATACAAACACATTTTCTCATTAGGTGATATAAGTATGTGCTGACTGTAGTACAAATACAATTTTTATTCCATTTGTGTAACCTTTGGTATTTTAATGAAGTCCTGTTCCTGTGTACAGCGTATGGTTCACTGTCAGATAATTTAACACTAAGAAAATCTGTCTTGAATAAATTAGAATATATTTGCAAATTAATTGGTTAATTAGATTTTAGACATCTCTTGAGGACAGGAGAGAAACAGATGTGTGCAAAAGCCATACAGATAGTTTGGGGATGAGTGTTTCTTTTAGGGTTTTATCACTCAGTTTTGTGAAAAACAGCCTTTCACAAGTGCCAAAGATTAAAAAAACTCTAGGCTTTAAATGCAGAACATTAAACTCCAATTTCCATGGTGCTGCTGATTTTTTTCTGGGGCACAGGCAGAGCCATTTGGACCTGTTTGCTGAATGACTGCACTCACAATATGCAAGGTACCTCTTGAGCTACTTTTTTTTCTAAGAGTATCCGTGAAGCCGTCTGGAAATCCTCTGAACTAAACACTGGCAGATCAGCAGAGAGATGCCAGCTGGCATCATGGTAAGTCAGGCAACTCATAAGAAGAAGCAGGTCTAAGATGGAGCCCAGGATTTAGAAGAATAGTCACGGAAGAAGGAAAACTGACAGGGCAGGTTTTTTTCTCAGCTACATCGGTGTAAATCCAGAGCAACTCCACTGAGATTCACACCAGAGTAACAGAATCTGGCCAACATCATCCACCTGACCTCAGGAGAGGGCTCGGATGGAGAATAATATGCTTACCTTCCTCTTACAAGCCTTTTGCACCTGATTTTCAGAGAGGCACAAATCCAGTTTTGCTCAGTTTGGGGACAGACATAGCACAATCATACAGTGACCACTGATTTATTTTTACTGATTGGTAAAAGTAGAAATTCTGCTTACAAAAATCTGCATTTGTGTATTCATTATTGACTTGGACCCTTTCAAAAACAAATTCTGAGTAAATCTTCCTTGGGAACTCAGAGAATTCAAATTTTAAGGGCTCGAGTTGGTCCAGAAGCCGAGTAGGAGAGGATTTTCAGCTTAAAAGTGGTTCAGCAGCTCCCTGCAATCCAGGCTGATCCTAAGAGCAGCAGAGGTGGGTAGCTGGTGAGTAGCTGGTGGGTAGCCACTTTTCAGCTCTGCTGAAACAGTACAGCAGTCTAAGCCCAAACCAGAGGACATTGATCAGTCCCTCTTGGAAGACAGCTGGTGATCACATTACTTTGTTTTTGCAGTTTTACCTCCAGGATCCCATTGTGAGTGTGTTCAGAACCATTTGGCAAAAACCACGTCGTTTAAAGCAATATTTGCAGTGCACAGTAAGACAAACAAGAGTCCATTTGCGTGCGTCATCGATCATTTCACAAACAGTCCTCAGGCTACGCACAGAACTTGCCCGGTGCTGTCTGTTTGGGGTCACCATACAGACGTCAGAGGCAGAATTGCTTTTCCTGCTGGCGTAACCTCTGTTAGGCACCAAGACCCTGGTGCTGCTGGGAAGAACCTTCAAGTCATGTTCTTTCTTTGACCTTGGTGTGTTTTTCTAAGCAGTGGGCAGAGCAAAGTAAAAGTCTTGTTGCTGTCGGTGTGTGAAAACTACATCCAGATTTTTCAAACTCCAGAGGCTGAAGCTCCAGGGCTGAGGTTGCAGGGGACGCCCACAGCTGCACCGTGGCTCTGGGCAGAAGGCACCAAAGGAGGCTGCAGGGCCGCTGGGCGCAGGCGCTGTGTGTCCTTAGCCTGGGACTGCTCTCAGCAGCCACATGCCTTCAGGAAGAGAGCACAGCTTTTAACAGGGCTATTGCAAACTGGGATGTGCAAAAACCTGGCTGTGGTGACCTCAGTGCACTAATTTATGAGAGCATCTGGGCTGGCCCCTGAGGGCAGCATGACTGGAGTGTGCGGGTAGGAAGCGTTCCAGCAGGCTGCTGTCCTGTCCCTTGGAGACCCGGCTGCTGCCAGGTCCCAGGCAGCCCACAGGGATGTCTCTGCTGGGCCCTTGGCCTTTCAGTCCTGGTTAACCCCAGAGCCTAGCTCTCCCTTCACAGGCAGGGAGCCCCTGTGCCTATGCAGCATCTGGCTGTCTCCTGAGCTTGCTTGCTTCTGGCCTCAGCATTTCTTTCCTCTCCTGTGCAGCAGGACTTACCGAGATAGGATGAGACGGGTACCCGCTTTTAGTGGGATCTGGTTTGTATTACTGGGAAAGCAGCACTACGCCACCATCCACGCCTGGGTTGCTGTGGAACAGTGTATCTTCCAGCCCAGCCAGAGCTGCCCTTCCCTCCACGTGTAGCGTGTGCAGATTAGTTATGTTGCTGCAAATAAGTAAGAGTGTAGATGCATCAAGACCTGAGGCTAAGAGACTGCTGGTTTGCAGCTGTGATAAGTGTAAACAGATAGAGAGGATGTCCATGGACATTTCCTTGCAGCATTCATCTGCATGCAGAGTGTGCTGGTTCCTTGAACAAAATGGATTTGTGCATTTGTCAGGAGTCTAGGGGTTGAGGAGAGACCCAAAAATTGCCAACTGCGATAGAATTCACAGAGTAATGGGTTAACATCATCTACCATAACTTCTCTATGGGGCTTTTGTCAAATCTCAGATTCAAGCAGTGTTTTCTGAGGCTTTTGACATTTGTGGCAGCACTGGGACAGACAGTGAGGTCGTGTGTCACTTTAAAGGCTTAATTTTTTCCAGATTCCTCACAAAACTGGAGCTTAAAGCTCTCTCATGAATTTCTTGGGGAATCTGCTGAGGCAGCAATTATGTTATCCTTCAAAACTCTGTGGAAAAGGTCACCACAGAACCATGCTGAACCTGTCAGGCTGAAAGAGAAGGGGCTGAGAGGCTGCACTCCGTGCTGTCTGAGAGCTGGGAGACACCTGTGGAAGCCACAGCCAGCTCGAGATGCCACGGTGTGGGCAATGCACAAACCACACATATCCTTGCCTGGTTAGGTTTCTGCCAGAGATATACTTATTCAGCAGAGTAAGAAAGCCCAAAGCAGAGGAAGGTATAAACCAAAAAAACTGTATTTGAGAGGTGTGACTGCAATTCTCAGACCTTCCTCCCCTCTGAACACAAACTTACCTGGGGGATGATAAAACAAGCAAGGAGCTGCCTTCAAATTTATTTCCTATTCTTTCTCCATTTCTCCAAACCTCCCACAGCAGAATATTAATTTGTGATGAGCAACTAGTTTTAAACAGGACATCTCACTGCAAAATATAATAAACACTGATGTTCCTAACTAAATTACAAAGGTCTTGGTAGGTTTTGTGGAAGAACTGACTGCATTACTAGACAGAGATCATAAACCTTTGAAAGGCAGAGGGAGGAGAAAAGAAAATGTTCCGCATAGGGAAAATGTGATTGTGTTAATGACTTTGCTAATCCCTAGGCTTCCAGTTTTATCCATTCATGCTTCCTGTATTTGCAGATGAACGCGGGAGGGCTTCAGTAATCCATTAAAACAAGATCATTTTAAAATTTCCATCTAGGCATAATAATTTATTAGTTTGGGTTTTTTCCCCCTTCTTCTCTGCTAATTTATGGATGCCTTTCTTAAGTGTGCCAAAATTATAATCAACTTTGATACTTTGTTTGGGATGATCATCCTTGTGGAAAAGTCTTGTGGAGAGTTTTATAGGAAATGAAACCAGTTGAGACTTGTAGAAATATAATACTGATATCAGTGCAAAAAAAAAAAAAAAAAAAAAAGAAACCCAAAAGAAAGAAACGTTAGATGTGCATTTTGGNAAAAAAAGAGAATCTTATGGAAAAAAAAAAAAAAAAAAAAAAAAGATACGTTTCTAACTGTGCATCTATCAGATGAATAATTCTTGAGTAAGTTGAATGTGTTGGTCTGAAGCAGAAAAATCCTGAAGGTTATTTTTTATCAGGTGTAGGCTGTTGTTATTTTGTCTTACTGAATTTGTTGTACCTCCAGTAAAGCGATCTAAGTAGTGCCTGGGCTGCTTATCAGAAGATACCCCCAGGCATTTCAGTACTAATGTAATTGGATGAAGCTTACATGATGGAATATTGGAGGTAGAGGTTTTGTGCTCAGGACTGTGAAAAAGCACTGGATACTAGTAGCTTTTACAGAAAATGGAAAGCCAGATGGATCAGGAGATTACTGTGTCTGATCTCCTGCACAGCCCATTCCGTGTCACCCGCTTTACCCCGTGCTGCGTCCAGCAAAGTGTGATGAGTTACAGCGTGTCCTCTGGCTAAGAACTTCCTTCCCATTTCAAGAGATCACTTAATGGAGGAGCCACCATCTCTCCTGGCAGTTTGGTTCAGTGCTCAAAATACCTTCAGTGCTGGACATTGCTACAGATTTCTGTTGATGTTTGTTTCACTTCTAACTTCCACCTCTTGATTCTTGTTGTGCCCTCTTTCAGCAGGTTGAAGAACTCTTGCTTCCTTTTATTTTTCTCCCTGTAGAGCCACTTGTATGCTGTAATCAAGCCACTTCTTCCTCTTCTCCCTGATAAGCTGAACAAGCTGAGGTCTTTCAGTCTCTCACAGAAGGGTATTTACTACAGTGTCTTAAATAACTTCTCTGTCCCTTTTCTGTCTTCACTTATTCACCATGTTTATAAAATGTGGGGATATTAGCACAGCGTATTTTCTGGTGTCTACCTCACTGGCTCCAGGTACAAAGGGACAATTTCTTCTCTGTGTGTACATGGTTGATGTGTCTAAGGATTCATTTGCTCTTCTGTAACAGCCTTGAGCTGCTTGTCCACAATGACCCTCTAATGCTATACAGAATTGTTCCTTTCTAAGGTAAAAGGTCTTGTTTCAGATACCAAGCATTATATTTTGGTTTACTGCATTTTATAGTCACTTAAACAGTATGTAAAAGATGTCTGTGCTACATGAGGATGCTCCAGAACCCTGCTCCAGGTCTGCACCTTTTTAGCCTCTGATGTTGGCAAAAATTGCTGACACATCTAACACGTGATTTGAGGCACTGCTGTAGGAAAATGCCTGTCTCACAGCCCATCTGGAGTCTGAGAGGGGCAGCTGGGGGAGAACAGCTGCTCAGAAGTTTGTAGGGAGAGCTCGAGGTCTTGTTTGTACCCCCTGGGGACACAACACACAAAACCCAGACTCAGCTGGGAACTGTACAGCCTGTTCTCCCACTAGCACAGGGTGCTGCCATTACAGTGTTTGAGAGATAGGAAGTTGAAGCTACCCTGATAGAGAAGTCTCTTTTACAGATGTCTTTTAACCTGCTTTGTGCTTATCACTGGAATTTCAAAAATAATATTAAATATTTTAAAACTAATACCAACATTAACACACCTGTATAAAAAAGCAGTCCAGTTGCTTGTTGCACTGCGTCATTGCATGGCCTCTCTTACAGTCAACACTTTTCCGCTCCATCTGTTGGCTGTTAGCGTTTGGCTGAAGAGCTGTTGTTCCTCTGACTAATCTCATCACTGCTGGCATCCTCTCGTAAACCCCTTTGTCTGGACAGTCAAGTTTTCCTTGGCAGTCTGCAAAGCACACCAGATCATAGGTTTCTCTGAGCACTTGCATGCTGATGCCTTTCCCTTTCCATTTGTCCTTGCACCTTCACTGCTGGAGGAGATATTAAAAGGCAGGGCAGGGAGCAGGGAGAGAGCAAAGGGCTTTTTTTGGCAGGCAGTGTCATTCTGGCACTGCACGTTTCCCAGTGGGGCTGGAGGAGGTGTCTGGCAGTGTTCCAGGACTGAGGTGGTGGAGCTGCTCCCTGGTGTAAGTGTGGTGTAGGTGTGCTTCAGCTACTGGCCACAGAGCAGAGTTGCAAATACACTTAGGAGTTCCCTGCTCTTCTGCCGCTCATGTGAAGTGTTTCAGTGTTTGGCAGATCACAGGAGAAGGTGCCAATATATGCCTAACCTGATCTGTGCTTCTCACTGGGGTTCTGGCTACAAAACCTACCAGCTTTAGGTTTCCTTGCTGAGATATAAAATTTCTCATGGCTAAAGCTTTCTTTGGAGTGGAGACGCCTCTCTGCAAAAGAGGGAGTCCTTTTAAGTCTGCACAAACTAGCAAGTAATTCTGAAACAACTGAATTTGTTGGTTTCTTTAAAGAAACATAATTATTTTAAAATGACAAACTGTTCCTTTTGTTGATAAATGTTTTATATCTTTGCCGCTATGCCTGAATAGTTTGTGTAAATAATTTATTAGCTTGCAAACAGACGTAGCACGTTCAGGCAAACACTGCCCAGCGGGGCAGGAATGCTAAAAAGGGGAAACGCGATTGTGAGCAGTGCTGAGCACCAGGAGCAGGAAGAGGGACAGAGAAACACCATCTGCAGCTCGTCGGCTCGGGCCCAGCATAGCTCAGATGCCTGACACTGCAGTGAGGCACTGGAGGTCCAGCTGTGAGCAGTCAGGCAGTCACCAACAGCAGGTATGTCCGTGGGACTCTTAGGAGCACAGTGAGAGTGGTGCTCAGAGTTATGAAATGGTCTGGTATAGGTAGTGTTTAGCATTTAACAATTGCAGACTAGTTTTCTTGTTTTGCATGCTTGGGAAGAGCTCTCCTTCAGTTTACTGTGGTTGGTTATTCCTCTGACTTTGTTCTCAAAATGAACCTTGATTTTTAAAAAAGTAATTTTGCAAAAGTCGTATGTGAGGTTCTTTGTGTGTGAGGCAGGAGAAGAAGGCTCAGCACATGCATCAGTGGTTTCCAGATGAAAGTCCTTTGTAAATAGTATGGAAGTGTGTGCATGTAAGTATGCATGGATTCTAATGTGCGTCTGGGGGTTTTTAGATAGCAGTTTTGCCTAAAATTCCTATATGTCACAATGGGGAGCTATAGAACCATTGGAAGGTTTGGGTTGGATCTTAAAATATCATCTAGTTCAATCCCCTGCTGTGGACAGGCCATCTTTCAACAGATCAGATTGCTCAAAACGCCAACCAAATCTGACCTTGAACACTTCCAGTGACAGGGCATCCTGAACTTCCCTGGGAAATCTATTCCAGTGTCTCAGCACCCTCAAAGTAAAAAATTTCTTCCTTATATCCAAACGTAGCTTCTTTCAGTTTGAAACAATTATCACTTGTACCTTTGAAAGTGGATAAAACTCTCTCCAACCTTACTGAATGTAATATAGACACCCTGCTCTGGTTCACCATCAACTGAAGACCACTGGAGTTGCCTCAACAACACTGTGAAGGGTAAAAAACACCTGATAAAAGCCATCTGCAATTCTAAACTGATGCTTAAAGGCATGCAGCTCACTCTGGCTGAGGAGGAGAGTGGCTCCAAAGGGCACTTGGTGATGCAGAAATGAAAAGGACCTGTGCACTTGTTATAGATGCCATTTTTGCTGAGAAAAACAAGAGAAAACTTGGGTTTTACTGTAGTCAGCAGCAGTGAGCAAGCACAAAGAAGGAGCAGATCTGCGGAGTGACAGATCCCATTTTACCTGGCCACTCAGTGAAGCACAGTCATGGCTCTCAAACAGCACATGATGTGGCCTTGATTTAGCTTTATGTTAGCAAAACTGATTGAGTTTCAGAGGCATCACCAAAAAACATTTATCCGTGCATTTTCCCTGCTGTATCCTCTTTTCTCTCTCTTAGAAAATAAAAATTATTTTAATACTGGCAGTTGACTGTAATTGGGAAGAAAAATTGCAGTTTCCTGCTCTTCCAGAGTTCACACTCCTGCTCTGCTTTATTGCAGAAGTTCGTTCACAGTAAGTCCAGAAGATCAGCATCTGCTGTCAGCCAGTGGAAACCACCCTGAACTGTTAACACTGCTCAGATTTCACCCTGAAATTCAGAGCTACAAAACCAAAATACAGAGAGTTAGGGTTGTTCCCCCCTCCCCACTTTGTTTCCTAATCCTATTTTTGAGGTAGCTTTGTCTCATTTGTAGAAAGGAGAAAGAAAATACTTGGGGGTCCTGAGATGAAGGCAAGTAGAAAAATTAATAATCAGCCAAAATTCTGAAGTATCTAGATGTGTTGTGGTGTACTACTCCTGGGGACTAAGCTGCAACTGACTCTGTATGAGTAAAAAATCACTTCTCTATTTCATTCAAAGTTGTTCCTTGGATTTGCTGAACTAATTTCTCCTCCAAGCATGGTCACATTTTAGGTCAGCATGCCTAGACAACATGGGGCTCTGCCAGCAGTTCCTGTGTAAAGTCCTTCTTTGTTTTTTTGGAAACAAATCCAGTCATTCATAGAAATGAACTCTTGCATAATTAGAGCCAGCTTTGCAAATCATCTTTGCTTTCCATTTTTAGATGTTGCGTCTGGAGGACTATAACTTTTAAAGATGCCAACAAGCCACTTAGGAGCTCGATAGCCGTAATGGGAAAATCTGTGGAGCTGAATAGAAAATGATAAGCTTCATAAGGACTATTCTAAGTTGTTTGGTAGAGAGCTCAGCCAGACATTCAAAGCAAGAATAGAAACTATAACCCCTTCTAATTCGATCTTCAGGGGGTTGTAGTTTCTCTGGTCTCCTGCTGAAGCCTCAGTCCTACAGGCAGCTTAATGGAGAGGATGGTGTTCTTTACAATGGAGTCCACTGGTCTCTGCTAGGTCCAGTTATTGGACTGTTGCATAAATGGGTACAGAACACTGATTTTGTCCACATTTTGCTCTCCAGGGCTTGTAATCAACCTTTTCTCTTTCTAGGTTAGTTAAAACATTCACTAACTGCAGTTACTGAAGTGTGAAATTCTAGAAAATTGATCCTCTTCAGCATTTTTTAACCTCAAGTTTTTAATAAAGAGCTATTTAAAAATAATTAAGAAAGATTTGGAGGCCTTTTATTTTTTTGACAGGTAGCAGTTGTCAGCTTCAGAGCCAACAGGTGTGTTGACAGGTGAAAGATCTCACAATAAGTCTTTTATATTTCTGCATGGCTTTCAGGTATGTCCTGTAATCTCAAAATTAGTGTGGGTGGCATATGAACTAAAGTTTGTTTCTTTGTTCAGCAAATGCAGTATAGATTTTTCTTTGTTTGGATCTTTAATCCAAACGGATGCTTTAATAACTGAAATGGTAGTAGTAGTTTGGTGTTGGGTTTGGGTTTTTTTGGTTGTTTGTTTGGAGTTTTATCTTTCTAAGTTAGACAAGTTAGACAATAAATCAATAAGAAAATTGTCTTTGCAGTGGGAAATTACCCCAAAGATGTTTACTGCTGAACTGTCACAACATGTGAGTTCTGTTTAATGGGAGTAGATGGAGCTATTCAAGTGTTTGACACTGCTTCACAGCTAGGAAAAAGCTGAAGTCCAAACAAAGTCACTCTGTGAAGGACAGAATATAATATCCCCAGTTTTAAAAATGAGTATCATAGAATTACAGAAAGATTTGGGTTGGGAGGGATATTTAAAGATCATCTAGTCCAGCCTCTCTGCCATGGGCAGGGACACCTTTCACTAGACAAGGTTGCTCAGAGCCCCTAGAACACTTCCAGGGATGGGGCATCCACAGCATCTCTGAACAATCTGTTCTAATGCCTCATCACCCTCACACTGGAAAAATTCTTCCTTATGTCCAATGTAAATCTAATCACTTCTAATTTAGAAAACATTACTCTTGTCACACAAGATGTGGTAAAAAGTCTTATTTCCATCTTTTATATAAGTCCCCTTTATTTATTGAAAAGCCACAATAAGATCTCACTGGAGCATTCTCTTCTCCAGGCTGAACAGCCCAAACTCTCAGCCTTTCCTCAAAGGAGAGGTGCTCCAGCCTTCTGATCATCTCCCTGGCCTTCTCTGGACCCGCTCTGACAAGTCGATGTGCTTCTTGTGTTGGGGACCCCAGAGCTGGACACGGTGCTCCAGGTGGGGTCTTGCCAGAGCAGAGTAGAAGGGGAGAACCATCTCCAGAACCTGCTGGTCACACTTCTTTTGATGCAGCCCAGGATATTAGTTGCCTGTTGAAACACCAAAGCAGACTGTCAAGAGTTAGATACTACTTTCAACTTACTCCTGCATTTTCCTATGCAGAATACTGAGGGACAAGGCTGAGTAGATTAAGCCCAAGTTCAGGCTGCATGGCAGTTTCATCAGTGAAGTGGAGGTGCTGCTTTGTTCTCCTGCCAGCAGGCTGGAGTTCTTTATATTAAAATATTCTTAAAGGAGTTTGTGATCTCCAGAAGATGGCAAGGTAGAGGTGCCATAATAATGCAAAGTGCTGATGTAATTTATTGTTAGAAGAATCCTATTAGAAAGAGGCTGAGCCACTGGATCATCTTAACGGCTTGGTCTTACCTTTACCTTGTAAGGGTCCAGCATCTTGGTGGTCAATAAGTGCCAGCTGGGCACATTTCAGAGAAAGAGAATTCGTACATGTTTTTGTCAGTTCAGAGGACATGGCAGGGCAGGTGGGGCCAGGTAAAATCTTGCCATGTGGCTCTGTGTGTGCGCATTCCTGGGTGTGCATCCGCACCTGCGAGCATCGGGATCTTCTCTGCTATCCCACCGACCTGGGGAGTATTGGATTTACCATATGTGGGGCTGCATTTACATTCTTCACAAGATATAGATGAGCACTGCATTTGCTGCTCCATGGATTTTTCTTGTTCAGGCATGATGTGAGTTTTCTTGCTGCCAGCACAGTGAGACGTGGCTGTGAGACAGGCGCTCTTAGAGGAATTCAAAGCCTAGGAGCCAGTGTTTGGTTTTAGATGAAGCACTACATGGTGCTGTTAGCAGGTTGTTGGTAACTGGGGCTTAACGTAAGGCAGCCTAGAAAGGCACCTCTGCAAGGTTTGCCTCTGACAATGCCACTTACAAACCCACTCTGGTACACTTCTTAAATAAATAGTTACCTTTAAACATCAAATGATGTTGGTGAGACCGCATTTGCTACTGTGTAAAACTACTTGTTCTGGGTGGTGTAGCTGCTACTCTGGGAGCCAGTTGGGGAGTATTTTGCAATCCAAGTGTTGTGCATGCACCATATAGATTTACAGGACATTATGTGTAAATATTTAGACAGAAATCTTTAGAGCATTTTTATTTTTTAGAATGCACATTGACTTTAACGGCTTGTGTATGCAAATGTTTTTCTGTATAATATTGAACTGAATCCAACCGTGACGTCACTGAAGACTTTAAAGACTCAGTTTTAACAGTTAATTTCCATCGTAACTGTAAAATAAAGTTTCTTTAGCAGTGCATTAAAGTGAGAAGTCTACTTCCCTGTTTTTCTTGGTTAATCCAACCTTCTGAACTAAAGGAGGATGCTGGCATGGAATGAAGAAAACAGTTGTACTTTTCTGTTAGTTGCTGCATGCTTGCAGAGCTTCATTTCCATTGCAAGGCCTGGTAGAATCATGCGGAATTTTCAGATTGGACTGATGCTCATACCCATCCTCGGCCGTTACCCGTGTTCTGACATCGCTGTCCACGCCTGCTGCTGCAGTAGTTACACAGTAGCATCCCTTGGACTCCAGCAGCCAGGGCAGTGTGGTGGCAGTGGCTGCAGTAATGAGCTAGACTGAAAGAAATACTGCAATGGCTGCCTTTCAGCACTTGGCAAGAAAATCCTTTTTATGTTAGTTTCAAGGTCGTCAGATATCATTATAGCCAAGTATTAAAAATTTCAAAGAAAGGAGGCAGTGTGTTTGATTTATAGAATAATTATCTAGCTTTCGCTCTAACTTGGCTTTGGCAATGGTTTTGCAAGCACTCGAAAATTAAATCCATTTTTTATGGCACTACAAGGTATTATCTCACAGCAAATGATAATTAAACACCTGTGAAATCAATTAGCCTTTTAAACAGGGAAAAAAACTTTTCCAATTATATTTTTGCACTTCCAAACTTTCCAATTCCAGAACCAGCGCTTGCAGAGCGGGAGATGAAGTGCCAGCCAGTAGCCAGTTAACCGGCAGTCAGATCACCCCAAAGCCGTAAATCCAGAGGCAAGCAGCTCGCACTGACGGCACCCTTCCAAGCAGGATGTGTTGGCCTTCTCAGCTCCATCTTGGGCAGCTATCTGTCTGACACAGCTGAGCTGTCAGCTCCTCTACAAAGGCAGTTACTCACTTCGTGTTTTCAGTGCCAAGTTTTACTTGACAGTTTATTTAAAAGCCAGCATACCTTAATGGAAACCAAGCAATGAGACTCTCCGTGTGACTGAGTGGGGTTTCTTCTCAGGCTCTCCAGCCAGTAGTTCAGAGCCGTCTGCATTAAGCATTCACACATGGAAAAATATGGCCAATTGGTTAATAGCTGAAAATTAATATACTGAAAAACCAGGAAACACTTCTCCATTTACCCTTGTGTTACAGGTGTTTACTGTCTGTCTTTTTGTAGTACTTCATCTGATACAGAAACTTCTGGAAGATGCAGTGTGCGTTCATGGGCTTGCAGATTCAGAGAGGGAGCTCTGGACATAGTTGGTTAAGTGCCATTGCAAGTTTTTGGCTCAGAAAGTAAAAAAAACCAGCTCTAGTCACATCTGACATCTACAGCGGAATGTGCTGATAGTCCCTGCCAAAGATGAGCTCCAGCATCTTCCAGAAGATAGATTATGTGTGGCACTGTTAAAATATGTACTGCTGGGTTAAACCCACTGCATTTGATTTGAGTTAAACCTGTTGTATTTGGCTTCGGTTCTGCTCTTGTATTTCCGTCTGAATTTTAATAGCCATAACATGCAGCTGGATTTCAGTGAATGCCGCATCAGCAGAGAGGAAAAATTAAGGTCAGGATGCTGTGGTTAGCATTCCCAAGGTGCCTCTAGTTGCTGGAGAAGCCACCAGTCATTTGTGTCTCAGGTTTTCCGTCTATGAAATGGGAATGGTGATGGTATCCTGTAAGAAAACATATGGCCTACATGACAGGTGACATATAGCTAGATAAAGTATGGTAATCATTGCATCTAGACATACCTGCTGGTCTAAACAGTCTTTTTAGATTTTAGACCTCTCTTCAATCAGTGGTGATGAAGATGTGGCTTTCAAAAAAAAAAAGTTGGTACTAAAATTGGTAGTGAAAATGTTTCCCAGGCTAGTTTATAATCTCTACAGTGTAGTGACATGGGGAAATGCTTAAGCTGTAGGAAGGAATGTATGGCATGGCTGATTAGTCACTGCAGAGCCTCTGCAGCCTGCCAGGGCACCTCGGGATAATGGAGAACCAGGAATCCCAAACAGCCTTCTAATCCATGTGCTGATTGACATGGTCGGCACATCAGAAGAAAAAAAGGAAAAAAGAGGGGGGATGGGGAAAGACAGATGCTGTGTGTTGGATCAACAGGTTAAAATGGTAAGAGCATTTGGCCAAGCAGAGTTTCGCCTTTAGATAATTGCCCACACGGCATTGCAGTGTTTGCACCTGTGTGATAGATGGGCCAAACATTTCTCCTGGGTGGTGGCAGAGAGGGAATAATTCGATTAAGTTGTGAATAAATTAGAATTGATTGCAAATAGAGCTATTCTTTTATGCTGCCTAAAAAGGTACTAGCTGTGAACAAGGTACACTTAATCATTACAAACAGAAGCCTGAAAGTTAATAAAACATTCCTCTAATACTTACAGAGGGATGCCAGCTTTGGACTAAATCTGTAGCTATTTTAATTTTGAAGACCCAACTGTCATTTTTAAGGCATATGCATTTTGGATTTTAACATGTTTGAATGCTGCAGCTGAGACCCAGGCCAAGCCGACCCTAAAATTGGCAGTAAAATGTTACCTCTGTGCAAGCGTGCAGAATGAAGGAATCAGGAATGTATGAGCAATAAGCATGTGCCCCCACTAATGTGGAAACCTGGAGCTTTCTGGAAATAAATGCCTTCTGAGCAAAGCAGAAGACTCCTCTAAAAGCTTTTCTACAGTAAATGCTAGGGAAGATAAACTGCCAGAAGGAAATGAAAGTGCCAGAAGTAGTGCAATACCGAAGCAGCACAAGTAAGGAAGAAGTGCCCAGCCAGCCCCTGCTCAGTGCTCTGCGGTGCTGATCTTTGCTCTGATTTTCTGGAGCCTGAAAAACCTCCACAGCTAGGTAAAAACAGAGGGTCTCAATAGGCAAGTAATGGAGAGCTGTCCACACACGCTGGTAGCTCCGAGTTTGAAGAAACCACAGCAATGCAAGCTGGAAGACCATAGCAAATGTCCCTGCCATCTTCAGAT
The DNA here is from genome assembly GCA_013397795.1 of Orthonyx spaldingii. Classification (NCBI taxonomy): domain Eukaryota; kingdom Metazoa; phylum Chordata; class Aves; order Passeriformes; family Orthonychidae; genus Orthonyx; species Orthonyx spaldingii. The sequence goes on along the minus strand of VZTJ01000986.1, from coordinate 1,106,068 downwards.
GTTACCAGCTAATGGAAATAAGTAGTTCTGAAAACAAATCTAATACCCATTGCTCGGGAGAACAACAAGAGGAACCTCTGGAAGAACCTCTTCTAAACACTTGACTATTTTCTCTATAGCTTAATACACCTTCTCCAGTTGTGAATGGGGGTTCTCATACTTCATTGTCTCCCTGAGGTTTTGTTGAGATTAGTCAGTGGAGATAATGGAAAAATAAAGCCCGTTGTTGATGTGATACTGATGTTTGCATTAGATGCCAGATTGGTACTTAATGTACAACATCAGTGCTCTAGCTGAGAGGGTGTTCCTGGAAGGCTGTGCCAGCTCCAATTTCTCTTCTGGGCAAGTGAAGGAGAAATTTCAAGTCCAGCAAATACTTGACTCAGATACCTACCTTTAATCATAGAGATTATCTCACTCACTTCACTGAAAGTATTTTAAGTCTGAGTTAAGGCAAGTGCAGAGATGCTTTCAGGTGTAACAGTGTATGCTTTCTATGTGGAAGAAAAGGCCAATTGTACATAAACAATTTTCAGCCCCTGACAAAATGCTGGCAAAACTCAAACCTGCTGCTGTGTGTGTGGTTCTGTCTGGGCTGAATGGGAAGGAGTCTGAAACTGAAAGTTGCCCTTAGCCTTCTGTCCGTGCCATGGCTTATGGGCTGGAGTTTCATTTACCAGGTGACATTTTTGTGGCCAAGGTCTCCTCCAAATGCTGACTGGCAGTCCAAAAAAAAACCCAACAAACTGAAACATCTCTGCTGCAAGCTTGACTGTGAAATACTGTTTGGTACATGTAAACTATTTCCTTCACAAGTGGTGCTTCAAATTACAAAGCTATGCTTGCAGCCTGACAGAAATGCTTGTGTATTTGTGTTGCACAAAAAGTGTTTCCAAATTTGTATTTAAACATGCTGGGCCATCTTCTGTCTTCCAGCTAAGCAGGGTGCTCCCATTGCTTGTTGTGCTACCCATGAACTCGTAGGATTAAAAGCAGCACCTTGTGTTTACGGGTTTGAAATAGATGCTGGATCCTGGGGTGGTCTCTGAGGGGTTTAAACTGGGCGTGGGTCCCTTATCACTGCACTCAAAGATCCCATTAAGTCACTTTAAGGCATTTTGGTTGAAATTGCAGGGAAATGTGTTCAATAGAATCTCTGGTGCAGTTCATTCACTGCAGCAGCTCTTGATGGATGTTACTTTGCTCTGGATCTGTTCCGTCTGTATTTGTTGGTCCTCCCTGAAGCAAGTAGAAATTTTGTGCCCATACATCAAGGTTAGGATGGGGCTTTCTGTGTGCATATGATGTAGATAAATTGCTTGATGACCATGAACTGTGCTATTACAGAGCTCAGCAATAAATCACACGTTAAGTTTTAAAAGGCACAAAAATGGGAGCAAGATGCTAACCGGTTTCCAGGTGGAAAATGGTCAACAAAATCCTTTTCCTTTTATTTCCCTTTGTAAATCTATCCTAATACCAGCACGTTAGATATAAAAGAAAAAGTGCCCAGTATAGGATGTCACTGGATACGGAAGACTCACTTGCAGTGGCCTTGCTCTCTGTTTTCCTTTGTGTTCTGGTTTTGCCATCAGTGTTTTGTGGATAATGTTGCGTTCCAGGGTATTAACAGGATTTTACATTTTTAGGTAGCTAATGATGAGGAACTTCTGACTGGTGTATTCTAGCCCTACGGGGTATTCCGTTTTTGGTATTTATTAACATTTTCTGTCCTACAATACACAGTAAAAGCAATGAGCTTCACTATGCAAAAAAGGAGTCCTTAAAAACGGCAACTTTTTTTTTTAAGTATTTTTTTGGTATTCCAGTTTCCTAGTATTTCCCGCTGTGTGCTGTGTCAGTGCTGACTGGTGAACTGGGACATGGCTACCAATCTCTATCCCACACAGAGGAAAATAAATTACTGCCACTCAGATGGAATATGTATATATGTATTTTAACCAAAGTTGAGATAGGATTCAAAAGAAAAAAGGGACTTTGAAGTCTGTTTTGTAGTTTTAATTAATGCAATGAGGGGTTTTATTTTACTCTCAGTGGAGATAATCTTAATCCATTCACAGTGACCTTTTCTTGTGCAAATTAGCTATACACGCTTGTTTAAGCAAATGGGCCTTTGCAAGATGTCTCTTCCTAAAGACAAAGCTTATAATTGAAAATTGGCTTACTCCCATCTGTCTGGCCTGTGTGAGAATACAAACACAGATCCTGACTTCTTTGTATATAAAATATAATCATGTATATCTATACACATAGGCACACATACGAAAAAATTGCTCTGCCTGCAGGACATGGTAAAATTAGACTATTAGTGTCAAAAAATTCAGTGCTACAAGTTGCTGTCAAAATAGCATCTATTTGCAGAGTTCAGGACACTCTGGAGAACGGAGGGTGTTCAATCTGGATCCTTTTGACTCAGATGAGGTCAATGCCATTCACAGTTCCATGGGTTTGCCAGAAGTACAATTCACTAGTAACAGGCAGGAAACTGTTAGGATTTGATGTGTGGTTTTGGTGAATGATTCTGTGGTGATTGATAGAATTGGGAAAAAAACCCAGAAGTTTCTGTAAGCTCTTTCATTCAGAGGAGTGTGGATCATTGCAGCGATGTGGTTAATTGCCAAGATCTGGTAGTTTATTCCTCTCTCCACATTTAACAATAACCACCAAGTGAGTTATTGTAACCCCCCATCCCTTTTTTAGTGCCTGCTTGATAAGGAAATATTTCTTTGGCATAGTTTGAATATTTTTTTACTTTGTACAAACCTCTTGTGCAGAAATGAACACAGTTGTGCATGGCTTTGACTAAGTCTGAATAGAAATCAGGGTCAGAGAAGTGCTGCAACAGTGCTTTGGGTATCAAAATATTTAATGTGAGTTTGTTGTTAGAAGCTATGCGCTGTTTATATGGAACTCGCTCATTATTGCAAAGGCACAATTACTTCCTCCCTTATCAGTTTAATTACCACTCTCCCCGGCTCTCTCCCATGGTAATTGCTCCTGAGGATGAACAAAAAGGAGCCAGAGGAGAGGCTGACACATGCATGGAGGGAGCTAGTTAACCTGTGGTGAACAGTCTTGGTTGGGGATGATTTTATCCAGATGTGTCTCAACAGCTGTTTGCATTTTCACGCCCAGTTACTCTAGGACTCACCACTAATTGAATTTTCTCTCTTCTCCCCTGTTCTTGTTAGGTATGATTACCGTGAAATGCTGCACAATGCCACTTTCTGTCTGGTTCCCCGTGGCCGCAGGCTTGGCTCTTTCAGGTTTCTGGAAGCCTTGCAGGTAAGAGCTGCAGTTTAAAGCAGTGGCTACGCTGGCTGCAATTCAGTGTGCAATAGCAAGGAGGCGGGGAGGAGGGAAATGTGTTTCATTTCCCTAGTGGACAGTAATCCACTTTGCAAAAGCCTCTATTCATACTTCTGGAGCAATTGGCAGCCTCTTCCCAGGAGGGGCTGAGCACTGAACTCATCTGAAGGTTGGTTTGTGTTACCTCCAGGAAAAGGGTTTCCCTGGATGTGGTGAGGCTGAGGGATTGGACTGGTTTAGAAGAGTATTTTATCAATCTGTGAGACTTCCCCTGGGAGACACTGGCCTTTACAAGTAAGCCCTGGGGCAGTAAAAATAGCATTTTGTTTTTGCTTATCCAAAACAGACCTGCTTTTGCATTGCCAGTTTTGAGCTGGTGCTTGCTGAACATACAGAAGGTGGCCTGGAGGTGGTAAAGCTCCAGATGGAAGCTTCACATGAAGGTGGATATAAGCTGATCTCAGGGAGCTCACGTGCTGTCTGGGACAGCACCTGAATGTCTTTCACCTTTTAAAAATGTTTTGCTTGGTGGCCCCCTTTTTACTATGGGCGAGCAGCAGAAGGCAATGCAAAAGGGCTCCAGAGTGCCTGTGGCCAGGCAGCACTGTGGTCAAGCCTGATACCTGCCTACTCCACCTTCAACCTGTGTAACATTTTTTTTGGCAAACATCGGCTCAGTCCTGGGGTCCTGGATCTTCAGTCAGCCATAGAGAGCATTTTGTGAGGTGCTGCAACTCCCCTCTAGGTCTGGTATCTAGATTTCCATAGGGGCTGGAGTGGAGAGAGGGAACTGCTGAGGCACTTTTTGATTTCAGTGAAATGGCAAATGAACACACCTTACAGGGTCCTGCCTCCAGGAATTCTTTTGCCATTTGGGAAGTGTCCCAGCATTGAAAAGTAAAGCTCTTAATAAATGGCATCACATCACTTTTCATCATCAATCATAAAATGTCAAGCCACTGTTAAGAGTATTGCTTACTGCAGTGCTGAGCAGGATTCAGGTACCTAAGTGTAGGTACATCATTTTAGAAGCCCAGGGTACCCAGAAACCCTTCTGGCTTTCTGCTGCTTCTCAAGAAGGACTGCAGTAGATCCTGTGTCATGTCTGCCAGCCTTTGATGGGTTTCTTGGATACCCTGCATGCTCTGGACATGTAGGTGTAACCCCTGAACCCCGCACCTGCAATCGAATTTGAGGCACAAGTTCTGGACTATCACTTGCCTCTTTCTCCTACCAAGGAGAAGATTGATATCCTGAGAAGTGCTGTTCTCTCTCCAGTCTCTTCAGAGGAGGAAGTGGGACTAGCTTATATGAGATGACAAATCACTTCAGATCCTCCTGAAGAGCACTTCTCAGCTCTTCTCTCACCTGGGCCCAAAGTCATGCAGCTTGTGTTAGATACATCCTCTCAGGAGGAGAAAGCAGGGAGTGTTCCTCACTGCACAGAACTTGTGGGCTCCAGGTCAATGATAAAATGTAGGCAACTGAGCATTTTGCTATCAGACTAGCAGCAGTATTCACCAAAAATGATGTATTCCCAGTTTTTCTCTGGATCCAGGTAATGTTGAAAGTCTCAATTCACATTAGTGGAATGTTTTAAATATGAAAACACGTTACTAAGTGTTTTCTGGTTGGCTTTTTTCATGCACTGATATCTTTTCCTTACAGAAGATGACAATTATTTACACATAATAAGCACTGCTGTAATGCAGACTTGACCAGTCTAAGATGCTATGCATGATACATGTTACCAAGTGAGGTGCAGCAGTCTGAAAGACTCCCCTTTATACTATCTTTTGGGAGGTTTTGGGAGACCTGAACCCTAGTCTGGACCAAACTCTGAGCACTTAAGCTTCGTTTGATCCAAAAGAAACTGAACCAGAGCACAGGTTTGATAAAAGTCCTCCAGTACTAGGTTATTTCATCACATTGGAATGTGTTTGGTTTGGATCTTATGTTGTGATTGAGCTGACCAGAACATAGTGGTGATGATTTGTTTATGGAAATACTGACCTATTTACTAAGCATTCACAAACTGCCTGTGCAGAAGAACTTGTAAAAGTTTAAATAGTTTGGACAGATTATACTGGTATGAAATAGATACTAAATGTATGTGCTTTTTGTTTGTTTTAAGACATACAACAGTTCTTATTTTTGTAGATAGGTGATGACAGACAAGTTGTGTTTGTGCAGTTGCCTCTGTTAGGAGAGTTGATAGTAAACAGGGTAGGGAATTTACTCCTTCAAGGGAAAGGTGCTCAGGAGTTAAATATGATCTGTATTTTCTGTAGGGTTGTCAGCAACATACTATAAATTTTAGGGAAGTTGCTCTCTGCTAAATGGTTCACAAAGCAGCAAGGGAGGCCATCATTTTCTATTAAATTCTCCAGTATTCTGTCTGCTGCCCTGAACAGTTCTGCCCTCGTCTGGCAGCGTAAGCACAAGGTTGCAAATGCCACTGTGTGCAAACCCCACCTTTCAGTGCATATGAATAAGCCCAAAATGGAAAACTGTGAACACCTGGGCTGCCCTCCTGTGGCTTCTGGCTTCTGGTGTTCTTTGCCATGTTGCCTCTCCAGAGCTTGTGCAGAAAACGGGGTGGTGGTGTTGGTGGGAAGCTGGGAGCTTGCCCTGGTGGGGCTGCTGACGATGGCCGTGCCTCTGTGCCCTCAGGCTGCCTGCGTCCCGGTCATGCTCAGCAACGGATGGGAGCTGCCCTTCTCGGAAGTGATAGATTGGAACCAAGCTGCCATCATAGGCGATGAGAGATTGCTATTACAGGTAAGAAAGAGACCGCGGCCTTCAGCACAGCAGTTGATTATTGCTGCCACCATCTAAATGGACAGGGAAGATGAATCCAAAAGGTCAGGGCTTTAAAAGAATTTTTATCATGAAGGGATTGTCTGTGTCAGACTGGCTGGGAACTCATTTAATATGACATCATTCATTATTTGACCTGAAGGTCATTGCAGCCACCAGGCCACATTCTTAAGTGCAGGAGACTTTTATTTTTGTAAAGAGCATTAAATCTTCTGGTGTGGAGCGCTTGGATGCCAATCTGTGGTAGACCTGTCCAGGTACTGTGATGAAAGGGAAAACATTTGAGGGTGGATTCTGTTCCAATCCTTAAAAAGTAGTTTATCCTCAGGGGTATCCTCAGGAAAGCAGGTGTTTTCTCAGGTAGGAGTTATTATCTGTGGATTTGGTGGGAAGCAGAATCTGTCCCTTTTCTGATGTGTGGACCATGTAACATTGCTTTCTGAAGGAGTGTTCGTGTCACTTATTGTTAATCTTGAGATCATGGAACTGAAGCTGGCTGAAAAGTTGCAAATTCCCTGCTACGTTCAGCATCTACTTTGATTTTAAATACACTATGGTTATTTTGGTTTTTTTCAGCTACCTTAGTGGGTTTTACAATGTAAACAACATTCTGTAAATTCTGCAGAAAAGGCAATATTAGGAGAAGTTCTTGAAAAATTGATTTCTCCAAAGTGCCATTGGCCAGCATGAAGCTGAGATCCACAAGATCTGGATAAGCACAAAGTAGCCACTAAGAGGGATATTTTTTAATCCTTGCATTTAGTGTCATTCACAGAGAGGAGCCCTCAAAGGTACAGGTGTGGTGGCACCTCAAAACAAAGTATCTTTGCGATGTCATTACATGTCTGTTAACTCATCTAAAGAAATAAATATTTGTGAAGAGCTGGCCTAGCAAGCCTTGCAATGTGCTGCCTATTCTACTTAATATGATACAAGCTGCAAATATAAAAGGGCCATTTGATTTTTGCTTCTGTGGACAGCACATTTTTTCTAAGCAAAATTATGTCTCTCTTTAAATAATAATAATTTGCTGATCTTCATGTTTTCCGGTAACGTACCATTCATTCACTTCACACAGCTGCTTCCATATTGAACAGCTACTGCACTGTTATTAACAGTGTTTTTAAAGAGCTGGCAGAGGGCCTGAATGTCTGCTCTGGGAAATGTTTTTGTTATGTTACAGTTTTTCATTTCCTGTTTGAGAGCAACTTGGATGTTTTTATTTGCATATTCTCCTCATCATAGAGCTGGGAGAGCTTAATCCAGCCTTTACGCATTTATTTGTGCAGGGTGGTTTTTCCCTCCCCCCTACTCATTGCTGAAATGACCTTTTATTAAAGTTCTAATAATTCCAATGTAATCATGCCAGATTAGTATTAATACATCATTTTCCCCACCTGTCTTTCTGGACAAGTAGATTAATAGGCAGATGCATTTAAAATAGGAGCTCTGATTTTTCTTTCCAGCTGTTGTAGCAGAGCCCCCATCAAGGCTTTTTTTAACCTTGACACTGTGTTTGCTGGCACTCACAAGCATGGTATGGTGTGTAAAATCATAGCTTGCAGTAACCTTCATAATCAGAGCAGCCTTCCCTTTCAAAAGGTGTAGTGGGGATTGAGTATTGATTTTATTGGTTGCCTACACACGTATGCACACGCACCACACAAGGCTGCACATACTGCAATGAAATGTTTATTGAGAAAATGCTGCATCGCCACTGCAAAGTGACTTAAATCTCGTCTTTGCTACTGATACTGTGTCTGGGTGTGATTAATACACATCTCTGCAGCCAGCACAGGTAATGTTTATTGTCCTGCTACTTATTGGAACATGTCACAAATAGTGATGTGATCACTTAGAAAGACATGTGCTAATACATGTTTTCAGGTTCTGTCTTTCATACTACTTTTGCAGGGAATATTTTACCTAAAGATCTATGTTTTATTTAAAGGGCCTATAGGGAAAGAAAATTAAGTAGCATCTTGGACAATGTGACCATTTTCTTCTGCTCCACCTTGCTGCAGTGCTAACTCTCTCTCATAAGCCCAAAGTCTGCATTGTATTAGCAGCATCTCTAAGGTGGTCTAAGAGTTGAAGGGCTGGGGGAACAAAGATTGGCCCATCTGATACTGCACCCACTGGAGCCATGGACAAGGTGTCCAGACCTGGGGACAAAGTGTCCAGACCTGGGGACAAAGTGTCCAGACCTGGTTGCAAACTCTGCAAGTAAAGAATTTGCTGATTCTTGTGGGAATTTTTTACATGTAAATTTTTAAAGTCACAAATTTTCTTCAGAAAAGAGGTTTCACAGGAAATCATTTGATTTGGGAACATGTGAAAGCAAATAATGATCACTGCCACTTGTTAGAATATTTTAAAAATAAGCCGGAGTGTGTTTTGGTCAGGAAAGGGTGGGATGTGATGGGATGCAGGCAAAGTTCTGAATAAGCTGGAATGCATAAGAACCAACAACCCAGGTATTTGCTTTTAAAACTAGTGACTCGAGTAAAAGATTTATGAGAAACAAGCGTCTGAGAACAAGTTGGCCAAATGTAATGGTTGAACTTGATGATCTTAGAGGTCTTTTCCAACTTAAACAATTCTGTAATTACAATTACAAATCACAAAAATGTAGGTGCAACAACACAACTCTTCATTCCTAGAAAAAGATGAGCACAAAGTAGCAACATATCCTGAATGCCTTTCTGGTGCTGTGACTAGCCTTTGTCAGTGAAGCAGATTTCAGTTAAATTCCCTTGATAATGTCACTTTGCATTGTCCAAGTTGTACTGGAGGCCTTGGTCAATGTCCTAAGTTAAAGAATGACACGTACTCACCTTAGTTTCAAGAGGGACATGGGGATGCTGGAAGATGTAGACATGAAGCCCTCCCCTTCTGATCTAGTGAGCAGTTACATTTTTTAAATGGACAAGTGTTGCAAAAGGACAATTTGGGATTTATTTGTAAGGCAACCTACACAACTATTAATGTGTAGATTTAATGGAAAGAGGGCAAAAATAAGCACTGTTTTCTCTTGTGAATAACAGATGTTGTGGAAGATGTTATTCTTTCCACCTAAGGTAATTAGTAAAATGCAATTTGATCCACAGGCTCCCAACAAGTGGAGTCTTAGTTTAGGTATTGCTATGTTTTCCTTAGGGCACTTAGTGTTGCCATGCTGTGGTAAATGCGATTCCAGATCCCGTTAATATACTTGGAGCATGGGGATTATGGTTGAACTCTTAAGAGCTGCAGCTACTAAGCTGTTAAAATAGTAGTCCATGAAGAGTTTTGTGGGATGAAAAGCATGAGGGATGCATGGAGGAGCTCCTTACTATGCCACACCGTAAGGTTGCGGGGGAACAGGCTTCGTTACCATAAAACAATCAAAAACTAAAAGAAAGCAGATTAAAAATAAATAATATATTCAATACCAGAGGTTATAAAGGGTTGTGTCTCATTCGTTTTACATCCAGGCTTTAACTGTTGACACACATCTCCATTGGACAGGAATGCTGAAGCTGTACAACCTGCTAATAGAGGAGAGGGCTTGTCAGCAGCATATTAATTTGATGAGATTGTTTCTAAAGCTTCTGACTATATTACATCTTGTATTGCAGATTCCTTCTACAATCAGGTCTATCCATCAGGATAAAATTCTAGCACTTAGACAGCAGACACAGTTCTTGTGGGAGGCTTATTTTTCTTCAGTTGAGAAGATTGTATTGACTACACTAGAGGTGAGTAAAAATTGTCTGGGACCTTGCCGAGCAGCGAGATTTCCTTACCTGTCCTCAGCTGGCGTCAGACCTTGGCTTTCATGACGTGCAATTGGTCACTGGGAAAAAAGTTCAGCATCTTGATGAGTTTTGTCCCCTAAGGAAATACTTACTTCATTATCAGAATCCACATTAGAAAACTGACACGGTGAAAAATGGGAGCTACCCAACACATGGAAAAGTTGTCATGTGTGATCTTGACTTTGCAAGGCTTTATGGCTTATGAATCACTATCCTTGTCATTGGTAGTAGATGTATTTCTTAAGGAACCCTTCTGGAATTCATTTTGGAAAAAATACTACTGTAGAGCTCCTCCTTGACCATTCCTTGACATTTTGATGCCTTGTGATGGGGCTATTGATCTGACTCAAGGAAAAGGGGGGGCTTGTAAATGCTGTGTCTTATCTTCAAACACAGGAGAAGGGAAAGGCCTGATCATTCTTATAAATTATTAATAGATAATCATAATTAGACTGCAATTAAAAGGGGAGACAGATGATCTCAAATATGGAGAGAATCCTTTCTGAATTCAGAGACAGAGGAAAGATGAAAAGCTCTTCAGAAGTAGGGCCCAGGCTGCAATTTCAAAAGCAGTTTTCTTTTCTAACTGTTTTGCAATTTTTCACATAAATTTTTGACACATTTGTACCACTGAAAGGAGCTCACTTTGTAGGTGCAAATGCATTCGTCTTATGCTAATGCTTCTGCAGTTGCACCCGTCTTTGTGCACAGATGTAATGCACAGTTGTTAAGGCTCCACATTTCCTGCTGTGCCTGCTTCCCCCTGAAAACTGCAAATGAGTGCCCATGGCTGATCAACCTCCAGCTGCTGCAAGGCAGTCCCTTAGATTTTTCCATGCCAGTGAAGAAAACCAGCCAGGGAACATTTGCAGAGCCCCTGGCATAGCTATCCTCACAATGCTCTCGGATGCCCTCAGAAGAGCATGTCTTCATCTGTGTTGCCTGTTGGGAACTGCTCTTCATCCTCAAACTCCTCATAAGCACTGATGAGGTAGTGATAGTTGCCACAGCCCACACCAGGATCAGACTCGCAAAGGTGGAAGACCATGTGCCGTTGCTCACAGCTTAATTAATCCCTACAGAAGTGCTCCCAGGGACCATCAGGTGCCTCACACATCATCTGCCCCTTTCCTGCATGTGCCCTGTTGTTGTTAGGGATTGCTAAAAGGACAGGGACACATGGCTCTCCCCAGTGCCCCTCTCCAGCCTGTGCTGGGGCTGGACTCCAGAGGACATAGCCTGCAGCTCCCACAGCCTTGGTGTCCATCACATCAAGCTCCAGCACTCACACGTGTCTTTAGTGCTGCTTTGGGACACATTGGCCCGTGTGGCTGCGGGAGCCCAAGGCACAGCAAAACCTCTAAAGCTGAAGCAGATAGGTAACCAGCAAGCTGGAGTTTCTGCTCACAGCAGAAAAGCAAAGTGAAGACAACAGTCTTCCCAGAAGATTTAGTTTAATGAAACCAATTAATGTATGCCTGGTGTTGAAATTATGTTCTGGGTTTTTTTCATTTGTTTGGGAGACTGATTTGGGTTTGAGATTTTTTTATTTTGTTTTTTAACTCATCACTCAATCTTTTGAGACAGCTAAGAGGGATTCTGTTCTTAAGAACAGATACTCATTTCACATTTCAACTTCAATTAACTTTCCTTAGGAAAGGAGTAAAACAGTTGAGAGCAACTTTTGTTTTCTGAAACCTGCCAGCAGTATATCCTCTTCTTAAAATCGCATGCCTAGAAGTAAATTCCTAGCAGGATTTTTTTTTTTTTGGTGGATGTGATCCATCTTCTGTTGTAATACTGTTGTGTCGGAGTGCTCTGATGATTCTAGATATCATCAGAATAATCACTTGCCTACTAACTGCAGTGCCAGTGTATGTCCATGTCTGAGGATATCAGCATAGAAAAAGTCTTCACCAAATCAGATGTTTGCAAGGACATCAGAGCCCTTTATTCTGCACACCTGTGGAAATCTTAAATCACGTTTTACGTTCCTTGATCTTCTCACAGCATTTGGTGGCTGTTGTGGTTTAACCCCAGCCAGCAGCCAAGCCCCAGGCAGCCACTTGCTCCCTCTCCCACCAGTGGGGTCACAGAGAGAGTCAGAAGGGTAAAAGCCAGAAAACTCGTGGGTTGAGATAAAGACAATTTAATAGGGAACACAAAAGCTGCATATAAAAGTGAAGTAAAACAAGAAATTAAGTCACTGCTTCCCATGGGCAGGCAGGTGCTCAGCCATCTCCAGGAGAGCAGGGCCCCATCACGTCCAATGGTGACTTCAGAAAACAAACACCATCATTCCAAACGTCTCCCTCTTCCTCCTTCTTTCCCCCACTTTATATCCAGAGCATGATGTTGCATGGTCTGGAATTTCCATTAGGTCAGTTTGGGTCTCCTGTCCTGGCTGTGTCTCCTCCCAGCCTCCCAGGCACCCCCAATTTCCTTGCCACCACAGGTGTATGAAAAGCAGGAAAGGCCTTGGCTCTGTGTAAGCCCTGCTCAGCAATAACAAAAACATCTCTGTAGTGTCAACCCTGTGTTCAACACAAATCTAAAACACAGCCCCATAGCAGTCACCGTGAAGAAAATTAACTCTATACCAGCACAGTGGCCTAAGCCAAACAGCTCATAGTCCAAAATAAGATGTTTGAATCATTTGGCCAGCAAGCCCCTGTGGCAGGCACAGAGGAACTGCCCGGTGCCTTGGACAAGGTGTGGGTTAGGCAGTGATGCTCACAAGTGTTTGCTGCAGGCTGGTGAGTGGGAGCACTGGCAGTGCAGCAGGGGGCTGCTGCAGGCACCATTGGACACATGCTCCAGGGTATCTGCACTTCTTCAGCTTGGTCTGCTCTGGAAGCAAACCCAAAACATCCCTGCACAGCATGCTCAGTCCTCCATTCAGGAAGAGGAGGGGAGAGGGACATCACAAAAGTACAGACAAGAAATGTTGAATGCTTGGCTAGGGCCTGTTGAAAAGCAGCAATGATTAAGGCAATATGTGAATTTTTGAAGTGTGAGGATGAGGGAGACAAAAATATTTGACTTATTAATGCATTCCAAAAAAAAAAAGGAGATCTTACCAGAGATCCTAACCCCTTTCTTCTCCTATTAAACTTCCTGTCATGCCTTATCATTGGAGAGACCACATAGATGCTGTCTCTGCAATATGTGCAACACTGTACACTCTGCATTTTAATTTCTTGGTGTCCTCTGTGCTTGTTTTTTTTTTTACACTTCTTAGTTCTTTTTCTGCCAAGTTTTCTTTTCTCCCCTCTCTCCTGACAGGCAGCTAGGTTTCTCATGTAGACCCAGGAGAGTGATAAATTAGTGATCCATTTTTGTAGCTGTGGTGAACCACCTGACCAGCTCCCCAGAGGATGCAGAGCCGTGTGGGTGAGGTTTGTGTGGCTGCCATGCCCCGCAGGCCACCCGTGCTGCAGTGGCAGTGGGGCCCTGCCCGAGCTGAGCTGCGCTGAGGCAGTGCCCAACACGAGCCACGTGTTTCCCCTGCAGCCCCGTTGGCTTCCAGCACCCCGGAAAACTCCACCGTCTGTGAAAACCTCCTGGCCATGTAAATTTACAGACTTCTCCTATCTGATTGTGCCCCAGTTCTGAGAAAGCAGGAGGGAGGAGCTGTAGTATTTATGCTTTGTGGTAAACACTCCAAAACAAATACTTTCCAGGTTCTCTCTTTTGTTTAGTGGCATAACTTGCAGATGGGCAAACAGCAGTCATTATCTGTGTTTTTTCCTGTCCCCACTGCCATGTGGGACACCTGACAACGATACACCTAACTTTTCAACTAGAAATGTTCAGATACATTCTTCTCAGTGATGGCATTACAGTCCTAAGTCTGTTATTCAAAAATAAAAGTTAACTTACTCATGTGAGTGAATTACTGCATATTAGCTATGGTAATTGGCTGTAGGCAAAATTCAGACAAGCATGCATTTAACATCTGCCCCAGTTTAGCAGTACATGTATTGCCACCAGCAGTGGAATGTCTAACACAGTGTAACTGGTGTTTTAATCTTTTCTTGTCATGGCAGTCAGAAATTCCAGGAAAACCACTGCTTGTGGCAACACTTATTCATATATTGACCAAATGTCCCTGAACTCAGCAGCTTACAGAGATTTTAGCTTGTTCAGACTCCAGCAGCTGCTTTTGTTCTGCTTGTGGTGGGCCTTTTTGCTTGTTTTTTTGGTTTTCCTACACTTCAATCCAGCTTCAGAGACATGAAATTTCACCCAGATATGCCTATGTTAAGGCCAGAGACATAAGGTTAGTACAACCAACATGTTCTTGGCACTTGAGCCCTGTGCACTGATCAACTGCCAGTTAAGTGAAAACCTCCTTGGGAGATAAGAAAACATGAGCTGCAGACAAAGGCAAGGGATTCCTGCTTAGCCAGCTTGGGGGAAGATTCATCCTTCACCACCCACTGGCCCTTTGCAGCACCCCATCTCCAGATCTGCCAACTTCTAATGCTCTGAGGGAGGGCCAGTCTGTAAGAATGTGTGGCTCAGGAGTGCATTGCACTTGGAAAGTTGCGCCGTATTTGAAGGTTGCATTTGTCCTGTTAGAGATTCCCACCACTGACTCTTGTTACACCTTTGCAGGAAGTTTAAAGAATTTGCCATCAGTGTAAGAACCACTCTTGTTCTGCAATCAGGAGTTTGATGTGAAGCAACTGTAATTATTTTCGTAAACAACATACTAATTGTATGGCCTGGTATCTTTTTTTCTGTTTTTGCTTGTGCTGTTCTAGATGGTAAAGTAGATGACCTAGCAATCTGTTCTGACCTTAAAAACCTAGGAATTTCTGGTTTTGGTCCTTTACAGAGACAGACAGTATTTGCAAAAAGATTGTTTCATTCAACAAGGAACTGTTACAGAACTGAGACGTGGAATCAGTGGTGTATCTGAATGCTAATATCCCTTTATAATTAAGCAAAAAATAATAATTAGTGCAGCCTGATTTGCTGAAAGTCTTTTTCGTTTTGAATACTCTCATTATCTCCAAATACTACCTAGCTTTTTAATGCCATCTTCAAATAATTATCTGCAGTGAGTTCTGGATAGTAAAGCTGACAATGAACTAATCAGGCTTACAAACTGCTAAGATACTCAAATAGGCAAAATATTTGACTTGAAATATAAAATGCAATAAATTGTATGGTCCCCATGTCCAGAGAGACTAATGAGGTGCTCTGAAACCTATGGCACAAAGCCTGAGCTGCTGAAGTGGTGTCAGAGTGTGCAGGTTCTGAGTCCTTTTAAGAGAGATCAAGGAGGAATGTCTAGTAATTTGTGTGCCTCAGCTTTTTGCAAAATGGGTGATGATTCCAGTCAGCTGGAGTCCCTGAAGCTTCTACCAGTGACTGTGACAGTCTATTTAAAAATCATTACTTCTCTTGTTTTCCAGATTATTCAGGACAGAATATTTAAGCACATATCACGTAACAGCTTAATATGGAACAAACATCCTGGAGGGTTATTTGTACTGCCACAGTATTCCTCATATCTGGGAGATTTTCCTTACTACTATGCTAATCTTGGTGAGTGAATCCTTCCTATAATGTAGTAGCATCTGGAATTTCTAGTGGAATTTTGAAGTTTTGTCTTTGAGTAGCATGTGCCAAGTGACTTACCATTCATTCCTAGTTAATGATGCCTTTCATTTATCCTGTCTCAATCTTCCCTGCCCACTGTAGACTGGAACATCTCTGACTCATCAACATGCATCATGTGCCTCTTGCTTGCAAAGATTGTTTTAAAAAAATCTATGTTCCTTCATACTTTTCAGTTGCTGGTAATTAAGGGCTGAGTTGCTGACCCATTCGTGGCCTGAGGGGACATAGGAGGAATAGCTTTTTCCTTTCTTTGTTTATTTGTGCTTGGCAAATTGGAAAAGTGGTACTTTACCCATGACACTTGTTATTGGAGTGCACACTTGGTATGGATTTATTCTCCATACTCCATGTCTTCATATGGATCCCACTAGAAGGAATGAATAGGGCTTAGACTCATGGCTTTTTCCTGAAGCAGAGCTTGAACAATGAGTTCTGCAGGCGAATGTGCCTCCAGGCTGAAGGGATCCTGCTTACCAGACTGCTGCTACTTTTGGCTCGGCCTGTGCCATCCCACTTGTGTGGATCTGTACTGCTCACCTGCTAAAAATTGACAGTCACTGTGTTAAAAAAGGGAGAAGTGGTAATTTTTATGAAAAATGACTGTGACCCCACACAGATGAATTTAGATGAGGTCAAGAGCAGTAATGAAGGGTAGGCGCCAGTAGGATCTGTTATTCCAGGCAGAAAAGGAAATTGTAGCAAGACAAAAATTTTTAAATGGAAGGCAAGGATGCAAGCCGAATTATTAGCTCAGGAGGTAATTGAAGATGCATGTGGATAGGAATCAACCCAGAAAGAGCAAAAATCTGACAGAGGCTATAATGGAACTGAGGAAACTGAACAAGCTTCTGGAATTTGTGGAGATAACCTGTAAAAAACATGAAGCATCCAGAGCCAGGCAGAAAAACAGAGCCTGTGTCAAGGAAGACATTTGGTTGAACAAACTAGATGTCGATTTTGTGGGCAAACTGGATGAAAGAAAGAGATTACAGGACATCTGTGGAAATAGTAAGAAAAGGAAATCATTGTCTTGGAGTCTGGTATTTCAGAGTGGAAGTTAAAGGCGCAGAGTGGGAGTTAAAGGGAAGTGTGATCTCCTCTGAAGCATCTGGTATCAGAGATGAAGGGAGATGACCTAAAAAAACCTGGCAAGGTTTGCATTAAGTGCAGATTGTTTTTTCCATCCCCGAAGTCCTTTAATCTGTAGTAACTGAAGCGATTCTGTCTTTACTGAACATGTATCTCTTCACTTCAGGTCTGAAGCCTCTTTCCACATTCACTGCCGTTATCCACGCAGTAACTCCCTTGGTTTCCCAATCTCAGCCTGTGCTGAAACTCCTGGTTGCTGTAGCCAAGTCCCAGTACTGTGCACAGGTAAGCAGCACTGTTTGGCTGTCAGTCACAGTGGAGACAAACCACTCTGCCAGGAATGAGGAGCCTGGTGACTCAGCCCTGTTTCAACCCCCTGTTTCAATTCTGATGTTCCTTTCCTCTGAGATTTCTACTGTCTGTGACCTACATGCATGGGAAAGAAAAGTTCTGAGTATACTGGGAGTGGAATAGAGATACTAATTAAACCCCTTGTTACATGAGACAGGTAAAATAATGACTGCACTTTAAAGATCAGCATTGTGTGTGCTGCAAACTGCAAAAGGATGTCTATGCCTCAAGAGCCACTATGTGATCTTTCTTCCTCCCACGGTGACTTAATCTCATCAGTGCCAGGATTTTGGCTTCTCTAAAAAAAGCCCTGCGGATTTCAGTAGGAGCACCCTCTTGCAGGGGAGTGTCACAAGGGGTTTTGCCTTTACTGAGAGCCACAGTAAATCAGTCACATCTATATGAAGTGGCTGAGATAGAGACTTCCCAAGTTCCTGTCCAGCCTATATTTACCTGAGAGGATATGTATTGTAAGTAGTCAGGTTGGGTGAAATTAACGTAGGAAGTGTTATTTTTATGCAGATTAGTATAACTAGTATCATTGCTTTTGATTTTGAAATTCCTAACTTGAATTTAACATGTCTGTCTGAAGATCTGAGACCTTAGAGTATGGACAATGTTGCCACAAAGATCTCTGATCATGGTCCAATATTCTCTTTCAGATTATTGTTTTATGGAATTGTGATAAACCCCTCCCAGCCAAACACCGCTGGCCTGCCACTTCTGTGCCTGTCATAGTCATTGAAGGAGAGAGCAAGGTTGGTGAAGAGAAGCATGGTAAAAGGTTGCCTGTATTCTCCAATGGGACAGGAATTTATTTTTCCAGTGGCTTTGATGAAAGCTTCGTAGTTCCCAACAAAATGACAGCTCCCTTCTATTCCTTTGCGTTTTGTACCAGCTTAGTTGCAGATCTGTGTTTCATGCATGGGCACCATGCACTCAGAAATCATCAGCATGGGAATTAATGCCTTGAATCTGAGATTCACAGGTGGGACCCAGTTTTGAAATGTGACCCCAAGAGTAGATAGTGCTGACCCCATCGTTGGAGATTCCCTCTCTCTGCAGGTGCACGGAAGTGGCGATGCAGCTGCACGCATTGAGTCTGGGATGTCACATGCAAGACTTGGGGGTCAGCTGTGGACTCAAAAGCAGTGTTAAAAATGAGAACCTGCCTTTGAAAAATATATTCTCTTATGGCCTTGTGAGGTATTGCTGCCACCAAAAAAAAAGGAAGGGACAAGGGACATGGGACACTAGTGTGGGAACAAAATTACCATGTCATCTCGTACTGTGCAACACACAAGTCTTGTTTGTACTTGCACAAAGTCAAAATAGATGTCATCAGATGAGAAAAGAAGGTTTTTTAAAATCCACTCTGAAGTGGATGATTCCTTTCCAAATGCAGGCCTGAGAGAAGCAAGACTTCTTGCTTCCAGAATCTGAAACAGATTTGAGTTGGTTCTCTCTGCAGTCTCTGTCAGCTGGCTCCAGAGCTCTACATTGGCAAAGGGAACTTTTAGTTGCTTTACCTGTGCAATCCTATTTTGAGTTTGTAATCTTGTCTTTGGTCTTTTCCCCTTGTCGCCTTAACAAGGGGAAAGAAAGCCCTGCAAAGGCTGGCAGCTAAAGGCTATGGCCTTAGCTAGCCATGTAAACAGTATCAGGAGAATTGCTGCAGGGCCAAGAAAGGTTGTAGAGATTTCTGAGCCTTTTGAATGTTCTGGGTGTTTTTGTTTTCTTTTTGTAAAACTTGCAGAGGTGAGATAGAGGAGAAAATCTGACCAGTTCTACAGTGTTTGTAGAAATTGGCCCCAGGCACTGTTTAGATTACAAATGAGTCTCCTGAGTACACAAAGGTGTGTTTGTAGTGGACAGTCTCTTCCCTCTAATATCCCAACATATGCCAAATGGCTTCTTGTGTGGAAAGCTGTTTGTTTGGACAAAGCTTGCAGAGGCAGAGCAGCACAGTTCAAAGGTTGCAGAAAGGAACTGCTTTTCATCTCCAAACTTGGCTCAGGCCTACTGGCAGGCACCAGTACTCCATGCAGGTGATCATGGAGGTCTGCCTTTACCTAACCTTCACTCTTCCCTTGAAATCAAATATTATCACACCCATTTTACAGAAGGGTACTTTAGCTGTAAAGCAAATACATGGCGAGTCCTGACTGTTGCACTGTGTGACAATTCTGCACAGTCTGTAAAAGATCAGGAGTGAGAATGTGGGTCTCCTGCCAGCCACTTGCTCTGCTTCATCTTAGTGTAAGCAAAGCAAAACCTTCAGCCCCAGCCATATCACCTCTTCATCAGAGCCCTGCCTCCCCAGACCAAGGCCATCATAGTGATGAAGGGATGCTCTCCAGACACTGTGAAAATCCTGATTATGGAGACAGATCTTTCCCTGAATCAAGGCATAGATTCCAAAGACTTGTTCCCAAAAAGGTTGCAGGGGATGTAGAACTGATCATGTCCATTAGGAGGGTTGTGTAAAACTTCTCCATGTCCCTGTTTCCACATAGTGGATTCCTCTTACTGGGCTTGACTTTTTAAGTGTTTTCTTGGCATAGTAAATTGGTAAAGAAGTCCAATAACTAACCAGGCTGTTTTTCTTAGCAAATGAAGGAAACAAACTGTGTTGTGTCCTTGTTATTCTTCATCAGTTCTCAAAAGGTGCTATTTAGTCTGCTAAAGAAACCATATGGATTTTCATTTTTTGCTGTTACTTTTTTGATCCAGCTTTCCCATCTATTTCCTATTACTTGGAGGACTGTCCTGCTATATCTTGTAAAAGCTTATTCTGTATATAGGTTTTATATATATAGAATGGTTTGAGTTGGAAGGGACTGTAAAGACTATCTAGTGCTAACCCCCCTGCCATGGACTGAGAAATCTTCCACTAGACCAGTTTGCTCAGAGCCCTGTGCAGCCTGGCATCCACAGCTTCTCTGGGCAACCTGTGCCAGTGCCTCACCACCCTCACAGTAAAGAATTCTTTTCTAATACCTAATCTAAACCTACTCTCTGTCAGTTTGAATTCATTCCCCCTGTAGGGGGATCATTCCGTCTTTCTTTCAGACTCCCTTCAGGTACTGGAAGGCCATTTAAGAATATGACTTTTTAAGATGCTACAGTACCTATATATTTCTTCATGCAGATAAAGTTCCATTTGAGTTTTTAGCATAGTTTCCTTTTCTGATGGAGAATGTTGCACCATCCTGGTAGCATTACATCCTTCACACACAGGCTGGGCTCCTTGGTTTCCCAGCTGCATAACCTTATGAAGGCTGCAAAATCCTTCTCAGCATTCATTATCTTTGATCCTCACACCCTGTAGGAGAGCAGAGGGACAGTCCTAGCCACCAGGAAAAATGTCCTCCCCAAAGAAGTTGTAGGTACATCTAATTCTCAGTACAGACTATTGCAGATTGTCACTAAAGGAAAGCAGCCTGCTCCAAAGAGGGAGGTCTATTCAGAAATTACGCCTCAGATAGAAGGTGTAGGCTGACTGCTGAGGTGACAAAAATGACACTCCTTCACTCTTGAGCTGAAGGGTCCTTTCCATCAGACAGAAATATGCCATGTACCTCAGACAAGAGGACATAAGAGTGAGGAATAAAATTGAGTATTTGCCTTGGAAATGAGTCCTTCGAGTGATTTTTATGTCTTCCCCTTCCTGCCTTGGATACCCACAGGTTATGAGCAGTCGCTTCCTACCCTACGACAACATAGTGACGGATGCAGTGCTGAGCCTGGATGAGGACACCGTGCTTTCAACCACTGAGGTAAGGGGTCTCTGTCACCTCGGGAGTCTGCTTGGCTCCTGGGCTCAGCCTGAGCACAGCAGATACGCCCTTCTCTTGGCTTTGCCAGTAAGCAAATGTTACAAGATTTCCGGCTACACTCCTCAGATTTAAGGTGTTGCACTTGTTTCAGCAACCCTGCCACTGCCTGCCATCAGAGGAGCTTTTCGCACTGGTTAATTGGCTCTTCATTAGCATATGGTTCTTCCGTTCTTTATTATTTTAGTAACATAGCTGCAGGCGGGTGTAGGCAGCCAAGAGCAGTCAGCTTTAATATGCTGTTCTCACTTTTCTGATTGGGGTGGCTTTCCCCCCCACGTTATCTGTAGGGTGTAGGTGGAGAAGGAAGGGTTGTCAGCAGCAGGGGACTGCTATCACTCTGAAAGACAGCATTGCCACCATAGTGCAGGATTTCACTGAGGAATGCTCTTTCCCCATTGTGTCAGCCCATAAAATTGGAGATCTTTGCTAGTTTAGGTGCTCGAGTGTTTGTGCCAAGAGCAAGATAGCACTAAGAAAAGAAAAATACTGTAGAAAACCAATTTTTACAACTGGGATGAGTATTGATTTCTAGAACCTCTTCGTGAGAACCACAAGGGAAACTGATGACAGTTTATATAGAGTGCAATATTTGGGAAATACATTATTAATGATGGCCAGGGAATAGCTTGAAAAACTCGATTTTCTTTTGTTTTCTCTTTTTTTCCCCATGTTCATGGTCACTCCCCTCTCCCCACTTCACCTTTATAAAAATGCATTTCTGTCACTGATGGGGATCTTTCACTGATGCTGCCACTACTTATATGTCAGTGAAGAAATGCGTAACATTAGTCTTCAGTCGCTGGTATATACCCTAAGATGTTACTGAATTTGTTCTACATGGATGAGATTGCAACTGCTCTTCTCCCCTGTACAAATGCTGTGCTGTGCTTAGACTGCTCCAGAAACAGCCATGATTTGCTTCACAAATGAAAGAGATAGTTGACATTGAACCTGGTTGATACCAATGTTACACCTTGGTAGTTTCTGCTAGATGAGGAAGGATACTATCGTCTGCTGCCAAAGCACTTGTGTGCAAAGCCCTGCACAGCCCAAAGAAACCCCAAAGCAATAAAAGGCATTTGTCCTTGAGCTGGACTTCCTAAGCAGGTTGGTGCTCAGGATGAAGGGTCCCATCTCAGCTGCCCTGGGGATCATGGTAATACCTCTAAGGGACTTCATTGCACTGAGGGGGTATTTGCAGCAATCCAGCCTGTGGATTCTATGAGGATTTGGGGCTTTGTTTTGTTCTAACTGGTATTTAGTCATCCTCCAAACTTCAGAGTCATTCAGGCTTCTGGAATGCATATGAAATAAATAGTGTTTCCCATTCAGCTTGGCCATGTTTTACCCTAAACATTTTGAAGCACAAATACTTCTTGTTGTGTGAGACAACCTACACTTTTCTTTGTGGCGTTGTTGCTTTGCTTTGGTTTTTTGTTGCTCCTGTGAGCAACTTGCAGCTGATCCTGCATGTTTGCGCAGTGGGTATTTCCTCTACGAACCTCCTGGTCCCTGTGCTGCAGACAACCAGCTGGCCAGCTCTTGCTAGAACCCACCTTGCAGCTCCAGCATGTCTCTGCCAGGGTGCCAGCTCTAGCAGCTCTGCTTGGTGGCTCTCCATGAAGAGCTGGGGGGCCTCTCTACTGCTTCACTTACCCCATGGTACAGCTTACACAAATGTGATGTGACATTTCCCTTGAAACTAGCTGCCCATGGAGGGTTGTTGTGGCACAGCTTCAAGGCCCCGAAAAGGCAATTTAGAAACGTGGTTGTGCTGGTTTGGCACAGCCTGGTTTTTGGTAGCGAGGGAGTGCCACAGAGGTGGCTTCTGTGAGAAGCTGCTAGAAGCTTCCACCATGTCCGGCAGAGCCAATCCACGATGGGTTTGAAGACGGACATGCTGCTGGCCAAGCCTGGGCCAGTTAGAGAGGTTAGTAACACCTCTGTGATAACATATTTAAGAAGAAAATCAAAACAAAGTGCAGGCAGATTTTTTCTTCTAGTCAGAGAAGAGGAGGAGGTGAGAACATGTGAGGAAAACAACATGGAGACACCAAGGTCAGTGGGAAGGAGGGGGAGGAGGTGCCTCAGGTGCCAGAGCCAAGATTCCTCTGCAGGCCATGATGAGGACCATGGTGAAGCAGCTGTGCCCCTGCAGCCCCTGGGGATCCACAGGGGATGCAGAGATCCACCCACAGCCCGTGGGGGAGGTCCCACACTGGAGTGGGTGAATGCCTGGAGGGGGCTGTGATCCAGTGGGAGACCTGGTGGAGAGAGAGGGCCCCTCCTTCCAGGCTGGAGCAGCCTGTCCTTGGAGGACTGCACCCCGAGGAGGAGTAAACTGCACCGCAGCAGTGTTGGGAGGACTGTGTGCCCATTGGAGGGACTCACGTTGCAGCAGTGTTGGGAGGGGTGCTGCTTGTGAGATTGGGGGCACTCTGGAGAGGTTCACAGAGAACTGTCTCCTGTGGGAGGGACCCCACGTTCTCACAGGCGAAAGATTCCTCTCCCTGAGCAGTGGAAGGAAAACTTGGGTGATGAACTGACCAAACCCTCACACCCTGTCTCCCTGCACTGTCAGTGGGAAGGAGGGAGGGGCTGAGGGGAAAAAGATGTTTTAAGAGCTTATTTTATTTCTCATTATCCTCTTCTGATTCTGTTAGTAATAAATCACCTTGTATTTCTAAGTTGAGCCTATTTTGCCCTTGGAGTGTTTTTTCTCTTGGTCCTTAACTCATGAACCCTTCCTTAATTTTTTTTTTCTCTCCTCTGCCCAGCTGCGGCAGGGGAGGGTGAGAGAGTGACTTCTGGGGGTGCCTGGCATTTGCCCAGTGTCAAACCATGACAGTGGTCAAAGACAATCACATTTCCATTGAGAGCAGCAGTCACCAGGCACGTCCTCTGGACTGTCCAACCCCGGTGTAGTAAAGGTTTTCCATTCTCAACAGAACCGCACGTAATTGTTCTGTGAGAGGACTTGTTCCACATGCACAGAGGGGTGTGTGCATATGAAGTCATTAGAAACCTGCATGGCTCATGATCCAGAGGTTTAAGAGACTGCCAGCTTGGTTGGATTTTCATGCTGATCAGTTGAGAATGGCAGTGCTGCTGGAAATTACATAGGATGAGACCTGACAGGCTTTTTTAATAAAGGTAGTTTTCTCTTAGGGTGGTTGCTTTAGTGCATCGCCCTAGTACAAGGACAGATAGTTGAAAGCACAAGAGAGGGCACTGGGTGCAGCAAGTTTATTATATATTTAAGTCTGAGATTCTCAGACTTCTCTAAAGAAAGCAGATGTCACGTTTTATGGGAAAGGCCTTTACAGAGAAAAAACCGCTTCAGTTCTTTCATGTGGTATTGATTTGGATGAGATCAGAACTATCACAATGGTAACTGGTTTGTGCACATTGTCTTTCTAGTTGGCCTCAGATTCCTTGAAACAACTTTAAAGAAAATAACCAGGCCCTAACTTTGTATTTCAGTCCATGTGCAACTCTTCTGTTTCATAAAAACACTTGTAAATGTGAGAAGTCTGACAGTAATCAACACAAAATGGAATTGTTCTCAGAGCTCTTCTTTATCTAACCTCTATGCCCTTAACTTTGCCTGCATTCTTGGAAGGATTTTCAAACATTTTTGAGCAAAGTTTTAGGTCTCTTTGGTACTGAGAGGAACCTAATGTACAGTGCAAAAATGAAGTCCTCTTTTTTTGGGTTTGACTAGGACAATTAGAATTGTGTGTAACTCCTACAAAATTTCAGTCTAGCTTGAGCTCCAAAACCTAAGTTGAAGGGGAGGAATTGCCAACCATTGATAAAATCTTTCTATATGTATTTTTACCAAACTCTTTTCAAATATAATGCTGGCCATCCTTTTGCAAACTAGCCCAATCATCCCTTTCCTAGTATCACCAAATTTTGTTCAGTAGGATCATGGGGTAGCAATGTCTTGTCACTTCTCAATTCTCAGAGATTTGAGTTGTTAAAATAGTTACAGCAAGACAATAAAATGAAAAAACGCCTTTGGCAGCATTTGACATGCTCTCCTAGCTCATACAATATAAAGCATTTTTCTTAAAGTTTAGGTTCTTTATGCCATTTAACTAAATGGGAATTTTGCCTTCCTATTTATTAAGCTATATGTTGAACCTTTTGTTCATACAGCCAGTCTTAAAAGTATTATTGGCATGGTCTTCAGAAGGCTCAAAACAGTTAGAAAATATAAAAGAACTCCACACTGAGTGTCTGTTTTATTCTCACTGAGTCATCTTTAACATTTAAAGTTTTTGACTCTTGATTTTCCAATCTGTGTTAACAGTGATAAAATGGTAAGTGCAGTGCACAAACATGTGCAAAAATTTCAGTTTACCACATGGCTATTACCTCTTGGTGTTGCATCGAGGTATAAATGCATGCACCTACACCCATTCTTTCTGTAACTTGAAAAGGTTTGATATGTAAAGGGCAAGCTTGAAAATGTTAATGTAATGCTGTGATGCTCCAGACTCCCTTTAACAGGAACCATTAAAATGTGCATAATTATAGGGCAAAATGTCAAGCAGTCAGTTTAATTTACTGATGAATACACAGAATTAATGTTTTGCAACAGTTCCAAGATTTTGAATTGCGAATTAGTGGCAAGGTAGTATTTTGTTTTGTTGACATTTGTTGAAACAGTTTCAGTATTCATTTGTCCTGTACCTTTGTCCACAGGTGGATTTTGCCTTTACAGTTTGGCAGAGCTTTCCAGAGAGGATTGTAGGGTACCCTGCACGCAGTCACTTCTGGGACAACACTAAGGAGAGGTGGGGGTATACCTCCAAATGGACTAACGACTATTCCATGGTATTGACAGGAGCTGCTATTTACCACAAGTAAGAACCCAGAGCATCTGCTATCCTTCTTCTGTATGAAGCAAAACAGTAAAGAAGGGGGTGGGGGGTGGGGTGTGAAGAACAGTCTTCCGGGGAGGGGGAAAAATGGAAAGATAGTAAGTGGGTCTACTTTTTATGGGGTAATAATTTAAGTTCTTGGTTTAGCTCTGGGGATCTGGTAGTCATTACTGCACTTGTTGGGTCTCTTTGAAGTCACTTGTGTTTTGAGGCAGTCGGACTGCTCTTTTTAACATCAGGAATTACACACTTCAAAGAGTTCCCGAATTCATTAAGCTGCTCGGCTGAATGGCCTGTAGCATAGCAGAAAGGAGGTTACTTCCAGACCAGCTCTGGGTATGTGTTGGCTGACAGCTGCAGTCTGCAAAGTCTTCTGGCTACTCTAGAAATGTAGCACAATGGACATGTCACAGCTCAGCATATTGCAGCATGTTGGAGAAAACCCATGTTGTTAGAACTTCAGCAGACCAAAGTCCTCTCTACATTTAAAGAAAAAGAA
This sequence comes from Orthonyx spaldingii, assembly GCA_013397795.1. Taxonomy (NCBI): domain Eukaryota; kingdom Metazoa; phylum Chordata; class Aves; order Passeriformes; family Orthonychidae; genus Orthonyx; species Orthonyx spaldingii. The sequence goes on along the minus strand of VZTJ01000986.1, from coordinate 1,079,814 downwards.
AATTCTGGAGTCTCTAATCCACACCCCCACAAAGGAGAAGACAGGCCACAGGGGATTGTATAGACCCAAAGGGGAATAATTTCAACAATAAGAACAGTAGTAGGGCAGTTTTAATAGAGTACTTTCCAACGGAACAGTTTGGAAAGAAAATATGGAGGATGAATTAATCAGTGTTGTATATCACATTATAGCACTGTGGGGCTCTCCTTCCTACTTGTCCATTATCTTGATACTTATGCCCACATTGTTTCTTTCAACCTGGCTACAAAAAAGGTATATGTTCTGTTTCTCCTTTAGCACTGTTTACTGTCTTGTTGAGAAACTGGTTTGTTTTCCCTTCTTATTGGAGGGTGAGACCAAAGGAAGGAAGTGCTATATTGGGAGTTGAGTACAAAATTTGTGTCTCAACTGAGATAGAAATGCCCTGGAGCTTGTGATACCTGAAAGCCCGGTGACTTTTATTAATAACACTGCTCTTGGTTTCCAGATATTATCACTACCTGTACACTCATTACCTGCCTGCCAGCCTAAAGAATATGGTGGACCAACTGGCCAATTGTGAGGACATTCTAATGAATTTTTTGGTGTCAGCCGTGACAAAATTGCCTCCAATCAAAGTAACACAGAAAAAACAGTATAAGGAGACCATGATGGGACAGGTACGTAACCACAGCATGTTTTAGCAGTTGGGATGTATTGATAATGTAACAGGTTCACTTCTAGGTTAGGCTTACAGAGTGACACAATTCTGTCAAATATTTTTGCAGTTTTTAGTTTAGCAGAACTGTAAATAGTCTTTAGATATGCTTATTCTAATGAAGAAAAAGGACAAATATCTACTGTGGATGCTGCTTTCCTTCATAGTTTTCTCACACGGTGTTATTCATGGTGATCCCAAACTCCTGGAACTGATGATTGTGGTGACTGAATTTCAGTTAAGCTCTGATTTTCTAATTAAGTATTTTAGACCTAAGACCTAGTCATGGAATGCTAGAAGCATAAGCAAATTCTAGAAAGATTTTCTATTTTTTATTATTATTAGTTAATATAATGTACCAGGCTGTCCCTGTGCTATTTTAAATTATATAGTGTGATTCAAGCGCTGACACTGAACTGTCACAACAGAGATAATTCATGATATGCAAGTGTTTTTTCCCCACAGGGAACATTTTCTCCCACAGTGTTGCCATCACTCACTAGCAGCCATGAAATGTTTGCTTTAGACCCTCTTCCAGCTACTGGATAAGCCTTCTGTCATTGCAGAAGTACCTCTAGTAACAGGGGTGCATGGCAACGTGGGGCACTTGCCCTGCTACCCTGTGTGAGAGAACAATGAGGAGAATAGCAAGTCCTGCAAAACCTGCAAGTCCTGAAGAGCCTCCCATCTGTGCTGCCACAATGTCTGTGATCTCAGTGCAAACAGTACTGTGGTGACTAGGGGGCACGTGAGAGAATGGGCCCTCTGTTTTCCCCTCACATTTTCTTCTGGTAGCATTACTTGGATCTTTGACTGGGGAGTTTCCATGCCAGTTTGTAAACTCCATTTTCTGTATAGCACTGTGCTTGCACCTGAGGTATTGGTAGCATTGGTAGCATTCAGCAATTCTGACTCATCTGGGTGCCCAGGAGACCTTCTGTGAACAAGAAGGTGCCATGCAGAAAGTACCCATTGCTTCCACTTTCAGCTTCACCTCTCGACAGGACTGTGCTTTGGCTGTTTGGCAAAGCCTGAGCATTCATTTTTCATCTTACAGCACGGGTGACTCGAGTCAGCCATGAACTATAACTCTGTCCTAAAGACAAGTTGTTCCTGCAGCTTTGGGAAATGTAATGGACCATGTTCATAATTCCTTGAAAGACAAATAAAAAATTAACATAACCTCGGTGTTGTGACAGAGATGAATAGTCATATGGAAATTCAGTGTTAATGGCCAAAATGTCTGCTATAATCCTCTAGCAACAAGCTTTTACTTGCTCTTTAGTGGCTCTGTATAATCAGGAGGCTGTAATCAATGCACATTATAAGCTACTACTTGAGCTAAACCGGACAGGCCTTGGACCAAGATCAAGTCAAATACCACAGTCATTTGGCAAGTCCCTGACTTTATCTATTTCTTCATGTTTTAATTTATATCCTTTGACTTTATAAATTTATATTTGTTTTTAAAGTATAGTGCAAACATAAGTGCTATAGAGAGATGCATGGGAAGTGGCACAAAAAAACCCTAGGTTCTCAGCATTCATACTTTATCTTAAATAATAGTTTTACTATGTTTATAAATGTTCTTTAGGTACAGATAAAGAATAATAGCAGCTTTAAAGCTGCTAGGGCCTTTTTTTCCACGGAGCTGCGGAGTTTCAATGGACTTCCACAGGGATTACAGCTGCCCTGAACTTTGGAAAATCAGGCCAAAAGATTTTGCATGTATGCAGTCGAAGACCATGGTGTTTTCCTTGAATCAGAGTTTGATATGATGTAGCGTGGGACTCCATTTTTTGTGTCTGTGAGACAGTGCTGTGTGGTGCACTGGACTTGGCCAGTGAGATTCCTGGAAGCACCTTGCTTTTCACTGCAGGGCATCTGCACACAAGTAATGCCAAGCACATAAGGACTTCTGCTCAGTTACAAGCTGGTTGAAATTACTTGTGTATAAATTTCTGCAGATCTGAACTGCAAAAGTGCAGGTTTGGCCCTGAGTAACTGTTTTTCTCCTATGGCTGAGGACCATGGGCAGCAGCTGGCCTGGGCTTGAGTGTGCACATCTGCTGGAAAGCAGTGGCTTTCTTTTTTTTCCTGTTGGTTTTTAAGAACTTGTTGTACCTCTGAAACAGCTGGAGGGTTTGAAGAAAAGAAGAGTGAGGGATAGGATGAGGTGGAGTGCTGGCAAGATCTGGGAGGGCTGCTTGTGAGTGTTGTGCTCCACAGGCTGGCTTGTGGTTGAACTCGGGTCTCCACACAACCCTGCCCTGTGCTCTGTTTGGGAAGTCAGGGATGTCCAGCTCACCACCACTGCATCTGCTGTGGGCAGGGTGTTCTTCCCCCTCTTTGAGCCCCCTGAGCAGATTCCAGCTGCCACAGAGCCGCGCACTCCTGAGCCCTGGTGCAGCCGGGCCACCCTGGTGACTGCCTGCCCAGCTCCCTCCATTCCTGCCATTCCTGCCATCCTGTGTGTCAAGGCTGACTCTGATCTCTGCTCTCCTCTCCACACAGACGTCCCGGGCCTCGCGCTGGGCCGACCCCGACCACTTTGCCCAGCGGCAGAGCTGCATGAACACTTTTGCCAGCTGGTTTGGCTATATGCCGCTGATCCACTCGCAGATGAGGCTCGACCCTGTCCTCTTTAAAGACCAGGTCTCCATTCTGAGGAAGAAGTACCGAGACATTGAACGACTCTGAGGACGCTGCTGAGGGGGCCGAGCCACCCTCGCCCGTGTGGGAGCCAGACTGTGCCGCCGGCAGCGAGCGCCCGACCCCGCCAGCCATGTCCCGGTGCCGGGGCCCGCTGCTCCGGACTGCGCCGAACCGCCGGCAGGCCGCTGTCGCTGAGACTAGGTCGTGTACAGTTTCATTATGGAACATTAAATAATTATTTTTGAAATGATTGCTATGCAGGTTTAAACTTTTTTAATGATCAAAAAAAAAAAAACCCTATTAAAAACAGAGTTCTTTCTTTAATCAAAATTGTGTTGGTTGTGAATATTTCAGAGCTGCCATTTCTTTCTTTGATGCATTTGATTGTCAATGCAATTTTCATTCCTTTTTCCCTGCACAGTTAAATGCTGGAATCTCACTGGGAGAAAATGCAGCAGGTTCAGAAACAAACTGAGCACAAACAGGACAGAACTGAAGTATTAACATTTCTCATTTACTACCAACTTTTTTTTCCTGTTTTCCCCAAGCCAGTAGCAGCCGCTATGGCTAAACTCCTTTGGACAGCTGGAAAACTGGAGAACAGCCAAGGAGCCAGATGAGAGGGTAGATCCTGCTGGTTGGGGACCCCTGTTTTAAAGGCAATCAGCCTTGCCTTGAAGGGAGAGAGAAACATTACAGCGGAGGAGCAAACCGGTGCCATGGAGCACAGGGACACACATGCACAGCAGGGTTGCGGGGCTGTGTGTGTGTTGTGCTTGGAGAGGCACATCTGACTGTCCCTGCCCATGGATGGCAGAGCACCCCGGGGCAGTCGGCACAGCTTCCGTGGTGGTCCTGTGGGACACCCAGAGCCTGTGCAAGTCCCTGCTGTCGGCAGTGGTGCCACTTGGCAGCGAAACATCCAGAAGTAACTTTGTTCTGAGGGTAAAAGGGTGTTGACAGAAAGCGAGAAAGCATGTTGGTGCTTGCAATGCAGGAGTTCGGCCTGTAACAAACTGGCTTATTTGAAATCAAAGCATGGGTTTCTCATTTTTCCTTTTTTTCCTTTTTGTTTTTTCTTTGGAAGTGCAAATATATATATATAAAAATTCTCTCTTGGGGGTCTGACACGTGAAGTAAAGCATATGGTCGGTCAGACACTGGGTCCTGGCAGCAGTGATGTTCCCAGGCATGCTTGGGGCAGGGTAACTCACACAAAAGACCTACTTCTGAAATATGAGTGCTGCTCATGCTCCAAAACAGTTTTAGCATTTCAAATATAAGTATTTTTAAATTGAAATGTTCCAGTTGTTTATTTCTTTGTAATCATTTGCTTATTTATGTGTTTCTTTACATTGAAGAATGAAAACAGAAGCAGTGATTTGGGTCAGGAAGATGCCATTCCAATTTGCTAAGAAAATAAGCACTTTAAAAATGTTTTGAACTCTCACATTTTGATGAGTTGCATTTGGGGTGTTCTGTAATTATCGCCACCCCAAGAGCTCTGTTAAAGTCACAGCAAGAGGGTTTAGTGCCGATGCCCAGAAGACCAGCAAGCCTTTCTATACCTCATTTCTTTGTAAGCAGGCAATCTGGTAGCAGGGATGAAGAGTAGTGACTCTTCAGTCACTACCAGTCCCATCTAGTAGGGATGAAGAGTAATTGAACCAGAATTAACACCTGTTTTATTCAGGCTCAGGCACCAATTTAATATGCAGCTTTAAGCAACTCCCATAACTAGGGCATGCCTCAGTTTCCTCCTCTGTAAAAGTAATAGTTACTGGTTGTAGAGAGAATGCTATGAAGCTTAAATAATTTCTCTTGCTGGTAAGATCATTATCCCTAAATGGAAAGTTGCTGTAAAACTGAAAAGTACATATTACTAAATGTTGTATGCAACCTGACGTGTAAAGACTTGCAGAGAGTGCTTTGCTTTGCATATGTATTGCAATATTTGAACAGAACACATTGAATTTGGACAGGACCATCAGGTTCCTGACATTTTGTTTTAGAATCATAGAATGGTTTGGGTTGGAAGGGATCTTGAAAATCATCTACTTCCAACCCCCCTGCCATGGGCAGGGACATGTTCCACTAGACCAGGTTGCTCAGAGCACCATCCAGCCTGGCCTTGGACACCTTCAGCGTGTTCTGGGCAACCTGTTCCAGTGCCTCACCACCCTCACAGTAAAGAATTTTTTCCTAGTATCTGATCTAAATATATCCTCTTTCAGTTCACTACCCCTTGTGCTATCACTACAAGCCCTTGAAAATCTGAACCAAATCTTTAAAGGAATCTGCCAAAACACGTAAGACTGCAGCTAATGACTTATGCTGCTGAAAGGAAGAGGTGCCACTTTTCTCTCCAGTCCTGTTGCTCTCCCAGTCCCTGGCCCTGCAGTCTCACTTGACACCTTCTGCCATGGTGGTAGCCACCAGAGGCTTCTGTGAACCCATTCAACTCTCTAAACTTGTGGAAAACTATCCAGTGATCTATTGGAATTTTCTAATACCATTTTAGAGAGTTAAATCAGCATGTGGAGAGAAATGTAAAGACGCAGCAGTAGGTAGGCAGGGACAGGGAGGGTAGGGGGAGCAGGATATATTTCAGTCTGTGTAAGGTGAGCTGCTAATTCAGCTGACCATATCTTGTAAGAATCTGAACCTCACTTCCCTGTGTTCTCAGGTCCATGTTTGCTGATCTGCATGGGAAGGTGAAATCCAGTGGTTTGTTTTTCCAGAGTGAATGGCTCAGTGGCTCCCATGACAGTTTTCCTCTTGAAGATCAGGTAGCTCATTCAAGGACTGGAATAGACCTTCTCCATAGACTCCCTTTTTGGAGAATGTGCCAAACACTGGATGAGGTTTGCAGGGCTCATGTTTTGCTCATGTGCCATGTGCAGGTGGGTGAGCACCCATGTCCACAAGAGCATCTGCACCTCTGGGAAGCAGTCACTGGTCTGTAGCCAGCAAGAGGGGCCCATACTAAAACAAGAATTACAATTCTGCTTGGGTTTTAGTAAATGCCATTTGGAGGCACATGGGTTGGAGTTTTAGTTAAAAAGGGAGTAATTGACTATTTCTGGAGTGCAGTGAGTCAGGCCAAACTTTTAAGCTGTTTGACATTCTGTTATCGTCACTTTTTAGGGTGGCTGAAAGAGACTGTGCTAAAGCTCACTCTCTGTGTGATTTGAGGCCCCTTGTGTTTACTGATTGCTAATTAAACAAGTAACAATAGAAGGCTTAGCTCCAGAAGGGATGTGGATAGGTAGGAGCATTTCCCTTTGCCGTGCGTTACCCGGGCGTAGTCGTCTTGCTGGGAAAGAATGTCCCTCACGGCCAGTCTGGAGAGCGGCCGTCAGGCTCTGAGTCCGCGGCCTCGGGACCCAGGGGAAGGGCTGGACACAGACCCAGCTCAGAGCTGGACACACACCCAGCTCACAGACTCGGTGTGTTCCTCTCATTGCAGCCATCGCTGGCCAGTGCTCCTAAGGACAGCAGGCAAAGCCTCCCACGTCTACCTGTGTTGGACAGAGCTATGTTGTTTCCTTAGTGAATGAAATCACTCTTTTGTCATGTCCTAGGTGCGAGTTGATGGTTCTTTATTCTTTTTTTTCTCCTCTCCCAATTCAGATGGTGCTGAAACAAGGTTCATTCCTTGTTGCTCCTTTTGTAGGTTTTTTTTATTATTATTTTTCATTAACAGCAGGCTATGTTAGCCTTTACTTTACAGGTACTTGAATGCCTGATGACTTGACTGAGTGTTACGCATGTGGCCTTTTGTAAAGGTTACTGACCTTAATTTAATCAGGGGTGAGATGGGTGGATGAATGTGAATAGATCCATGCCATTAAAACAGGATAGAAGTAGGGATTAGAGTTTGGGAGAACTGATGAATTTTTAATTGAATTTATTAAAGGGAAAAAAAAAAGAAACCCTTCCCAGTTATAATTTGAATGAGATCTATTGCTGGAGGAAGGTTTCATGAGAAAAACGCGATACAAAAATAGGGGCAAACATCCAAGACAGAAAGTGCCTGGCACTCCTTGCAGTCCCTTCGGCCTGCACAAAATTTTATTTGGCCTCTTTCTATTTTGTGAGAATCTCTAATTTACCATACCTTTTTCTAGATGTGAATGTTTAAGCTTTGTAATAATTTCATAGCGAACACACTGGTGTGCTAATGCCTGGCTGTTGAGCGCTTTGATCTTTTCCATTGGAAAAAATCATGGATTTGATCAGTTTCAAGTTACAATTTTTCTTTTAGAGCCAATTTTGGCAAAGAAATTAATCTTTCACCGATGAGCGCCTTTTAAAATAGCTCATTTACCAAAAGATGTCATTTGCAGAATGGAAGTCATCGTTTGAAGCAATGAAAAGAAAGAGCTAGATGAAGACTCAGATTTTTGTATAATCTTTACATGCCCAATGTCAAATGTTGTGTCCTCCTCTTTCGCACTCCTCCCCTACTGAAACTAAAATAATACTCAGTGTTTGCCATAATGTCTGTTATTGATTGACAACACTTCATTAATTCCTCCACGGAAACATCCTCTTACAGCAAGTGGTGGATTGGTTGTCTGCTCTTCTTTTTCCTTTTCTTTTTTTTTACCCGGGCGGGCTCTGATGTCTGTTCTGGAAATGTGGCCTTCAAGGACATCAGCCTGACAGAGCCATTTCCCTGGGCGTTATTGGGATTTCATGGGATGGACCTGTGGTCTTCCAAGGAGGGACCTGCCCCACGCAGGGTCTTAGCTGGTGTCTGCTGGAAATAAAATCGCATCTTCCAAAATTTTGTACATCTCACCCTTGTTTAAAACTAAGTCAAGCTGGCCTTTATACCACTATTTTAACCGTCTTCACATACATTTTTTAAGTTGGAGTTAAATTAGAGGGAGTTGAATTAGGCAGGGGTTAATCTGGGGGGGGGGGGGGGGGCGGTATGAGACTCATCAGATGCTTTGAGATGCTCCCTCACACTTTTTCACAATGTTTTTAGCGATTATTTCACAATGGGTTAGTGATGATCCAATGGGCCTTGCGACCTTGTACATAATTCTGTATATTTATTTTGAGAGAAAATATGTATAGTGTTTGGATTATGAGAATGAAAACCTGAAATGGGAATTCTTAGGTCGGCAAATGTAAAGCAAAAAAGCAAACAAAAATACAATCTTATTTTGTATAAAATGTACATTTTTGAGAAAAATTTTCTAATGCATTACCAATGTTTTCATAGTGCTGCCACATCTTTTTTAAAGTGTTTCTCCCTCTTTGTTTGACTATTGACAACATGGTGCAATTAAACCTAAAGCAAATGTGTGAGTGAGAGAAAAAGAGAGAATGAGAAATTTAAAAGCCATATAATTTGGTTTACTTCATTACCTGTATGACATCATAGGTTTACCATCTAAGATAGGTTGTTTTTATAGATAGTGTCACCAAAGACTTTTTTTCTTCAGATTTATTTTGAAAAGTTGTTAATAAAGGACGTACATTTCTGTTGCAGTGTGTTCTTATTTTTAAGGTAGAATAACAAATATTGCCTGGGTTCTTGAGTATGCAAATTTGGGAGCACAATTGCCATGTGTCTCAAGTTTGGGGTAGCTAAATGGAAGGCTCTTTATCTGCTTTTTCCTCAGCCTGAACTGAGCATTGGCTCTGTGTCTATCCTGTGTCTCTGTTGCATTGACAAATGTGGTGTAGCATGTATACACAGTGTCCTAGTCCAGCAACACTGACAGGTGTTTGCTGTCTTACCTGAGGGCAGAACTTCTGGTCTGTGTCACTTGTGTAAAGCAGGGCAGTATCCCTCCATTGTGACACAGTCATTGGTAGGAACGGTGACTTTTGGAAGGAGTCATTGTAATGTGCACATGCAAAAGTAATCACTCCACCAGCCTGGAGGCCTTTGAAAGCTGATCCCTGCAGGCTGAGGATATATTGATTTATGACCCATTTTTATCGTCAGGGGTGTGTCAGAAGCCTGTCACAGTCACGGGGGTTCGCATTCATCCCACCTGACTCTGGATGTGCACAAAGCACTCCTCTCTCTCTGTCAGGGCTGGGCCTTGCTGTCTCCCTGCATAGCTGACGACAGCAAAGAACTGCTGGGGATTATCCTCCTCACCTCTTTCAGACATGGGCTTTAGCATAAGTTGTGCCTCACATGTGCTGGTTTCTCTCTGCTGATGGTACAAGCACATCAATTGCAGGATCTGCAGCACAGATGCCAACATCTGGTTGGATGAATCCCACATTGGGAAAGCTGGTGCCACTAGTGGGCCCAGGATCATGGCCTGCACATTTGAAGGCTTAGTCACTGGTTTGTTCCTATAAGATATGTTCAGGCTGACCTCTTCCCTTCTGGGGTTCAGACTGCCAGAGCATGGAGAAGTCCTTATACTGTCAGCCCATCTGATCTGCCAGTCACGGAAGACTGATGTAACTTGGGAAGATGTGAGTCTGCTCTGCTCCTGGTTTTCAGTGCCACTACAGATGCCTTCAAAACAGAGCGTCCCAACAGTCACTGGTGTTTGATATTGGCTATGAGCTGCTCCCTGCCAGAAAACGAACACAAAATATTTCCCTGAAAATTATCCCACAACAGAATTCCCACTCCTTCAGCACTCGAATTCTGTGTTATTGCTATGTTATTTATACAAAACAGCTTGGAGTGGAATTAATTTGATTAAATGCTTCTACATCTGTAGAAGCCACCAGAAGGCTGTTGTCTCCACTGGCATTTAGCACGAACTGACTGGTATAGAGCTGTTGTCTGAAACCTGACTTTCATGCTGTACTTGGAGATGGGAATTTAAATGTGGGGATGGAGTGTGTCAGGTCCACATGTGCCCCTTCCAGCTTTTTTTCATCTGAAGAGGGTCCAGTTTGCATGCTCCAGTGCGGCCCTGTGATGTGAACCAGCATGAGGTAAAGGAGAAAACCGGGATAATCACCTCAGAAATGCAATGTTGACCTCAACCAAACCCCTGCTGTCGCTGTGTGCCCCTTGGCAGCCTGCATAGGCAGTGGAGAGCTAATCCAAAACCAATCAGGTGAATAAAATCCTTGACGACTTGTGCCCACTTCATCTGTGCTGTACAGAAAAGTGGTCAGTAAAGGAAGAAAAACCTCCATTGGAGATCTCCATGTAAAGCGAGGGAATCCCCCGCTGAGTGTCAGCTTTGCCTGTCAGCCTGCCACACTGGGAATGAAAACTGTTCTTAGCTGGCATACACCAAAGTCAGCTCTCTGAGGTCCCTGGCACCTTGCTTCCTTACATGAACTGAGGATCTGCCCCAAAATATTTAGCACATTATCAGTTCAACTTTGAATGCACTCTTGAGATCTTTTTTGAACAACCTTTCTGAAGCCCATTGTGCTGTCACTTGAATGGAGGTAGATAAGAGAGTTGGCACTGATCGAGGCCTTATTTTATTTTCTTTTTTAAATGATCAGCAGAGAGAAAAGAAACAAGTGTCTGCTTTCCCTTTCTAAAGCTGTTAGCTAATCGTATCCACAATGTTATCAGAGAGAAACAGATTTAACTCAAGATCTTGAGCAGTGTGAGGTGACATTCTAGTCACTGCATGATAACGGTTTATTCCACACTTCATTTCCCTGCATGACTTCCAGGACTGTGTGTGACTTTTATGAGCTGCCAGCTCCAGGTACTGCTAGTCCTGGGAAGCTGGATTTGCACGTCACCTGCATTCCTATTGCGCATTAAGGGCGGATGGGCACTCCATGCTGCAGTGGCTGCTCTGTGCAGCCTGAGCTCTTACCTGTCTCTTTTCTGTAATTAACTATTGTCTTGCTGGTAGTGGTGAAGCAAATTAAGGAACAGCAGCTGGAGCTCTTACCTGTCTCCTTTCTGTAATTAACTGTTATCTTGCTGCTGGTGGTGAAGCAAACTAAGGAGCAGCTATGTTTCTTTCCAGAAAATAAAGCCATTTCTGAGATTTCACAAGAATCATGTAGTGTTAACAGAAACTGCTGAGGTAATGACTGAAAAAAAAAAAAAAAAGACACAACACTTTCTTAAAGTTGCAGCAGATATGAGAATTTTAAGTCTGTAAAATATTTTCCCTCAAATTCCTCCCTTCCCCTCTACACAGAATCAGCTCCCAGTCACAATCACAAAGCAACCACAAACATTTTGAGTTTTCTTTGTTTCTAAAATGGATCCACAGTCAGTTCCTCCTTGCATTAAGCATCCTGAGGTCTGTGGCAGCTGCAGGAGGGTTTTCATTTGGTAGCCCTGTAGATGACTGAAAAGGTCCTACTTTTTAGGAAGAGTTTAGGATCTGTTAGGACATATTCATAGAATTGTAGAATGGTTTGGTTTGGAAGCGACATTAAAGATCATCTAGTTCATTTAGACGATCTTGACTTGGAGAGAGCTGCAGTAACTCTAGTCAGATGTTTCAAAATGTTCAGTTTTTAGTTCCACCATGGTCTGCTATATGGATACTAGGGTGGATCTTTTTCTGAAAATCTGCCCCATTTTACAGTCTCATCACCTAAACTTCTGGGGGGCTGTACAATGCAGTAGATAAGGAGTGCATGACTGCCATATGCACACTACTGCTACCACTGATGGAGCATCAGGGAGCTGGGAAGACAGTATGCAAATGGACAAGTTAAGGGTACCTGAAAACCAAGAATTTAAAACACAGTAAAGGAGGTCAAAATATCAGGGGAAAAAAAGGATCTTCCTCTTGCCTTGATTGTGTAAATCCCTCTTGTTTGTGTTGAAGGCAATAGATTGTTTTCAGCCCAAGAAAGGGCAGAATTAGACTTTCAAAGCTTGAAGTTAAAATACTTCTTTATCCAGTGATGTCTTGATACTGCTAGATAACAAAGCACATTTACAAAGTGAACAGCACCTTGTGAAAGGCTGCCAGAAAAATACAGTCCTCTGCTTTCCCTGAAAGAGGCAGTTAGAGTACTATGTTAATGCCAGCCAGTGACTACATCAAGATTATTTTTAATATCCGGGAAATCCTCAAGAGAAGCTAAAAGAAAACATTTTTCACTTTATAATTTTTAAGGAAAATGTATACCAGTTCACTGCAATTCCATTTCCCTCACAGCCCTAATAGAATTGTTGCTACTAGGACTAAAACTGAGTCTAGCTCAGGAAGATCTAAAAATTGGGAATTGTTTATGATACCAAGCAGTAATGTTGTTTTCAAAATCCATGGATGATTTAAATGCAATCCCCTTAAGTATTGAAATCTGTCTGGTTTGCTCCAAAGGCACATAAGTCAAATGTATATTTTTGTCTCCCTCTCTTAGAGCCCGGCCAGGTTCTGCTTTCATCAACACTGGAATGAATCCAAAATTATTACAGTGTTCTTCATGCTTTCCCTGAGCCCCAAGCTGTGGTCTCATGGGAGATTAGTGACCTTCCTTAGCTGTGAGGCATTGGGGTGGGCATGGCTTGGGGTCCCCTTGGGCCTGACACTTCCCCTCAAAGTGTCTTTGCTGTGCTCATTGTGCTGTTGTGCAATGCAAGTCCAAAAGTGAAGGCTAAGCCTCATCCCAGCCTGTGATGAGCCTTAGCCTCAGCCTTAGCCTCAGGGCTTAGCCTCCCTGAATTCCATTTTATGGCCCTAGTAACAGAATTCATGTCTGATACATTTGGAGGGACAATGTCAGTAGTAACTGAAGTCTCAAGGTGGATGTTTTTCATGTAATGAGACCAAGGACTGGTTGATATTATACTTGGTCCTTTCATAGGATTCTTGCTCCTATTCCCAACTCTTCCAATAATTTATTCTGAGGTAAAGACCCATTTAACCTCTCTGCACCTCACTGTTCCTAAATAGCAAGTGGGTATTCATAAATATCCTCCTTTTGCAATGAAGAATGTGAACTTTAGGGATTCATTGCTAGTGCTTTCTGGTCCTCAGGTGAAACATTCAGTCTAAGAGTAAGTTTTTTATTACATTGTGCAGAAGAAGCCCTGGAACTGGTAGGAATAGGTGAGAGCACTGAGGGTGGCTGCTTCTAACCCCTTTTGTTGCATGTGTGGTTGTAGTTTCCACTCATTTATTCTATTTAACCTCCAAATGAAGAGAAGGTTTGGAAAAACGTGATGATTTATGGTGACACGCAGCAATGACAATATCACAGTCACAGCCACTTGCAAAACTGGTTGAAAGTCATTAATACTGTATAACAGAGGGACAGACTTTTGAGGTCCAATCTTGTAAGGCATGGCCACCCCAGCCTGTTGAGTCCCAGCTCATTACAGTTATGGATATACACTGTCTGCAAGTCCAGCTGTTCTGGAGGTTATCCATGTCCTCATGTTACACGTGTCCATGTGGTCGCAAGGGGGAAAAAAAAGGCAAATCAATGCCAGGACAAGATGAAGAGCCCAGCTCTGCCAACAACTAGCATCTTTCTAGAACTGTGTTGTCTTTTTCACATCTCCACAGCTCTGGCACTGTACATCCCCCCAGGTGTGAGGTAAATAAAGAAATCTGAGCCTTCATGTAGCCCTTGGATTTGAACTTTCTGAGGACAGCCTGCCTAGTTTGTGTGTTTGGACTGATGCCATGTGAATGAGTGAAGTCCTGCTGTATTTTGCAGCTGGCCCACTTCACCACTTATTTAATTTTCCAAGATTGCACCAATCTAAGTTTTCTTGGATTTTTGGTTTAAAAAAAAAAAAAAGGCAGCTATGATGTTTCAGTCAAACCAAACCAAGGAAATTATCAGAATTTATGCAGGGCTGGAGCCCTGACTGCTCATCCTGACAAGGCAAACTCTGGGAATGTGGAGTCAGTGCCAAACTAAGTCAGTGCCACTCTGGAAGTGCTGTCAAATCCAGTGTGCCAGTAGGAAAGGGTGCATACACATGTCTGTGTGCGTGCAGAAATGATGGAAAAAGTACTGAGGTGCCTGGACAATTTGTTTTGCATCCTGAGATTTTCCAGCAATGGCCTCTAGTGCTTTTCATGTGTTATGCATCAAATGTGATCAGCCACATGGCACAGTATGGTGAAGTAAATGCATTGGGTCACTAAAGTGCATTAAGTGCCATTTACTGCATCGATTTAATTATGTCCCCAGTCAAACTTATAATAACTGTCTCTCTCCCTTACTGCTGCTTTCCCTTTTCCTTTTACTGCTGAGCAGGCAATAGCATCTATTTTCTTGCCCAGCAGAGTAACCCAGCCTAGCTGATAGCCTGAGCCTGCTGCCATCCATCCTGCCTTGAGCATTGCAGTAGATCAGAGCCTGTAGATACTCCAGGCTGGCAACCTGCATGGGCTCAGCGTGGGTTTGGTGAGCCTGAAAAGCCAAAGGCTTCTCTCACTGCCAAAATATGGCAGCTCTGGTGCTAGAGGAATTCAAACCTGCCAACAATGATATTTTTCTCTTGTAAACTATGCTTTTTCTGTGGAAGTTTTCTATTAGCAGAGCAGGAGTTGCACAGGATAAAAGATGCAAATATGTTAGCATGGTTGGGATTGAGTCTGGAGAATGGATGTCTCTATCAGAAGAGTTTCTTCTGCAGGAATTTGTTTATGTCATTTGTACTATGTCCCCATTTCCCCCTGTACCACTGTGTAAGTGCCATAGCAGATTGGAGGTCAGTGCTCAGATTAATTCTCCATGTAGAAAAAACATTTTCTTTCTTCCTTTTTTTCCTCTCTCAAGTGCTTACACAATTTCTTTTTTTACTCAAGAGTGCTGACTCTTTCCTTTTTCACTTTAAATTTCCAAAACACTGGTTTAAGTGTGCTCTGTCTTGCACTCCTTTGCAATTATCCCTTTTAATCTGGTTACAAGGTTATGCTACTTCAAATTTAAATCACATCATATTAGGGGTTTTTGCAAACCTTGTGTGAACAATGAACTTTTCACATGTAACTCCAGAATCTCCTTGAACCTAATAGAATCTCTTTGACTCTGTGACAGAAAGTTAGTATATGAATACTCAGAACTAAGGCAGCACATTTCAACCCACAGCATAATTAATTTCAATGCTCCAGCATGGACTGAGCAGCGAGGAAGGTGCTGCTGGATAAGATCTGCTCTTGGAAGCCTCAGTTCTCTCCTCTGTGCCCCAAAGCAGCCAGCTTTATTAAAGGAGTCCCCATAAAATATGCTGTGGTGCAATTTTACACACTGAGTGCATCATTGTTTTTAACTGATTTAATTGTATTTCTGTTCAGGATCCACAGCTCCTGTCTTCGCCATCTGAAGTGTCCTCATAAAATGAGGCTGATGTGGACCCAGGAATAGGGCCAGTTCTACTGGTAAGCTCCAGCTGCTTTGTGCCAATTTACTGGCAAAGCAGCTGTAAGCCCAGCTTTGCAGGTTTTTATTTACTCTGCTGCATCAGAGTGGCTCTCGGCAGCTGGGGCACAGCAGAACATGGGGACCTTGACGTTTAATATCTACTAAGTGTCCTCTGTCGGGGGTATAGATCTTGCCCTTGCTAGGAGATGTGTAGCAGATGCCTTTCACCTATAGCTCTTGTAATCATACACTCAGTGAAGGCATCTGGAGGTGTCCCACTGGGGCAGCAGCACACTCTGGCTTTGCTACTGACAGGAGTGCAGGCCCGAGGTTCTCCTCACTAGGTGCCTAGTATATTTAGAAATACTTACGGGAAAGAAAGGGACTACCTAATAATGCTGAAGGTACAAATCAAAACATGAAGCTGCTGTTGGAGCAGCTGAAGAGTGAGGAACACCCAAGAGCTGGCTGGGTCTTCAGGGAGTCCGGGTCATGAGATGAGCCCAGTCGGGACCATGGTCTTGGCAGTGGGGCCTGACAGGGCAGTGGTGCTCTCACATGGCTGTTGTGTACTTTGGGAAGTCAAATCTGCTTCCCAGCTACTTCAGAGGGGCTTTCTGTGCAGACAGAGGAGGAGGAAAGGCTAGAGACAAAGGCACTTCACCTCCCAGGGAAGCTGTCGGGTGAGAGCTAAGGGAAAGGAGAGTTCTAAGCTTTGGCTTCCCATTGCCACACTCACTGCTCCACTGCAGAGCCTATTTCGTTGTCTGCTTCTTCCTCTTCACTCTTTTTTTTTTATTTTATTTTATTTTTTTTTAAGAGGTTCACGTTTTATGACTAATTAACAATTAATTTGGCTAGAGAGAAAGTGAACAGAAAGATGTGGTAGAACATATGGAGGAACACACTGTGCTTGGTCCCTGCAGATCTGAACTGAGAAGCAAGGTCCAGGAATAATCAGTTTATGAGCAGAATAGGCTGGAAATAAACTTTGGAAGAGGATGAGAAGAGAAATGGAAACAGAGTTCCATGTCATTTCTCCCTGAAAATTGCAGACAAGGTGAAGAAAAGCCCTGAGGAATCATTAAAAAGATATGAGAGCAATCAGAGGAAGTGGCAAAGTTTTCCAAAGTAAGAAGGAAAGGGAAGACAAATCGGGACAGATTTTTTGTAAAGAGCAAAAGCATCAGAACTATATTTCACAGAATCAGCTAGGTTGGAAAAGACCTTTGAGATTGTTGAATCCAGCCTATGACCTAACACAACCTTGTCAACCAGACCATGGACCCAAGTGCCACATCCAGTCTTTTCTTAAACACCTCCAAGGACAGTGACTCTACCACCTCCCTGGGCAGCCCATTCCAATGCCTCCCTTTCTGTGAAGAACTTCTTCCTAATATCCAAACTAAACCTCCCCTGGCACAGCTTAAGACTCTGTATGTAGCCATGAAAGAACAGTGGGTGTTCCTGTCCTGGGGGATGTCAGGGACTAGAGGGAGACAAACCCACAACCAGCTGGTGGACGTGAGAGGGGTGTGAGAATGAAGTGAACTGGAGCAGAAGGTCATTTGTTATTTGTTTGGTTTCTTTTGCAAGGAATCCCTGGAGAAAAAAGTTGTATGGGCCAAGTTGAGGTTTTGAAGAGTGGGAGAAAAAAGTCTGCCTGAGTCTGGGTTGGGTTGTGTCAGAAACTGGTTGTTTTCAAAGACAGCAGATAAGAGCTGTCTCTGAGGCACAGAAATGTGACTGGCTCATTGTAAGAGATGGTCCGAAGACCCTTCATCTGTCTCACCATCATCTGTGGGGGACTGAGACTAAAACCCCCCCAAGAAGGGGGCAAGAGGACCTTTGCACCAAAGTCCTGGCCAAACCGAGGTGGGATGCCTGCCAAGCTCTGCAGGTGTGTTCGCTGAGAGGCGCCGAAAGAACAGGTTGCTTTGCCCTGGCTGCCCAAGCGAGAAGGAATGGGGCGGCCTGTGCAAGCCCGAGCGTGAGGGCTGGGCTCCAGACAGTCTCATGAACAATGAGCTCTATTTCCCCACCTTTTGGCCAACTGCCCCTCGCTTTCAAAAAGACTATAAAGGTACTCTCTGAAAAGACCCCGAAGAAGATCTTCCCCCACGGACGACGATGGATCCACTGATAGAAGACCACGAGGATCCCGCCGGCCATGGGTAGCTATAAACCCCCCTTCCCCTCTTTTTTCTCTCCATCCTTTGTTTCTTACATCTCTCTCTCTCTCTCTCTATCACATAATCGGGTTGTTGGCACGCAATAAAGTGCATTGTTGTGATTGAAGCAAAAATCCCCGTTTTGTGTTTCTTTTGCACTCTGAGATTCGGGTAACGAACCATCACGAATCCTGCTCTATGTTAGTGGGTCATGACATTAAATTGGCATCACAGACAGGATTTCTGATAGACAGAAGGGGTTGCAAGGTTTTCTGTGTAGTCTGTATTAGGGGAAGGACGTTCCACTCCATCCGCACCTAGCCCGACACCCCGAAAGGGGTGAGCGGTGTCTAGAAAGCAAGGGGGGGCGACTCGAATTTCCCGCAAACTGCACAAGCCTAAGTGTAAAGCACCCCTATACTCAGTTGAGGGTTCTGTCTTCAGAAATTCACAAAAAAAAAAAGGATCTCTTAGTGCAAAAGGGGGAGCTTGGTGTAAGGTGTAAGGTTCGTCTGCTTGGTGAAGCGAAGAGACAACTATTAGAAACAAGGTGTACCTCCCAAGCAGAGTTGTAGTCTCTTCATCCACTCAGGGAAGCGAAGGGACACACAGCCCAGTTGCTGTTTTCGGTGTGTAATTACGTTTTATCTCCCTGTAGTGGTTTTTGGTCCCTTCACAAAGAAGCTGGGTATAGGTGTAAGGTTAGTCTGCTTGGTGTAGAGAAGAGACAACTGTTAGAAACAAGGCGTACCTCCCAAGCAGAGTTGTGGTTTCTTCACCCACTCAGGGAAGCGAAGGGAGACACAGCCCAGTTGCTGTTTTCGGGTTGTTGGCACGCAATAAAGTGCATTGTTGTGATTGAAGCAAAAATCCCCGTTTTGTGTTTCTTTTGCACTCTGAGATTCGGGTAACGAACCATCACGAATCCTGCTCTATGTTAGCGGATCGTGACACTCATGTGATTTCCACTAACAATATTGTGCAATGTGCTAATAAAGGCATCAAGTCCTGCTGCTGGACTAAGACCGATGACTTCAGTGTTTGGTCCAAAGAAAGGGAAGGGAGGGTTGCATATACCCTGGACTGGAAATGGGGAAAGTCTAGGAAATTACTCCAACTATGGAGCTAGAACAGCACAGGGTCTGTTCTCCAGGCCTGAGGCTGAGTGTCACAGTCTGGCTTGTATCCACTGACCTCTATTTTTTCCCTTCACTCTCTTTCCACCCTCAAACCCAATATGCATGTGGTCAGACGCTGGCAGAGACAGTTCCTAGCCTGTGCCATCCCTAAAACAGTGTGTGGGTGCCGTCAGGGGGACAAGGAGCTGGCACTGGCCAGACCTACACCAGGCAGTCTGTCTGGGCAGGAGCACAGGCAGCTGGGTGCTCTGACCCTGCAGAAACACTGCCAAGATGTTCCTGGACTCAGACAGGAGATCTAGAATACAAAGCCAATGCTTGGTGATGCCTGAGGTGCTCGAACAGACAAAAAAACCACCAGAGCAGAGTACATGTTGTACGGATGGCTTAGTGCATCTCTTTGATTTGGTAGATCCTGAATTTGCTTTTTATGTGTGTTGGTGGCATTGGCCAAGGTCAAGAGGGCAGGAGAAGGGGTTCTCCCTGAGCGGCTGTGGCTGCTGCCTCCCTGCCCCTCCTTCTCCTTCCCCTCACGGCTGCCACCTTCTGGGCTGGGAATGTTCTGGAGGTCAGGCTGCTCTCACTGCCCCTGACTTGGGCAAGACTGGATCACAGCCATGATCTCCTGACAAGGGGATGGCTCCCTGCCGTCCTCACTGCCACTTACTGGGCTATTCAGAGGCATGATGTTGTTCCCCA
Organism: Orthonyx spaldingii; assembly: GCA_013397795.1. NCBI lineage: Eukaryota > Metazoa > Chordata > Aves > Passeriformes > Orthonychidae > Orthonyx > Orthonyx spaldingii. The sequence goes on along the minus strand of VZTJ01000986.1, from coordinate 1,060,189 downwards.
GGGCTCAGCTTCCATTTAAGCACCTGCAGATAAGGGTCAAATTTCCTGAAGTGCTCATCAGGCAGCTGCCTCCCCTGGGACACTTAATCATAGATTTAAAAAAAAAAACAAAACTGTGCTGAACTGTTCAGAAAGATCCAGCCATTTGTAAGCCCATTGGAGCAATGACTGCTCTTTACTTTACGTCCTCAGTGTTGGGCCCATGTACTGATGATATCTGTAAAATTAACTCCTTAGTTTCCCCCTTGGAAGAACTGATAACAATTTGCTTCATGTTTTCTTTGGAAGCAGAAGATGCTGAAGGAAGATGAAGGCTTCAGATTCCCTCCCTGTTCTGGTGCATGAAGAAGCTCTTTGCTCAATTGACACTGCCAGGCAGAAATTGAATTCCTGTTTTGCTTTGTGTTAACAGATGGGTACTGGATGAAGAAGCGTTAATATTGAAACATATCTGAAGAAGACAGAAGTCCACCTAGAACAAACCCATTTATGTTTTAAAGACAGGTTAACATTTTCTTTTGGGCTGTTTCCTATCAGGGTGAAAAAAGCAGAAGTTCTAATAATTAGGTTGCTGCTCAGCCACAAAATTATGAATCTTTCTGTCCTGAAAAGTAACATTCAATAATTAAAGCAAGGACTAAATGACCTAAAGCAGTTGTGTCCCATATTTCAACCAAGGGATCACACAACAAGACACTTGAGCTCTGCATACCTTCCTAAAGCACGGTTGGATGAGTCTGTGTTGCATGAGCAAAAATATTGTTTCCCTTGCTCCAGTGACGGAGGAGGTTGTTGCAGCCTTCAGAGATGTAGACAGGGAGTTGGCTCCGCTCAAAATGGACCGTTCAGTCTGACTGTGCCTGGTCGTAGTGGTAGATTTGCACTGGACTGTCAGGACTTTCCTCCTTCTGGGCACAGCTAGGGAGGATGCAGGGAAGGGATATGATGCAGCAGGGCCACATTTCCTTCTTTGGTCTGTTACTGAGATGTTGCAAGAATTTGGCCAGATCACTTCTCAATTTCTGGCATCAGTTTCTCTGCCAATAAAACAGGAATGATGCCATCAGCTTCCTCTGCAAAGTGCTCCAAGATGGAGGTTAGAAAGCACTAATGAAGAGCTGGCTGCAATTACATCCAAATTTAGAAGGAAAATGGGCTCTTGTTCCCTTGGACCTAATGTAATAAATAAATAAATGGAGCAGTCCTGGCTTTATTGCCAATTCTGTCTGATTAGATGGAACTTAATTTCTGACATTTTTTTCTGCTGGTGGCCGTATTATAAAGGCACCCCACAGAAGCAGCTTGACCTCTGGGTGCCTCATAATTTTCCTGGGTATGAAGTTACTCTCTTACAGAATTAGTTTCCTCAGCATGCCTTTGTGGGGCTGGTGCTTTAAATCAGGCAGGCACAAGCAGCTGTAGCCCTGACATGGTCATTTTACAGCTGGCTGCTGTTTGTTGCCTCTCCCTCTTTCCCAGCTGCCAAGTACTGTTTTACCTTTCTTATTGCTGTGGAGATGACATTATCTTACACTGGAGAATTTCCCTGCCATAGAGTTGCTCTGGATAATGTTTGTGTACAGATGATGTTTATGAAAGTCAGGGGGCAATTTACTTACTGCAGTGGGCACCATTGCAACATGTAAAATCATTGTACACAAATACCATTGACTAAATGGCTCCCTTCCTCCTCATAATTCATTATCAGAACAGGTTACCCGGGGATGGGAGGGAATCTCCATCACTTGGAGACTGTAAATCAGCCTGTCTTTCCAAGGGTTGCTCTTGCTCTTGCCCGACTGCACTGCATTGGTTTGGATGGGGGCATTGCCAGGGAAAACTGATGGGCAGATGAGAGAACCATGATGAGCCCGCTGGCCTTAAAACCTGAAAATCCAGTGCTGCAACACTGGCTGTCCCAACACAGAAATCAGAAGACTGATGGATAAAATACGTCCCTCTTTCTTCATGAAATCTCTCCAAAGGCCAGGCTTGTGATACAGATTGCGCACACCAGTCTGCTCCAGAAATGGTAGATCCAGCTTGTGTGGAAAACTTAACTACTTTCCCTGCCTGGGCCCCTTGACTTATTGCTGTCTGTGGAAATCTGAGTAAATACTGTCTGGAACAATGACAGTCAATGGAAAAGAGCCTTCTCCAGCCAAGAAGAAGGAAAGAGAGTGTTGAGCCAAAGTTCTTCCTCTGGATGCATTGCTCTCCCAAATTCAGCTGTTGCTCATGGCCTGAGGAGAGGTTGAAGTGCTTTACCATGAAACCTCTGCTTTCAAGTAGTTTCCCAAGGTCCTTTTCCATGTTCATCCTGGGACTCCTTTATCCCAACAGCCAATTCTGACCACCTGTAGCCACCCCTTATTTGCTTTTTAGACGAGGATCACGCTTGGAAAGATGATGTTTGAAAGCTGTTGGAGGTTTGCATGAGCCTGGTGCTGCATGAAGGGTGACAGGAAGATTCTTAGACTCCAGTGCTTGTGGTGTGGCTCTGAAGATCAGGACTAGAAGTCAACAGTACCACTCAGCTTTTAAACATATAAATATACTGAAATTGTTATGAGAGGTGCCCCCTTTTAGTTCACCTTGCACTTTAACTGGGACCATAAATGTGCCTGCTTGTGCTAAGAAGTTGCTTTTATTATTGATCATCTATTGATCTATGCAAAGGGTAGGTTTATACTGTTTTCTTAATGTTGTGCAAAGAACAATAAAAATATTTGTGGTTGGGAATATTTGTTTTATACTCTCTATGATGTCAGTAGCCACCCACTCTCCTTTGGTGCTGCCTTGTCTGTGAATTCATGAGGGCAGGGGAACTCCTGGTTAGCATCTACCATAGCAAAACTCTTGACTTCCTGACTCCCAGTGATGGATAACCTCCTCATCTCAGGTATAAAATTTCTTTACCTCTAGACAATGATAAACAGGGTGTGTAAGAACTGAGGTAAACAGGTTCCTCATCCCTGGCAACATTCAGGGTCAGGCTGGACAGGGCTCTGGGAAATTTGGTCTAGAGGAAAGTGTCCCTGCCCATGGCAGGAGGGGCTGGAACTAGATGACCTTTAAAGGTCCCTTCCAACCCAAACCATTCTGTGTCTCTATGATGATTCTGTGACAGTGATTCCAGGCTGGTACTGCATGTGATGCAGGTGATCAGCAGCTGTGGCCCCACGCCAAGCCTGCCCTCAGCCCTGGTGCCTGGGGTTGGCAGAAGCTGGTGCCTTGTCCCATCACTCCTGGCAGATTCCTTGCTGGTTGGTGTAAGGGACACTTGTGCTCACCCTGCTGCTGACTCCTGTGAGATGGACTTCTGCAGCCCAAGCCGCCAGAGAGGTGACCAGAGGACCACTCCATGTGCTCCAGCTCACTCCAGGCTCTCTGAAATGTCCCTGTATTCACTAATTTCAAAAATACAGGCCAGTAGCAGTGAGTGTTCCCCGTGGCAGCAGAAAAGTTTTATGCTGTAGCTGATAAAGGCTCTGCAAACATCAGCCCCCTTGCTCTCCAGAAAGCTCTCGAGATGTGAGGAACAATACAACTTCTATTTAACACCTGTGAGTGAAGAATTTGCCTGTGCCTGGGCACAACTGGGAACTGGAAACACATCCATAAGACCAGCTCCACCGTATTTTTGTGCCTGTCAGTACTTCCCTGTGTTGGGTTGTGTAGATCATTAATAGCTGTGTCATTGCCTTCCTGTGCAGCCAATACAAATTAGCATAATCCATTTTCACTTAACATTGCCCTCAGAAGACAAAGATTTCAGCAGTCATGTTTGTCATCCTCCCTTAGGCAAAATGCTAAAATCAAGCTTGAAATTGAAAAATTGAAAAATCACCTCCTGAAGCTTAACACGGTGGTTAAAACACAAGAATTGGTTGTGACCATGGGTTATGGGTCAATTCCTTGTGCAGTGCAGGAGGATCTTCTGGTTTCTGGTAGCTGTCCCAGTTCATTCAACCCATGTGGTTAGACCAGGCGAACGTTAGTTTTTCTCTAGGAGGATAGGAATAAATAACTTCAGGATGAACCTCAAGTTGAGCCAGGGGAAGTTTAGAATGGATATTAGGAAAAAATTCTTCACCCAAATGGTTGCCAGGCATTGGAACTGACTGTTGAAGGAAGTGGTGGAGTCACCATCCTTGGAGGTATTTAAAAGATGTGTAGGTGTGTCACTTAGGGACGTGGTTTAGTGTTGGCCTGGGCAGTTCTGGGTTAATGGTTGGACTTGAAGATCTTAAAGGTCTTTTCAAAACTAAGTAATTCTGTGATTCTATACATGGCAATTTCTGTCCAGTTCACACATCCTATGTTTCAGCTGCTTCCTTTTGCTGCTCAAAATAATCCATTGAAGTGTGCACTTAGTTAAAAGGCCTGTGGTGTCAGATGGGATACCTGGCCCTTCTTAACTATTGATGAAGCCATGTTCTAAGTGGCATTGGACCAAATCTGTGTAGCTCTTATGGTGGCCGATTCTATTTTACAAATTAGACCCTCTGCTTGCAAGATACCAATTTTTTTAGGTCCCTGACTGCCTACCTCTGCACTCCTAACTTGCAGGCCCCTTTGTGTGTTCCCTCTCTGCTGTTCTATGCCAGCAAGTTATGAAGAAAATACAAAGCTTTCAGCAGTAACCCTGAGGTTAGAGGAAAATGTCCTGATAACAAATATTCCTATTAGCTCCAGTAATCTTGGAATTAATAATATTAGTCTCCCTGATTTCTAGCACAGACTGTGGCTCCAAAGCACAGAACAACAAAGACTTGTGGTGTAATCCTCCTTTCAGCACCTGTCCTACAACTTGTATAGTTATCCCTCTTGTATGACTGGGAGAAAGAATATGCAAGAAAGAAATCAGAGAGGCCACAGTTGCTCAAGAACTCAGTGGTCTGTAGCAGATCTCTGTGTGTTCCCATCTCCTTTTGCTTTTCTCTTTTGTTCTGTCCCTATGTGAAACAAGTGAAGTTGCTTTCCATAAGAAAATATGTGGGTTTGAATGGCTGTGACTGATCTCCCCCATGACCTACCTCAAAATTGTCTCTTTTTTGGCCTTCACAAGCAGCTCCCAAATGCCCTCCCACAGAGCATTTAATGCCTTTCATTCTCTAAGGATTATCCTTTTATTAGCAAAAGTAACCTGCAAACCTCACTGCAATCGGTTAGGGGAATCCAGCTGACTTAGAGAGCATTTTGTCAGGTGACAAAAAGATGACAGATGATGAAGATCACATGCAGCAGGATTGGGAAGCTCAGACTGGGGATTTCCCAAGACATGTCTTCTGAGGTGTGTCACAGGACTTCTTCTGTCTAGGACCCTCATTTTCTTGGGATAGTTTGAAGAATAAGGCTGCAGAGTGCTACAGAAAGCTTTGGTTTGTTTCTGTTTTTAAGCTGTGGAAGGAAGCTCAGGAAGCTGAACTGCTCTGACCCTTGGACAGGAGCTGAACACATGTTGCTGAGATAATTTTGCAATATTGATTGTGTGCTTTAAAGTACTAAATCATCTGCTTGCACATAAACCTTCTCACCCCTGTTTTTGTGTCTTCATCCAAACCCCTCACTGTGCTCTAAGACTGCCAGTGGTTTCCATCTAACTCAGTGGGGTCCAAACAGTAATGGACTCTGACAACACTTTATAAACCAAAGCTTTATTGAGGCAGTAAGAAAGATGAGCAGCAAAGTGCCCATGCAGTGACTTATCCCATCACTGATAGCAAACACAAGATCCCAGCGATGCCGTGGCTTCTGTGCACTGCCAGGAACCCCTGGTGTCCCGCTGTCTGGCAGCAAGAGCCGATGCTGCACATGCCCTTTGGAAGAGGTGAGAGCTGTGCTGTCCCTTGGCTCCCCCAGAGGCGGTGAGAGGAGTGAAGCACACCTTACATTAGCAGTCCGTCTATCCCACCACTGGCACTGGTCGGAGGCAGGGCGTCAGCACTCTGCCTATGTGCCAATATTGGCCATGGGGCAGGGTGTCAGTAGGCAGAGTGTCATTGGCCACTGCCTGGTGGCTACAGAGACATTGCAAAGTGGCCTATTACTGTATTTGGCACAGATGTCTCTGTTTGAGTCCATTCTTCTCAGCTCATCTGGAATAATCATCAACAGTAATAATATCAACAGTAACAGCTCATCTCTACTCTAGCCCATCCCCTTCCCTTCCACTCCTTGTGGAATCAGAGGAAGAAGGGTCAAATGCTCTTTACTCTTGTGACCTGGCTGTCATTTACATTTACACAGCACTTTACACTGCAGCATCTCAAAGCCCTTTTTGTCACCATAGTAAGCAGGTTTTTTCCTCCACTGTGCAAATGAGGAGAACATGAAGGACAGGGACAGCCCTGGGCAGTAGTGGGGCCAGAATGGCTCCTTTCTGATCTTGCAGGAAGACAAAAGTACCATCAGGTTCAAGTGGTCCAGCTGGCATCTGTGATATCCACTGTGCTACATGCCACAGACAGAGGTGGGACTCCATCTCTGTGTCTCCTCTGAAATCTCATCCAGCCCTTTCCACTGTGGTGCTCCACAGTCCAATGCACTCCCACATTTTCATCACTCAGTGTTTGGGGTATGTGTGGAATATGGCTTAAGGCAGCAAGTCAAGCACGGTTTGTACAGCACGATGTGTTCTTTGACATCTCTTGTGCTGTGCCACGTAGCAGGAAACCCTTCCTCACTGTTGTAAGTGTCCGCCCCATAAACAAGATGTGTGCTTAGTCAGGGCCTCATTTTACTTCATCTGCTCCTCTGTCATGAGTAATATTCTTTTAATATTTACAGTGTTTTTCTGGTGCTAGCATTCATATCCCCTCAGAAGAAGAGCTGTCTTTACCAATGTACTGTACTAACATTCCTATCCTGAATCCTTCAAAAATATTGACTTTTCAGAATAAAGTGGAAGAAGTCCAGAATTGCATGAATCAATGATGTAGGCATATTTACTGAAATTCTCTTGGGCAAGGGCTGACACATCTAAAGATTCACTTAAAAAATTTCTGGCACCTTATGATCTTATTGAATAAAAATGAGTCTATCCAGGAAAACAGTACAATTCTGTAAAGCATTTTCAGATCCTATGGGACAAAAGTGTTCTACAAAAGTGAGATGATGTTTATTAGGACTGAGCTAGATTAAGATCATGCAGTGTGAATAGCTCACTAAATAGTTCATATGTTAAAAAGAGACCAAGAAATAGCAACCACAGTTTATGCTCTACAATATCAACCAGTGACAGGAAATACTTGTGCTGGCTTGGTATTACACTGAGAATAACCAGTCCTTCCGTAGCGACCAACTCACTAAAGACATGAGCAGTGCACATGGCAAACAGTGATTAGGAGTGATGCTTTGGAGGTGTAGGGCTGCAACTTTCAGGTACATTTAGTCCTTTCATAATTTCAGAGAATCCTTTGCTTGTAGGTCAGCAGTGCTTAGCATATGCAAGGTGCCCTGGAAGAGGTTTTAGTATTCTGAAAGTACCCGAAAACTGTCCTATTTGTGGGCCTACGGACTCATTTGATGAGGGGGTCTGAAGGTATATGGGAAATCCTAGAGACATCCCAAGGAGCTGATGTAACATGAGGATGAGGAAAAAGGAGGAAAGCACTGACAAGAGTGGAGAGGATCAGGACTATTCCATGTCTTGCCCATTGCCGAAGGAAGATCATCCAAGGAAGAGGCTGCTGCTGACAAAGGGAAACAACTCTGCTCTGTCCATGCTAAAGCACTGTCCTTGCAGCTGGGAGGATTGTGGAAATCCCAAAGACATGTTAGTGCCTGTGAAGTTTTTAGAGCAGCCTGAGCAAAACATTTTAGTGCAGAGGTCAGAGAACATTTTTGTACTCCTTTGCATCCTGCTTTCATGCAGGCTGGTCCTGGGTCCATCCAGTTCCCGAGGGTGTGGAAGGAGGTGCCTGCATTCACACCATCCCCTGCCCTAAGCACAGAGGTGTGCCCAGCTTGATGGGAGGGCATTGGGCTGACAGGGCAGCAGGTGTAGTTTGAACAGTCATTTTCTGTCGTCTCCACCCTATGCACAATTTACTTTATGAGCTTGCAGCCAGACCATGTGGATGAATTAACATATATGAATAAACACAAAGGCATTTACTCCTTAAAAACAATGAAGTTGTCTCCTCACTTGAGGAAGACCTCAATGTCTCTTGGTGTTCTTCCTGGCTTGCGCAGGTCTCTCTGAGCTAACACTCAGTCTCTACTTTCTTTTCATCCTTTAAAACCTTCACAGTGCAATTTACTGTATTCCTGACTCAAAAGCAATATCCACTATGCAAATTATTGGCAGAAAGAGACCATTTTGTATCCAAGGTCAGCACAATTTACACTGAATTCATTATACAGCAATTGGCTTGGAAAGGCTTTTGAACGCTAAGATTGTTTATACAGTTTTTATTTCTTTATCTTATGCAGAGTTGGACTTACACCTAGAAAGATATTCTGATGTTTTAATGGAAATCCCTAGTCATTTTGCACAGAGAATTGGAAAGAAATAGGAGTGCTGAAAAGGACTCTCTGTCCCTTGCTATTGCTCTCTCTGGATCTGCAAACAAACCAAGAGTAGTTGGCTGCACGTACAGCCCAGTTTTTGCAGATGTACAGCAGGCAGGTGTAAAGGAAACCTCGTGACTTTAAATCAGCCCCTCTCCACTAACGGCTGCCAGTCACATGCCCTGGCCACTGTGATTCACTGTGTCAGGCAGGATCTGTCATGGTAAATAACATGAGTGATGCTGGTTGACATGTTGTGTCATCCGAGGAAACGGGAAAATTAATAATGTGATAAAATTCCTTCTTTTTTTATTAGTCTAGCTTTTAAGGAGATCTTCCTGATAGTCATGCCTCCTGAGAAGTTTCTTTTTTTCTTTTTTTCTTCTTTTAAGGGAAGGAATTTCCATCTTATCAAAATGAGAAATTTCAATAGCATCGCACTGAAAATAATAAAAAAAAATTATTTCTAAAAGCCATTCAGTTTGAAAGTATTCAGCAATTTGTGCCAGAAAACTCTTCCACTGGAAATATTTTTTACTGACTGTACATGAAACTTAGCTGAGCAAAAAGTTCCTTCCGACTGAGAAATTAGAAATCAGACTATGTAAGAAAAATGACTTCCTGGTCACACTTCTACGCAACCATTTCATGGAGTTTGACTGCCCCATAGCAGTCTATCTTTAGCAGGATCATTATGAGCTATTGGATACTGAATTAACAAAATGCCAGCTGTATTCTGAGGGTAGAAGGGTGTAAGTCAATAGTAGCTGGAAATAAAGAGTGTTGTCCAATAGCTGGATGACGAAAATCAGAGCTCACATGTTTGTACGCTTCATTCAACCTGAGCTACTGAATCCCATTGTGACCTTGGGCAATATTTCGACCTCCTTGCATTTTGCACAGTTTTACTGCATAATTGAGAAGCAGCAAGGCTTTGCCAAGCTCAGATTTATGTATCAAAATCTTTTATATTTGGGGAAATTGATTTTCAGAAATATTTCCTACTTCTACAGTGGTACTAAGCAAACAATTCTTTAGCGTGCTATCCAGTTTCTGAGATGGGAGTGGAGTGTAAAAGAAGGAAGATACCAAGAAGCACTATTAAAGAAGATAAGCATGTAAATACCATAAGCTGCCATACTAAAAGAACGTTCCCCTCCTGGAAGGATGTCTTCTTGAATGGGTGCAGTCATACAGAGTTGCATTAATTCCATCTGGTCTGGAATCTGCTTAATAAGTCAGTCATTTATTGCCTATATACTTTACATGAATCCCTGAGGGATAAAATACAATAATACAGGACCAGACGTGAGCAAAGGGGGCCTGACTTGCTTGTCTTGCCTGTACAGACATACTCAGAGCAACAGATTAGCTTCTAGATGCTCCAGAGATATAATAACCCCTTCTGATATCCTCTTGGCAGGATGTTTCATGCAGCATTGCATAACTGAAAAACTGCTGGAGAAAAGTGAATGCAAACAAGAACATTTTCCACTGTAAAACAGCAGGGCAGAGAGGGAGAAAGAAACTGAAATAACATATTCTTTGTCCTGAATATAATCCACAGACATTAGAAAAAAAGAGCACCAGAAAAACCTAGGATATATGGTTCTAAGAACTGTGTTTACACTTAAATTTTGTATTTGTAGTTTCTAAAAAAAAATCATTGGACAATACTGTATTACATGATTAATGGTCTATTCATTCATTTCTTAGCTTCTTTTTAACCAAGAAGTGTGTTACAGCTAATTTGAAGCTGTTGTTCGGGAAGGCCTGGGACAAGACATGATACTTTCAATATTTAGATAAGATAGATATTGTCAGTCCATAGCATCTAAAGGAGCTCAGTTACCCAAAACTTCTTTTGAAAAACCAGTGGGGGACTTGGGTGCTCTTTCTGTGATTTACTCATTTCTCTGAATGTGGAAGATGTCAAGTCAGCCATGACAATAGTTGGTGATTTATGTTAAAGTTGGATAATGGAGCCTTTGCCCCAAAATACCAGGTGCTCTTGTGCTGTGGTGCACAGCAGGCAACACAAGCCTGCTTTTCCACATTGTAAAGTGGAACTTTGGTGTCTGTGGTATAGGCCCTGCTGGGTGTCTCTGAGAAAAAAAAACCTGGAATACTAATTCTGTCTGAGGGTCTCAGATGTAGTGCGTGGGGCCCAAAGGAGATGTGGGTCCTGCTGATGTGCAAACAGTATGGAAGGGAGACCTGGCTGGTGAGTCCCAGAGACTGAACTGTGGGCCTGCAATGGCTTTGCAGGCTCAGGGAGTCAGCAGCTATGATGGAGGCTGCTAAAACAGTGCAGTAAGCCCCAAATGTCCTTCGTACCCTTAGTGCTACAGACTGCCCTGCAGCCCACCTGGCCAGTCTGCATGGAGGGCTCAGAGCACACTGCTCTGCCCAGGTGGCTGGAGCCTCTTGCAAGATCACTTTGTTTGGAGAGGGAAATGTGAATTTCAGAAGAGCTCCTCTTATTGGCATTGCCATTGGTTTTTCACTTGACTGAGGCAGAAAGGTATTCCCTCAGTCTCCCAATATTTTAGAGTAACACATCTATGAAAGGTCTGTCAAATGAAAAAGTAAGACTTTCAAGGAGTCAAAGAGCAAGTTTGCCCTAACAATTTATTGTTATGGGAGTTCACAGGCAGTGATGTGAAAGAAAAGTGGAAAAAAATGACCAAACCCTTGTGTTTAAGTGGTCCCAGTAGCAGTGAGAATAGTACCTTCAGACAGCAGAGGATACTGGAGCTCTGCAGAAGGAAGCTTCTCTGACTTTAATGTCTTATGACAAACAGGAAAGAGCCATTCAACATCAACAGCACAAGCAAAGGACCTCTAATTTCGCCAGAATTCAAACTGACTTGCAGGTGGCTACAAACCAAGACTGTTCAAATACTTCTTGATCCTGTACTTGGCAGTGGTGTCTGTTCAGGATAGCTGCATATAGAAAAAAAAGACTTAGAAATATTTTATGCTTATTACAGTCCAGATTTATTCTTGAGCCCAAAGTGCCATGAGAACAGTGAATAAAAGGAACTTACTACCTTGGGAATAATGTAGATTTTACAGTTGGATGATGGTTCCAGGTTAAATTAATCTAGTCGCCTGCATTACTTTGAGAAATGCTAAGAGGAGGGAGCACTGAGATGGAAACTATGACAGCATTGAAAGCAGGGAATAGGCTTTAAACATGAAAGCAGAGGGCTGTGTAAGGAGAATATGGTTTCCAGTTCAATTTTCTGAAATATCTGGGTTTCTACCATCTGCCTCCTTACCACCATTTTGTACAAATGGGAATTTAACTGTAGGAAAAGGCTCATGTGTGTCTTTCCTCAGCTCTTATCCCAGACAGTCACCTGTGTGGCTGTGACTAATTCAACACTTCCTCTTTGTTAAAATGGGATCGCCTTAAATTATTTTATGGCATTTTTACTTTTTAAAATTAGATTTCAAAAACGTCTTTTTTTGTTGTTTTTAAGTGGTAGAGAAAAGAAAAATCTCCTTTCAGTTTTTACCCACTTAATTCTTTTTCCTTTTGACAGGAAGGCAGATGTAAGTAAGCAATGTTGAGTGTTTGCCTAAGAGGAACACTTTTGATTATTTTTTTTTCCTTGTTCACCTCATTGAAAGAGAGAAGGTCATCGCTGGCTTACACAAAACCAAATTTAGACTGGAACTTCTTTCTTTAAGAAATAATGCTCACTCTTCTTCCCATCTTCTTTGTGCCTCCCCACTCCTTATTTCACTCTTTCAAAAGAGAGAATTTACTAAATAAAACTTAGGGATATTTTTGGATCCAGTTTCATTCAGTAAAAGGTTTTCCTTTTCATTTTTTTCCCAGTTAATTAAAGGTACAAAATAGATCCACCTTCAATATCTGATTTATTTTTCCTCTCAGAAGTCTGCCCATGATTAATTTTTCTCTAATTCTATGCAATCTTTTCAGACTGAAATTCCTTACTTTAAAAAAAAAAAAAAAGTGTTCCTGCACATTTACATTTGCTTTGTAAGAATAAAATATATATCTGTGATGCTAATGCTAAGATTGTATAGTGGACCTGAGTGTGTACTTTGAGAGATTGGCAGTGAATACTTGACCTCTAAGGTGGGATGTGTAGGCAAAAGGTGAGTGAGAATTGCCTTAGACTGAAGTTAAGCTCTCAGCATATTACAGTGACAGTTCCCCTTCAGCTTCCCCTCTTGCATTGACTTTTGTACCCTTCTTGGGGTTACAAACCAAAAGCTGAGCAGTGCCAATTCCACCTACTCTTTCTTGATCAGTTCTGTTTCTGCTACATCTTTTTTGAAATGAGGTGACCTAATGTAATTTTCAGGACAATTTTAGCTTTTTTTCTTTTTCAGCTCTTTACTCTTTGTAGTTCACCTCTGGCTGGAAATTTTCAAAGCACATTAATGGTATTTCCCATAGTAGAACTTTTCAGTGACTTTTCTGCAGTGTAACCTCTTGGTAAGCCACTGCAAAGCTGAATTTGATTCTCCATTAATGGTCCACTCTACGACTTTGTGGGTGATCTTTAACTCCTCTCTTCTTATTTGCTTCATCTGTGAATGAGGATAGTGATTGCTTTTCACCTTTAGTAGTGGGAATGTGAACCACTCCAGTAGGATTCAGCATCAGTACTTTGCCTATGACGTCATTGTCTGAGGTTTAGTTACTTTTACATAAATTTCCTAAAGCTTCCTTAACTGAGGGTTTGCATTAGTTTTACCAATTGTTGCCTCAGTAGTATCCTTGCATTCTTTTCCTCCTTTTGATCCTGCAAATCCACACTACTACTATTGCTGTGAAACTGCAAACACGTGACATGCCCGTGACAGATCAGATGTTCAGCTCTCCTGCTCTGAGCCTGCCAGTATTGCTCGCCATACATTTCACCTGGGGGTTGTCCCATCCAGCACAAACATACAGAAAATGCAAAGAAATAGTTTATAACCTACAAAATAAATGGCTTAAGGAATAAAAATCAGACAAAAATAGAGATGTGAAAAATGGGCACAGAAAGTTGGACCCTGGCTGCAGCACTGGAGGCCCAGTCCTGCTCTTACTGAACAAGTGACTGCGATTCCCCTGGAGCTAACCATTGATAAACCAATATATATAGATTTTTTGCTATGTATGTGGATATCTACCCACAAATGAACAAGCCATCTACTCACACGGCTTCCCTTTCAGCAGCCAGTGCAGGCCTTTATTTTTCCTTTGCTTTCTCATTCTTCTCTCTTTTCACTCTGGTCTTCTCTAGGTACAAAATCTTCATCAGTTTTGAAGGACTGCAGCTCTCATCCAGACTTCATTTCAGCCCTTTGCTCTTTACTCGATTTGTGAACAGAGAATCAAATTTATCTCCCCTTGTTATTATTTAATTCTGCAATTACATTGCATTGGTTTGCAAGGCACTTGAGGTTGTAGATTTCAGGAGAGGTGGCATACAAAATAAATGTCTATTGACTTGGCAAGGCTGAGGATGTGTCATTGATTCCAGTGTTCTCTGTATTATTCTCTGCCTGTTCCACACTCAATATCCCCCACCTTTTTATTCCTTTTTTTTTTAATTGCTGCTGCATGTTGAATACATGTCTTCATTGAGCTGTCCACAGCCTGTATCTTTTTCCTTGGCGGTAACAACTAATTCAGAGCCCATAACGTTTACAGGCAGTTTTAACCTGTTTCCCACAACATGCCTAGTTTCATCTAGTATGCTACTGTCCAATTCTCTGGTTTGGTCTAGTTCTTTTGAAACTCCTTACAATCTCGTGCCTTAGCTAGGCTGAATTATTTTTGTTTCATCAGCATGTTTTATTCTTTCCCATTTCCTTTCTGCAGGTTAATGAATGTGTATTTTTTATTACACTTTTGTGATGAGTTGCAGTGTGATATATGGCTGTTTCTTTGAAAGAAAAATGAGACAGCTGTCTATTGAGAATGACCCCAGTGCTGGGTTATAATCTCTGAACAATGCTATTTGTTGATCTCCTGGGAATGGGTTTATTGACTTCTTTTTATGGCACTTTAAAATGCAGTTATTTACAAGCATAAGAACACATTGCTTTTCTTGATCTGCATTTATCTGCAGATCAAGATTATTACTGTGACTATAATCTGACAAAGTCCTTGCATTACTGGAATAGAAGTTCTTCCCCCATTTTATGTATAGAAATCAAAATCACTTGGGAAAATAGACTACAAAAGATAACAGGTTAAAGGTTTACCCATCCCAGTCTCTTAGGCATGGGACCAAAGGGCAGTAATACTTCTGTGATACTTTACCAGCCTTCAGCAACTTGGGTTTCTCAGGGATTTTCACAGGCAGAGTCAGTATTTGTTGTCTCTCCATGGCAAGCACTTAACCTGAATAAAGTAAACTCTGGTAAAAATAGTGGATGTTTTCCCAGTGGTTCCAGCTCTGGTGGTTGCTCCTGCCGGTGAGGCTCTCTGGGTAGTTTCTGCAGCAAAAGGAAAATGGTTCTCTGGTCCAGGCTTGGACCACAGGTCTCTGCTGGAGAGAACATGCTATGAGCATATCTGTGATCTTCAACACAGCCATCATCTCCATGCCCTTGGCTCCAGCACAGCTGTCCCTGCATGGTAAACACTCCCATGGCTGGATTGCTTGTTGTCCATATTTTTACATCAGACAGGAAGGAAATCACATGACTTTAACTGCTGGGGACAACTTTCCCTCAGGCTCCTACAAATCTGCACAGCAAGCCAAGGACAGTAGAGGTAGAAGCAGATTTTCTGCCTTTAATTGTCGGCTCTACCCTTGCTCTTTTTTTCCTCACTTGCAGGTTAATCTCTGTTCCCAGTCTTGCCTTTAACTGGTATTGCTGCTCTTTCTCTTGCCAGGGACTCTGAATGGGTTTATTCTTTATCATGTCTAAGTTTTTCCAAGATTTAGCAGGCCCTTCCATTGCTCCCTTCTCAACTGGCTTGTTGTTGAACTCTACAGATCATAGGATTGCAGGATAATTGAGGCTGAAAGGAACCTCAGGAGGTTTCAGGTCCAAACTCAAAGAAAGGCCAGATCTGAGATCAGATCAGGTTGCTCAGGGCTTTATCTAGTTTAGTCTTGAGAACTTCCCAGGAGGGAGACTGCACAAGTTGTCTGGGTAACCTGCTTCAATATCTGACTGTCCTCTTGGGGAAAAAGTTTTTCCTGATACCCAGTTGAACCTTTCGTGTTCAAACTTATGCCCAGTGTCTTTCATCTCCCCACCATCACTGTAAAGAGCTTGGTCATCTTCTTGATGGCCTCCTCATTGGTGCTGGCAGGCTGCTATAATGTCCACCTGAAGCTACCTCTTGTCCAGGCTGAACAAATCCAATGCTCCAGCTCATAACATTTTTTCTTCCCCATTTTTTTCAATGTGTTTTTTGTGCTGAGGGGCTCACAAGAATACAGTGTCTAGATGTGACCCAGCAGGAGCTGAGTGGGAGAACAGTCCCGCCCCACAAGCTCCTGGCTGTGCTCCCACCAGCACAGCCCAGGATGCCATTGGCCACCTTTGCTGCTAGGGCACACTCCTGGTGCTCTGTCTGCCAGGAATCCCCAGAGTCTTCCCAGTAGAGCCAGTCAGCCCCAGCCTGGCTTGGGTAGAGCACAACCCATTAATCACTTTCCTTGAGCCTCACCCTCCAACCAGTTTTTACCCATGCAGTTGGTTGCCCACCCATCCAGACCACAGTGTCCTCAGGTACAAATGTTGTTGGAGACACTGTCAAAAGCCCTGCTAAAGCTGACATAAATGTTATCCACTGATTAGCCCTTCGACACAAACCCAATTATTTGATCATAGAAAACAACAGGTTTGATCAGGAATGATTTACATTTAGTAAACCCAAGCTGACTCAGTTATAAGGGGTTCCTTGCTATGCTCTTCCCAATGAACGGGATGGGACCTGTTGAGCCCCAGAGACCCAGAAATATTTTCAGAATCTAATCGCTTTATCATTTTTTATAATTTGACCTTGAGGGGGTTTTTTTGAGTTTCATTTTTCTCATTCAGGAATGTGCATTTCTCTCTCTGACAACACTTCAGCCTCCTCCCTCATGGACAGTGAAGGAAGAAATTAATTTTTCTGTAATGCCTACCTTTTTTGGCATCTAGTCTCTGTTCTTGTGTCTCTGGGAGACGTGAATGATTCCTTTCTTGACATCATCTTCTTTATACATTTTAAAAAAGTTCTATTAGTTACCTCGAGTTCTTGTGTGATCTTCATTTCACCCTTTCATTAGCTTTTTCAGTTTGGTGTAGATTTTTTTTGCTACAGCCGTCACCCCATGTTACATGATTTCTCTGTCTTCCTTAGTACAATGCCTGCTGGTTTAATGATTTATATTCTTAGCTTTGATTACTTTTTGTTAAATCTGAATTTCCTGCAGTTCATCTAGCAGGAACACAAAAACATTCAACTTTATTTTTGGTGTCACTTTGTTTTTTTTCTTTTCTGAGTTATTTTCTAATATTGCTGTTCTTTACAATGCTGACTACTGTCAGTCCCATACCCAGATTAGAAAATCTGCAAATACACAAGATTCCATTTTCTTTTTAATCCTGCTCCTCCCTCCTGTTTGGGGAATACATGAGCAATGAAGCAACCCAGGACATGTGGGCTCCAGTGAGAACCTTGCCATGGTGCAGCACTGCAATCTATTTTACATACATATGACATCTCAGTTAGCAAAATCATGGCTGTGGTACTGTCTGTCCAGTGCCTTCCTGCCAGGAAAGCTCACTGAGGAGGAAAGCATCATTTCATCCACTCCACAAGTGTCTGAGAAAGACAACACTAAATAACACATCCAGGTGTTGGGAGACCAGAATTGCAGATTAAATGCTCTGTCTCCTTTGGGGCTTGCAAAGTGTCCCTGAATCCACTGGATTCATCCCCATAACAAAACCTTAGGTAATATACAATCAAGTACCCAAATGTACTTGCCAGAACGGAGCAACTGGAGCAAAGGCCTGGAGTCATTGCCTGACTGTAGATGGGCAGAAGGGCTGGTGGGCATTTTTGAACGGGTGGGAGCAGTCTTGTTTCTTTGAGTTGTATATGGGATTTACAAGAATATGGTACAATATTTACAAGAATATGTACTTCTGAGGAAAGAATCAGAGACAGATTTGCCCTTGGGATTGTTTGTTGCTTGGTGTTTTTTTAAAGAAACCTCTGGTATGCTTTTTACTTCCTTAGTTCTTGCACTTGGGTTATTTAGGATCTCAGTTCTATGTGTTGTTTATTTCAGTCAAGACTTTGTTCTTAGAAGTTCTGGTTACAGTGTAGAAGGCTGCTCCTTTGCTTCAGCACAGAACATTTCCTTGTCTGAGTATTTCAAAACATATGATAAATTCCCTTGTAATTAATAATGGAGTATTGTACTGAATACCTGTGAATTAATAGGTCTTTTTAAAAAAAATTCAGGATAATTAGGCAAAGAGTGTTAAAAAGAAGTAACTACTCATAAATTAGAGACACAACTGTAGCCAGCTCTTTCTCCTACTCTAATCAGAAACCCATCCTGCTCTTGGATCTCTAGTTTCATTCTTGTTCTCTTTCAAGGGCGTTTTTTGCTCCCTCAGTTTAGTTTTTGCTAGGAAAGAAGAGTGATTAAAAATAATACACAACAATTACAAGTATTCCCAACTGTTAGTCTGTTCCACTTCTTTATGCTTTTTGCAAACAGGTACATGCTTCAATATGTACAATATGTATATATAATATTTACAGAGGTACAGCTTTCTAAAAGCAGGCTGATGATGTTAACCTTAGTTCCATACCCCTATAGAAAATTACTTGGCATGATTTCTAGATGTGTCAAGTATCAATAGCTCCTTCTTCACTGCTTGGAAGAGCTCGTTGCTTTAAGGAGAGCAGTTGGTGTCTTTACTCACATGGTCCATCCTAACTAGAGAAGAAAGACAGGGTTCAAGGAACTACTTGAGGCCTTTGTTGAAACCTCATAACAAAACAGAAGATGGCACCTCACCAGACCAGCAGTCTCTGATCTAGCCATCTAATTTGTGTTTAGGGATTGCTCATACACGCCTTTCTCATTTCATAAAAGAAGGCATTAATAATTCCTGGCAGGGGACAAATATTTCCCTCTCCAGCTCTTTACCACCCGTGAAGATCACAGAATAAAGCCACCCACTGAAGGACATTGTCTGATGTTCAAACAGTGGAGATTTTTGTCTGTGGCTCTACAGTAGTCAAGGGGCAACTGTGAGAAGATGCCCAAGCCTGGCACTTCTCATGCCTGCCCCCGCTGGGACTCTGGCTGCCTCACCGTGCATTGCTTGTGGTGCAGTCTGGGTGGCCAAATGAGGTGACAAAACAACCTTGTAGGTGCTGGTGTCCACTGAGGGCTGGGGACAGCACGTGTTGGTGATCCTGCTGGATCCAGCAGAGTGCCTGGTGCATGGGCCACACTCAGTGTCCCAGGCTGGGGGCCTCTCCACCAGCATGTGGCAGACAGGGCAGATGGCCCCTCCTCACCCCAGCTGCAGGCAGTTTTGCTTCCAACCTCATGCTCATGTGGGGTATTTGAGTAGCCCAAGTCCTGCCTCTTACCAGGGGTACTGGCTTAGGCTGGGATGGAGTCTCTACTTTTCCACTGAAGAATGCAAATGGATGTTGGTGGATTCCAGGCCAGGAGTTATCCTGTCTGCCCCAGCCTACACTGGGCAGAGGCATCCCTTGCACATAGCTAGCATGCATGATCATACACAGATCAAAACTCCAAACTCACGTTTATCTTACCACTATAAATGCTGCCTCAGCAGCCCTTTGTCCAAAGCCTTTGGGTGACCAGCTGTACCCTGTTGCTATATTGCCTCTGCCATAAATGCCATTTCATCTTGTACTCCTTTACCTTATAGCCCTGAACTCATTTATGGAGGATCATTGTGATTGCCAACTCAGTAAATGTTGCTTTAATTTCTGAAGCAGAAAAGAAAGAGTGAATGGTGAGCTTGAAATGATTCACTGAAATTTCCAGTGTGAGGCAGAAATCCCGATTTTCCCATGTGGAAAGAAAAATAAAATATTTTGTTGTTCATAGATTTGAAATAGAGATACTGCTCACCAGAATAATAGGAAAATCACCAGACAACTCTTCTGAGATTTTTGGTGACCTTTATAGCCTGTCAAAAGTTAGTGAAGACATTATAAAACAAAACAAAACAAAAATTAACAAATATTATAAGCTAAGAATTGGTATGAAAACGAAAAGAATATTTTTTCAGCATCAGGATGAATTTCTTGGCATGAGAAAAGAATTAAAATTAATTCAGCCCATCCAATGTGATGCATGCACTTAGATTGACATGACAGGGAAATATAGACTCCTACCAGTCACACTTTTTGTGTCTTGCAGGAGATGTTTTATATATATATACATAGTGGCTACATCACTTCTTTTCCCTTGGTCTATGCTCTCTTCATGAAATTATATGTGTCATTTTGGTTTACATAAATATATTTTGTCGGAACAGAAACACAAACCTGCTGTGTTGCCTGTGGTTCCCTCTGTGAAATTTTAGATCATTAGTTTCAGTGTTTTAGAGCTTCAGGCACTGCTTTGCAGTGATGGTCTAGCGAGCTATGTTGCCCATTGCAACTAAAACATGTTAAGACAGCTTTAAAAATGTAGTATTTGTGAGAAATGAAGCAGTCATTCAAATCTGTTGGGAAAATTTTCTAACACAGCTACAGTATCTTCTCATCTGGTCTCTGCTTCCATTATTGATCATAATGGAGAAGACGTATTCCATGGAAATTACTTACACTGGATGACTATAATTGTGTAAGGGAAGGTCAAAGAATAAATGAAAATTAGTTTTATATGATTTACTTTGTAATTTGAGACAGATCTTCAACTGGTGTAAAATGGCAAGTTTTGCTGAGTTCAAGAGTGGTAAAGAAATTTACTTTATCTTAGCAGCTCTGGAGTACAGGACTCAATCAGAAATGTAATACTTCTAAGTGAATTTCTAAGTGAAATCTGAAATTTTCTGTTGATCAGATTTATTCAGCTGTCTTTAAGAATATTTTTTTTTCAAGATCAGTTAGGTTTCATAGAAGAAATCCCTTCCTTACTGAAGTTGATAATGAAAAAGACATCTTGCTGTTTTCACTGGAGCACGTGCAAAATTAGTGCCTTCAGATGCTGCTAGCAAAAATGAAGGGAATGGAGGGAGAAAACCAGGCAGTGGCTACACTGCAGTTCTCAAGACAGAAAATTACTGTGCTGCACTCACAGTTACTGAGCTGTCTTTGCTCTTGCATAACATGGAGGTGTCCTGCTCTCATCCACACTGAACACTCCATGCCCACAGAATATAAAGTGGAGTTTAATAGCCCCAAAAGTCAGGGGCTTACACTATGGCAGTACATCATGAAAGTATAGGAAAGAGCAAAGGACTACAGCTACTGAGGATATGGTGTTTTTAAGAGAAGAACAGATAAGCAGTCAAAAGACATGAAGAAATGCTGCATCCAAGTATGGCTGCTGCATGCTTGGAAATGAGAACGAAAGGCAAAAAGCAATGGAGAGGAATTGATCAGTCAAGTCTGTCTTCATTTAGCACCAGTGCACGAAGCCACTGCAAGGTCATGCCAGTGCTCATACAAAACACTGTTACACTCAAAAGTTCATACACAAAGTTGCTCACACAAAACACTCAAGTTCCTTGAGATGGGATGAATTTTCATATTTTGGAAGAGTTTATGCACTTTGGAAAAAATATTCTTTCTGTTACTTTGTACTAAATTGCTTTTTGGTGTACTGATTTCTAGAATTGTACAATAATTTTTCTAGTATGGCCTTGCAGATGGACTTGACCATAAATCTATGCATGGGATGTGCAAGGATGTCATATAAACCTTTCAGCCTGCGAAGTTATGGTTATTCTGCTAAGGGGAACTGCAGCTGCTGATATCTGTGAGTCAAATAAACCTCTGCCTTATTATCATATTGCTATTTAAAAATATGGAACAAACATCTCTCTTGAAATAATAATAGAAAAGTTGATTGTTCCATGTCTTGGGGGCACGAGTTTCTGAGGTCAGTAGGGACAGGAAAAAAGTATTGAAATAAAATGAAAGTGTTAGAGGTTCATGGGTATCTCTGAAAAATAATTGAGCTTCAGTTTCATTTCAGTGGGGCCTGGGGATCTGGAAAATATTCTTGATCTACCAGACATTTGCAGAGTAAGTGCTCTTTAAAAAAAGAAATGTTTTCATATGATTTCTAATTATATTCTTTTCTAATGAATGGAGACAATTTCAGATGGTTTGTGGCAGGAGATAGACAGAAATGTTGAAAAATCAGATGGGAACAATGTACGCTGATGACTTTCCTTGAGTCTCTGTAGGATGATCATTATTGCCTTTTACCAGACATAGAGAGGAAAGTGTAGCAGTGAATTGGTAAAAGGTCAATCTACATTTCTTTCTCATTTCCCTAAGAATACAAAGGTTAATCTTTATTTAAGTCCTACTCTCTGAAGTAGATCCATTAGCAAGTCAAGGATCAAGCTATCATGATAGACATCCTCAGAGCAGTCAGAGAGTGATGCTTTCCTTCCTCTCCATCCGTGGTCTGTAGAGAGCTGGTGGCACCCAGCACTGGCTCTTCTCCCTCACATAAAGCCTTGTAAAGCCCAGGGCTAGTCCACACTGTCATTCCTATGCAGAGTCAATTTCCCATCTTTCCTTCCAGCACCTTATATGACAAGTCTTACTGATATTGAGGTGTTAATGTTTAACCTGGCTCTGTGCTGAAGTACAGGAGGCCATCAGATACATATGACAGTTCTCTAGCCTCCTGCTCTGAGCAGGGCTATCTCACTCCAGGTTTTTCAGAGCCTCGTCCATGCTGGTTTTGAATACTTCCAAAGATGGAGGTGGCACTGTTTCTCCCAGGCCCCTGATCCCTAAGTGAAATCTTCCCTTCTTGTGCAGGTTTGAAGATTCCCTTGCTGGAACCTGTGACCTTTGCCTTATCCTGTTGCTGTGACCCTGAGCAGAGGGGTTCTGGGACCATCCTGGGGCTGCAGTCCGACAGGGCTGGCGTTGAGCACAGCAGGCAGTACACTGCTCTGCCAGCTCTGACAGGACATCTGGAAGTGTCCCACCCTTCTTCTTTTAAAGGAAGGTCACAGAAGACCTCCATTGATGAGAGCTACTGCTTTAGGCATCCTCCTCCTGCTACTCATTACAGATTGGCTCAAACAATGAGATAAGGTTTCAAAGCAAGAATAAGCAAGACTGCTACTCTAAGTAAGAGTCAAAACTGTAGCAATTTTCACATACACCACCTTTAGCAAAACAATATTCACATCCAGTTCTTTCACCTTCTCACATTCTCACCATCAGCAGTGCCCCGCAGCATCAAGGTTCACAAGATAGGTCCACTTGTCAGGAAAGCATTTACTCTTGTATTTGAATTGGTTCAGTGTTTAATTTCATTGCTATTCCCTTCTTACCACCTCCATTCTTGCCTTAAGCTTGTGCTTTGAGACAAGGAAGGACAAATGACCCTTCTGTCTTCTCTAAGGTCTTCACAGCCCAGAAGGGAGCTATTCCTAGCGCCCTCCCTCCAGCTGCCCTGAATCAGGGGCTCAGCAGTAGCTCTACAACCATCTGTCATAGCACTGCTGCACAAATGGGACCTTACAAGAGGGCAGAGCCCACATCTGGAGACTAGAAACCATGTCAGCCATCCTAAGCTATCTGGTTCCTATTCACGAACTGGGACTTTCAGGTAAATAACTCCAATCATTGCCATTTCTTCTCCTAGGAGAATGTTACCAAGACTTTTATTGTTTCTATTGACCTGTCTTGCTTTCCTGTAGCCCTGCAGCTCTGCAACATTCTCTCTGAAATAAGGGGACCCATAATTCATAGTGTTTATTTGACAGCCTTTGTGTGGTCAGGGAAAGGGAAAACAATGCTGCGGAGGCACATTTTCCCTGTTCCACTTGCTGTGATCCCAGTATGTTTTGTCTCTTCTGCCTGAGTTCATGGGGTCATGTAGTAGGCACAAGCTGAAAATGTACTATGGTTGTAATGTTCAGCTCCTCACACTGTTTGCTGAGCCTGACTCACAAACAAGCTTAACAATCAAGCCAGGGTGAATATTTTGTCAATGCAACATTTTTAGAATAATAAATAGACCAGTGATTTATTTAAAAGATGCTCTCGTTTCATAAATATTTCCATAAAAGCTTGAGAAAGTTTAATTATATGGCAATCCTTCACCCCATTGTGGAGGAGCAGAATTAAAACTAGCTTCACTTTCCCTGCTCAGCAGCTCTGTGGTTTCTGATCATACCTCTAATTGTTCAGAAGCTCTGCTTTAAATAATTGTTAAATGATTCAGGAATCATATTTATGTGGAGTAATTGTTCCACTGATCTTCACAAAAACCCATGATAGGAAAATCATCATTCTTTTTATAAATGACAGTTCTTAAATTTGTTATATTTCTTCCTTTCACCAAGTGTGTATCTTCTCTAATATGGCTTTGGTCATTTTTAATTTTTCTCTATAGAAAACCATGCTAATTACAGCTTGATTAGATCAGTAGTTAGTGAAACAGCAAGTTGCCTGCATAACATAGCAGAGCTGTTAGAAAAGGTTTCAGCAATTGAAGCTCACGGGAATATACAGCTTAAACTTTTCAGAATGAAAGCAGGCATCCAATCAATATTTAAGCCTATTTCACGACCTTTTCTTCCGGTGATTTTAACTTGCTGCTCAGTTAACCAAAAGCCCGAGATATGACACTTTCAATCTTAGTATGTCTCTTTTTTTGCAAAGATTGAGAGGGGAATTCTTAACACTGAAAATCATTAGAAGTAGTTCACCTCACGATTTCTTTGTTAGACTACAAACAGAATTATAGATGGATTCAGGAATATGGAGTCTGAATACTTCATATTGACAAGATGTCAGACTCCACTCTAAGGCACACCAATGCAAATCAGAAGAATTTTTTTTTTCCAAAATTCAGTGTAGTTACTTTAGCTTTAGCTCGTATAACTTGTAAGATTATTTCCAGTAAGGAAGTCCTTACAAAGTAAGAAGTGGTACATATATAAATTGCTATTCTTATAAATTTGCACTTTTGTTTTTCACTGAATAATCCTTTGCTGGGGAAGTTTAGGGATTCAGACAGACATTTGCTAGCTCCACAAGGGGAAAGTGTAAAATACAATGAAGACTTCCTATAATTTTCTTTAATCTCATGCCAAGTTACTACCAGCATGACCCTGAAAGTAGTATTACTTCCTGAATACACAACCTTGATGAACAATGAATTTTTCTTTCATGACAGGTTTATTGTTTTGTTGAGGAATTGCTTGAGGGGTATTTCATTGTATATAGTGAAGGTGTAATTGGGCTACAGCAGGCGTATTCCTTTAATATGTTAGGCAATAATTTCATGTCACCTTTTTGTACACAGGGTTTTCATTCTGTTAAACTGATTGATTACTTTATCAGGATTCATTTGCTGACATTTGTATAAAGCAGTGTCTTGCTGAAGGGAGAAGTATAAAACTTCAGTCCTTTGCCAAGAGGGCAGGATCTGCGTGAGACAAGATGAGAGGAAAATAGCCTGTGGTGTGCAGGGAAGCCTGCAGGGCACTCAGACCAAGAAGTTGCCCAGTCTCTCTTTCCATCCAAGACAGACACAATTAAACCCACCATTTGCCTTCCCTGTCAGACATTTATGTAAATAGTTCTTAAAATTCCTGATTATCTTTTGTGGACTGAATCTGCAGATACACAGATCTCTCTCTTGTGCCTCTTTCCACTGCCATTGGGGAAGCCCAAAGAGGCAAAGATGTACTTTTGAAAATTGCACCCCATTATGACTGAGCAGTGCCTCACCATCTGTGGAAAAGAAGTTGTCCCTAAGTTCTGAAAAATATTTATCATTGGTTTCTCAAAAGCACCTGCTGCTGTTCTGACAATCATCTAAATTGGATTGTGCTGAGGAAAATCTGACCTTCTCCTTTCTCCAGTGAGGTCTTCTATTGGAATTCAATAAATAAAATCAGTCAAAACCCCTTTAAATTTCCTCTTAGACTATTTCCCTACACAGAAGCCAGAGTGAGGAATATTAGGCTAAATTCTCTCTTGACATAAATCCATTGAATCTAAATTAATCTACCTCTTGGAACAACCTGATTGTGGCATCAGGTGAAGTATCCTTTTAGCATGGCACCCAGGACCTAAACTAAGTTAACATCAGCAGAGAATTTGTTTTGCTGTTGCTGCAGTCAGAGAACCAGCTCTGATTTCAGTATCACACTAATAAATGTTCTTTGCAATGCTGCATGATGAGATTTCAGCAATAACACTTACTTGTGTTTCCTTATGATTTTAATTTACAAAATTGATCCAGACAGAAAACTAGAAGATTTTCTTTCAGAACCAACAAAGATGTTCCTGTGAAGTTTTGAAGAAAATCTATTAAGCTGTGTTTGAATCTCACTTCATTAAACATTTAGGCTGACTCGCTGTTTTGGTATTTGTTGTAATAGCTTTTTTGTCTTGCTGAAAAACTTGTTGCACTGTTGCTCTCAGTCAGAATTTCCAGAGAGCTACAACATTTTGGAAAGCAGAGTGCTAGTTAAGTGTGAAGAAGCAGTCGTAAATGAAAACATTGAAGTAATTATATCTGCTTGGATATTTTTTCCTAATGTTATTTCGAGGAGCCCAAAGCACAGCCTGCAATAGTGAGGGTTCCCAGCCATTATCAAAACTAAATTTCCCCAGATGAAGCAAGACAGACTCTTGCCTCTCTGTTGTCCATCCTGTCTCTATATTTCTCTGTGTAAGGTCTTCCTATTGAGGTACAGTTTTCACGCACATTAGTCACCCTGAGCAGTCTGCACAAAGTTGATCCTGACCTGCACTGTGCCATGGCTTGCCAGCAGGCTTCTCTGCTAATCTACCATGAAGGATGCTCCGTTTGCCGCCAGGTGGGTTTCACAGAGGGGCTGTGTTGTCCCACTTTTCTTGCTGCTGTCCAGAAAATTGCAATCATGCTTTAAAATGGACAAGTGGAAAAAGGCAGCCTCGCATGCCATGCACACATTCTGCCTCATTTAGCACCTACATACCAAAAAAAAAAAAAAAAAAGTTAATAGAGCTGCCAAGCCAATTACATTAGATTAAATTAGATTAGTGAGCCAAAAAATTAAGACGTCATGGCAGACAGGTCTAGGAATGCTGTGGCAAAAAGGAGTATGGGATACCCAGCTCTAGAAAAAAATGAATTTACTCAGTAAGCTACCACTGAAATAAAAATATTTTAAAAATGTCACATGGAACTAAAATATTTTAGACATATGGTGCATTAACCAAAATTTTAAACATTTGCCTTTAGCTTCATAAATGTAAAACTGATGGAATGAGTTTAGCAGGCGATACAGATTATCAACTACATTAAACTGCACATGTTCATTGTATGCACGCCAGTTATAAATTCCATACAGACCACATCTCTCTAATCTCATCTAATGATGACATATATGCTTTTCTCTTACTTTGAAAAGTGTTGGTCATTTCTATCTTAGGGTATTATTTCTGTTGACTGAAATATGAATACTGAACATTAGTGATCAACACTCCCCCAACACCCAAACCAATCAAATTTTGATTACTCTAATTAGGGTGCTGGACTGGGTGTCAGAAGGAACATTCACAACACTTGCTATCAATTATCTTGGAAAATCACTGCTATTCTCTGGGTTTAAGTGGTGCACCAGATTGCAGAGATAAAGCAGAAGAAGCCTCCTATGTCAACCCCAATCTGGTTTATACAGATGCAGTGGGAATTGTAGGGTTCTTGGACACTTCTGACAATGACTGTAGAAAACAGGCACACTGTGTGTGTTCTCAAACAGATAACCAGCCTTCCCAGAATATGTAACACCTCCAGGGGTTTCAGAAATATCTTCCAATTGTCTGAATAGGAAACAATGAGAGAGAAAACTAAGTTCCCTATTGTTACAAGTAAATCTGTGAAGAAATGTCAACTTTTTCTGTTGTACAAGAGTTACAATCTTTCTAAAAATTGTATTTTTTAAAAAGTGCCAACCCAATCAATTTTCTGGACTTTGAAAGTAGATGTCTTGATAATCCTTACTTTAATTGCCCATGAAAGTTTCTCAGCAGAGCAGCTTTGGACTTTACAAATTGTATGCTTGAGATAATATTTTGGGCTGCTTAGGGATTCCTGCATCCTATTATTGAAACCTTCAGCCAAGCACACAGGTCTATTAGGTAGAAAAGGATGAGGGGAAAAATTATAACTGCTGTGACACCAGTTAGAAAGGAAGTGAACTGATTGCAAAGAGGAAAGAGGGTCTGAGTTCACTTGTGGCTAAATAGTGGTTGCAGCATATCAAAATCATTGTGGGTGCTGCAGTAATGTTTGAGGGAGGCCATTGAGCAATGCGTGGTAATAATTGATGGTCCAGGTCAGAAATGCTGTAAGTCTTGTTTTAAAATCAGGCAGCATCAGAAAGCTGGTGACATTGTGTGGCAGTGATGGATTAACCCTTTGCTTGACTGATGACTGAATACAATGCTTTCTCAACCTGTTTGCCCAGGGACAAGAAGTAGAAATCTTGTCATATTGGCATAACTGTCCTGGGGGTACAAGCTCTGAGTAGGCACAGCAGAGCCCCAGGTGGGTGACAGGAGCTGTGGGGGGCTTTGGGACCCTTTGTGCCTGTTCCAGCACAGCTAACCTCCTCCTCCTCTTCCTCTTCCTCCTCCTCCTCCTCTCTGCTCTCCTCTAGAGTTTAAATATGGGTGTTTTTTTCTATTGTCAGGACTGCCAGAGAGTTTTGTATTTTGTTGCCGGTCTCCCTGTATCATCTGGGCTTGCTAGGAAGGATCAGAGGAGGAGCTTTTCCTTCCCATTTATCTCAACACCGTATGGGGGATCTGCCTGCTCCAAAGAGCATATGCAGGTACACTGTTCTGGCACACACACGAGCTTCACGCGAGATGGCTTGATTCAACATGACTTCCAAACCAGAGGAGCACGCAGCACGCTCCAGACAAGCTGAAGACGGCTGGCAGCCGTTCTGGTAGGCCGTGCTTTCCAGCTGCTCTCCCAGGCGTGTGGCAGCCGGGGACCCCAGGCTCTCCGGCCAGTGGGGATGGCTGCTCCGCCTGCCCAGGGCAGCGGCACGGCCTGGCCGCCAGCCGGCCCCTCCTGCAGCCTCAGCGCCGGCTGAGCCAAGGCTGGGCCTCTCCGGGGGCGCTTGGAGAGACGCCTTCCTCCAGATGCCCACGGAGAGGATGGGAGGGCTGGGGCGGGAGGCGAAGGCCAAGCACAGCGAGCTCCTGGCTGCTGGACACGTGGCTTGTTCCAGCTGACAGAAACATGCCCACAGCAATCACTCACCTGCCTGAAGCAGAGGAGCCCCATATGGAACGGGACGGTTTGGCCTCCGGTTGGTTCCGCGGGTTTCCGTCTCACACTAAGAAGTGTTCAACAGTATCAAAACCGACATTTTTCTACATTTGTACGTAGTTCAGACAAGGACAACCCAAAAAATAAGTGCAAAAGCAAGCTGACAGTTACTGGCTTGGGTTACCTTCAAGAGAGCTGGAGGGAAAGGATAGGGATATGGGCAGTGGAGGGAAATGGGAATCTCCAGAGTCAGTTTGTCAGATTAAACTGTTGTCTTCCTCCCTAAGTCAAGTATCTTCAGGAGCTGAGCCTAGAATTGCTTCTTCAGATGGGCTCTGTGAGTCATGACAACTCTGGACACATAGAACACATCTGGTAGCACGTTGGGAGGTAGTGATCAGCTGAGGAAAGTCGCTAGCAATGGTCACAAGTAATGCTAAAGGACATCTCATACTCTGATGAACTTTTTCTTCAGTCTTTTCTCTCCTGTTTTTCCTTCTCATGTAATTTTTGCAGGCATTTGGACCAAAGCAGACATGGAGAATGCCCAAACAATGTACAAGAGCTTTGACTCTGCAGGAAGAGGCTACTACCCAGAGAACTTAGTAGCCCAGCTTACTATGATTTTAAATTTAAATTTTTACCATGATTTTAAATTGCTATTTTGGATTTCTTCCATCTCTAATCTGTATCCTGAGATTTCAAAGCAGATGCAAAGGGGGCATAAATGTTGCTTGCTGATAAGGGCATGGCACAAGACTAGTGGCACAAAAGGTCAATAAACTCCTGAGTTTATGTGGCAGTTGAACCTCCTGCACAGATAGATATTTATTTTGCTCTTGAGCATAAATCTCTCTAGTGAATTTCAGAATCTCCCTGACACAGGAATACTGAGCCTTAGGCATATTACCACCTTAATACTGAGCTTCTGCAAGAAGTATTTCTGTGTGAATTGGACTTGTTACTCCAGATGATCATAGTTTCTTTTTCAAAGAGCACAACTGAGCTAGAGAAACCCATATAATTTAGCAAGAGACCACTAGAAGCCAGTTCTGTGAAAGGAATGAGTTTTATGTGATGATAATAAATTTGGGTGTGACAGATATACTGAAGGAAAACTGCTTTAAAATAACACATGTGCCTCAGAAGTTGTGGCTATCTGCCCATCCTTTCCTGCTTGCACTAACTTACCCAGATGTATGTGTGCCTCCTTGCTTGGAAAATACTTTCTAACTCCCCTGCCTTTACGACCGACTGGCCCAAGTCCAAAGTCTTGGTAGTATCATATTTCTGTCTGCATGCCTCGGTGTTCACAGCAAAAGTAATCACGGCAACTAGCACCAGGTAAGTACCTTGGTGTCTGGATGGACGGATGGATGGACGGATGGATGGATGGATGGATGGATGGATGGATGGATGGATGGATGGATGGATGGATGGATGGATGGATGGATGGATGGATGGATGGATGGATGGATGGATGGATGGATGGATAGAAGAACACTGCTGAAGATTAGTTTCTCTGTGTTAACACTAAAATCCATAAGAAGGTGGGGTCAAATCATCCTCACTTCTTACTATAAGACTATGTCAATGGACATTATGTCTGATATAGAGAGGAGTGGGGGGCTGATTTTTACCCTTTTCTGGTCAAGTTGTGTACACAGCAGCTGATATGTGATTTTGGGCAACGGGGCAGATGATACTATGCATGAGTGGCTGCTGTCCAATGAACACATTTTTCCATTAAGTACAGAAGAGTAGCATCTTTTTTGTGAACATGGACCTTGTTTTAATGGTGTTTTTATTGCCTTACAACTGTGAGGCAACCATATTTCAGGTGGTTTCTTGGTCTTACCCTTGAGACGTTTCAGAAGCTGAAGTAAGACCATGATGTAGAACACCACTTGCTATAGCAATTGTTATATGTGAAGCACAGACAAAACATGCACTGCTTCCTCAGGAGCTTGTAGATTGAACTCAAAAGCTCAGATGACAGTGCCAGAGAGATGACTTTTCTTCTTGATACACAGTTGCCATTTTTTTGTAATACTTAACCAGAAAGGTAGTGGTTTGGGATTTTTCATCTGTTGACTGCCATAAACGCCTCCCAGGACAAGTTTATAAACTGATTTCTCTAATCAAACATGAGGAAATCTGTGGTCCTCACTAGGTTCTGTGGCTGTTGTGGATGCATACCATTTTTACTCATTGCTGTTCAGATTTTGAAGTGTGCAGTGGTACAGTGGCAGCTCTGGCTCCTTATAGGATAGTGTATCTTCAAACAGGTTCACCTTCTACCTCATCAGAATTCCTTGGTTTTGCTTGATGCTATTTCTTCTTTAAAAATAGAGAACATTTTTGGAGGGTAACAAATCAGGAAGCATATATTTTGCTGCTGTGTTTAATGTGGAGCCAGTGTGTGACGGTAAAACAGCTAGATTAGGTCAAAATGTGAAAATTGAAATAAGCAAGATAAATGAACCCAGATCAGAGAGAGATGAGGTCTGGCAGTGATCACTTTGAAAATACTGCTCTTACGTCCATGAAAGTAAAGGTGTCTCTGTTGCCACAACAGAAAAGCCAAGATGAAAGGGCCTGCCTATATGTACAGGGATGGTGCTGGATTTCTGCACCAAAAACTTAAAAAAAGAAATTATCTGCTTACTTGTTATGATAGAAATGACACTATGGCAAGCAAAACTAGGATAGGAATGGTACTACTATAGTGAAAAAGTCCAGTTAATAAAGAACACAGTATATCTGTAAAACAGACACCTCTATTCATAAGGGAAATGTTTATTAGAGAAGCCCTGTCTTCAGAAGATGTGGGGATTTTGAGACATTCTGACTATGTAATAAAAATAATTTATCGAGGTGCATCACAGTATCTCATTTCTATCATAGTACATCACTGCATCTCTTGCTTGGGTTTTCAGAGCTTTTGACACATCAGCCTTGATATGCATAAGTTTATTGCTTCTTTTGTTATGTCAGTGGTCATGAATTCCTAAATCCTTTGAAGCAGGTTTTTCAAAAGACTGAGTGTAAAAAAGTGTTCTCAGTAAACATCTGTTAAGATCGTGAGACACAAGAAAGGAAACTTTGCTGTCACAGTAACCTTCTTTGTTCAGCGTAATCTAACTAGTCATCTCCTGTACTTGGAGCTATCTTGTCAGCTAGGTATTGTTTCTCTTCTGCTGAGCAAAATCAGACTGACTTTTGTGTTACTAATTCCCTGAAGAAACCAGAGGTGTTACACTTCTGAATCATTTCTCAAAGTATTACCATCTTATTTCACATTCTATGCCAGATTTGGGATTTCCATTTTTTGTCTGACTTCTCAGCGTACAGCCCCTGCACCCCCTTCGTAGCTCCCTCCACATGATGTGGACACCATTAAGATTTTCTCTCCATGCACAACATATACAACAAGGGCTTTTTTTTCCTCAGTGGCCTTTCCCCAGCTCCCAACCAGCATTTGCCTGGAGGAAAGCCAGCTGTGTCTGAAATCACTGAGAGAAGAATAGTGCTATCAAAGGACTGCCAAATAATGCAGTAGGGAGCAGAAAGAGATGCTCTGAGATAATATTTCAAGTCAGCCCAAGCTTTCTGCTACATTTTCTTTTGGATAAGCCTGCAAACCAGGGAAGGTTCAACTAGATTTCAGGACATAGAATCATATTTCTGAGGCTTTTTTCCTTCCTACTTTATTGAACTGTAGTCTTCAGGTGGCCCTTCTTGATCTGGTCAAGATAAGACTTTGAGGTCAGCATCAAGTGCTCTGCAGATTGCTTCAGAAGTGAGGCAGGTTGCTCACAGTCTCCTTTACCACTCCTTTCTGGTAAAACTGTTAATTCTCTTCATAAGCAAACCGTGGCAGTGCGTGAACTATTAACCTTAATCCACCTGACATTCTCCTTTCCATGTTTTAATTATATTTACAGCTTTCAAGGAGCTTCTTGGCCTTTCTCTTTTTATCCTGGGCTTTTCTCAATGGACCCCAGCTTATTTCACCTTCTCCTGTATGCTCTTAGTAATGTGTGCAATGCACCCTTCTTGTAGCCACAAGGTTTGGCTTGTAAGAAGTGAAATACAGGAACATAAATCTATTTCTATATTCTTATTTCCAGGGCATTTATTTGAGATTTTCTGAACCCTTTACATGAAACCACAATAAATCAGGTTAAAAAAGGAAAAAAAGTCTAATTGATGGTGAAGGCTGTCCAACAGAAAAGGCTCTTTCACTGTTTGCAGCTTGACATTGGTTCTCCCTTGGTTTCTGGAAGCTGCTTCTTGCAGCATGGCTTCATCTGATGGTTACTGTAGTCCCAAGTAGAGCCATGTATATTGTGTATTGGTGTGTACCGTATATTTTTTCACATAGATGCTGGGCTTGATATAAAAGAAATCTGATTTACACTTTAGAAAAGTAGCTCACAGCAATTTTGCAGCAGCTCCATGGAGGTGATGGTCCTTCTCAGCGGGCAGTGATTCGCAGCTACCAGAGCAGCTCCCTTCTGTCACTGCAGAGGACAAAAGTCCCATCCATACCAGTGTGGCAAGCTTCAGATGTCATTCTGGTTCTCAGAGGTCAAAATTCAAAGCAGCTCCATCCAGCTTGAGTCATTCCATGGCTGTAACAGAGTGCAGTTGGTTGTGCCACTGCACGTGCCCTTGGTGCCTCTTTCTCTGTGGCTGACCCTATGAAAGTGATGGGTCCCTGGAAACCTCAAGCCCAGTATGGCAACTTTATATGGTTGTCCTGGGTACCCAAAAGCATCTCAAATGATAGTATATGGCTTTTTGCCATATGTATCTTCCATAGAACTAAACCCACACCGTGTCTGTATTCCCACAACACGTTTTTTCCTGCCCTTTCTGTAATTATAGGGTGTCTACTGTCTGTCATTACTGAAAAGTCAAGGCACCTCTCAGTCCATTACATAATGTCACTGATGTAAGGAAGCAGAGTGAATGCCATTTAATGAGGAGGGATTAAAGTCCAGCATGAAGAAAATTGAAAAAAGAGAGACTCAAACTCATTTCCAACCAAATGTCCAACTTTGTTTTTTACTCTGATGATGATCCTTCGTTGGCGATTAATGAAAGGTGCTGAAATGATCAATAGCAGGATAAAATGACAAATGGTCAGATTAAAGGCTTATGCAGTTTGGTATTTTTGTGTGTGTATGGAAAAGTGAAGATATTTGTATAATGAAGGCTAAGAACGAGACAAACATGAGTGATACTGGGAGCAGCTCTCAATCATTTGCAGATCAGAGGTCTTCTGTACAAGAAATGATTGTTACTTCCTCTCCCATTGATATGTTGGGTTTTCTGTGAAACCATGCAACAAAATTTCATGCACAAACCGCTCTGGCAAAGAACAAGCCTTATCGGCTGATCCCCTTTACTCACCTCTTTGTCAGGTCCTTCAAAGGCCTATCATCCATTTCTAAGGCAGGATTTATATTTATAATAGCTGCACTGACTTCCAAAAATACCTCATATGTATTCAGGCATCCCCTGCTCTTATTTTTACTACAATTCCTAATTTGTCTCTTAGCTGTGTCAGTTTTAGACATCACTATCTCCCTTGATCTCCTGTACAGGAAGGGACATGGCAGTTTTTCAGTTTCAAAGTGATTTTAAGGGAGAAATTAAGGTCTCACAGCAGATTATTCAAGAAATTGCTGAATAGCTCAGCATTCAGATTTTTAATTTGCATAGGTTCATCTTGATAGTATCTGAATGCCTTGCACTGATGACTTAAGTGATTGTGATTAGTATCTATCATGTGATATTTACTCTTCCCCCCTGCACTGGAGTGAACTGTGTTCCCTGAAATGTCTTATTTTGGTACAGCTTTATCAGTTTTGGTTTTGTTTAGCTTTGTTTTCTTGGAAAAATGCACATGTTATTCTGTATTTATTTTAGAGAAGGCAAGGTTAGAGAGACAAACAGGGACCTTAGGTCTTGAGGTAGCTCATTCCACAGTTGCAGGCTGACCAGTTTTGTCTCCACAGATAACCTTTGCCCTAGCTTTAGAGAGGTTCAGTTCCAGCAGAAGAGCAAAGTTACTGAGTGCAGGTTTTATTGAGGGCTTTAAGTATTTAAGATACTTTGGGCTCAAGATGAGAATTTTTGAATGATCAATCACATAGTACTCCATTTTTGCTGTGTTTGAAAAGACAATGCAAGATCTGGAGGAAAAATCTGATTTCTCATGGTCAGCTTTACTATATGAAGTGCTGTGTGAATCTCTGGTGCACAACCTGAATGTCTTACACCAGATATATCACACCAGTGATAAAGGAATAAACAGCTGAGGTCAGTCACAGAGAGGCATGCATCATATTCCAGCTAACTGCAGAATCCATGTGGAAGTCCCCATGCAACAAGTTAGTATTGACAGGCAACGACTACTCCACCAGCAAAGACCAAGAGGACCATCCCAGGGGAGGTAAGTTTGGGCTCCATACTTCTTAGTCCTGTGACACACCAGATCCTCTCCTCACATGCACTCTGCCTGTGGTTTCAAGTGCACAGAACATGGATTGCCTGAGAAATTAATGCTGAGAAGAAGTTCAGCAGAGGGAGCTTTCTCATTAATATTAATCTGTGTTCTGGTGTGTCATGGGATGCCTGAACAATTGCATTCCTGGTGTTAAGGAACTGACTTTATGTTCATGCTAGCTCTAGGATGCTCTGAGCGGCCACCAAAAGGGCTGTTTCAAAATAGCTTGAAGTCTTTTTGCATTAAAGAAGTTGAGACTGATGCTTTCTAGCCCTGCTAGTTCAGATGCCTCTCCTGTGGTCATTTAAAATGCTCTCAGGCTGAAGCTGAAGGACAGAAAGCAATAAAAACCAATGAAGTACTTACTAGGCATTTGGTATGAAGGGAGGGCATCTCAGCTTGCTGGTGTACTCAGATTTTTTCAGGCATGCATCCAGTATTAAACTCAGACTCTTAATTTCCTTTAGGCTGTGATTTCATGTGGCTCAGTTTATTCATAGGTACCCAAAAAGTTTAAAAGTCTCATACAATCCAGAAACTTCCTAATGGCCCAGACAGCTCCATAAAGCAAGTAAGCACTGGAAAAGTAATAGCAACCGTAATAGCTGTAGATTACTTCTTAGAGATTTACACCCTCCCTTCAGAGCACGGAGCCAGGCAGAGGTGGCTGGGTCACCCCTGCTGTGGGATGTACCCGGGGCAGCCCACATCAGGCCCTTCTGCAACCTACAGAGCTCCTTCAAGGTATTGCTCTTTACTCCCACCTGAGCCAGTTATAAGGGGGTTATGCAGTTTCATACAAAGTGTAAGAGATAAGCCAGGTTTTAGTTCCTTCCAGTCACTGGAACAGTGCAGCCACTGTTGTGCTAATGACAGCGTTCCCCCCGGCTCCTTGGCCTGGTTACAGCTTGGGTAGCTGCAATCTGCCTACTTTCAGTCTCCCTGGAGCTCCTGTTGGCAGCATTATTCTTTTTCCACTTCTTGTCCTAATTTAGTTGGGTTATCTTGCTGTGCACTGTTAAATGCTACCACAATCCATATCAGAAGTGGCTGCATGTCAGTTTAGGGTGAAGCGCTCTCTCATTAGAGGAGCCTGATCTTCCAGGCTTTGCTCCTGTGAATAATCCAGAGGTGTATAATTAGACTTCCAGAGGTCCAGCGATACTACTGGGCAAAGCACTCAGAAGAATAACATCACTCGAGTGGCCTGGAGTTTTATGCACATCTACACAAAATGCTTGCAGGAAATGTGAAGTCTTTGTTGAAATTTGCTGTTTCAAACCAATTGGAAAATAAACATAACATTGGGGGGAAAAGGGAGAAAACCGAAGGGGTTTACCTTGCTTGCTCTGAAACCTTTAAGAGCTTGAGGCTTTGAATACTCCTGTACACTGAACAATGATATCCATACCCTTTCAGCTCAATTTGGGTTCAGTGGAAGCCAGGATTAAAAAATGCAGCCCACTGGGCTTGAGTGTAAATGAATTAAAACCGGTGGAGCAAAGATTCCACTGTTCTTAAGAGTTTTGCACAGATCTACAATTTATAAGGATGCTGATAAAGAACATGGAGAAAATATTTTTTAAACAGAGGCAAAATACTTGTATATCTCTTTTACTAGTAGATGTCCACTTTTCTTCCCTTCCCTTCTCAAGTCTCTGGGTTAAGCAGCTCTTTAGTGTTCCATGGGGAGAGATGCCCATCTGAAGGCAAGACAGAAAAGGTGAATTATCCCTAGGGCTACCTTGTGCTCTGCTCTGACTGGGGAGCAAGCTTTTATTCTTCAATTGACAGGATGGAGTGCAGGCACCCTGTCTAAGTAAATAATGGGAAAGGCATCTAAATTTCCTGCATGTGATGTAAAATATAACCTTGATCTTTCTTTCTTGAGCAACAAGACCCAGCAGCTGTGAGTTTCTTCCAACAGGAACTATCTACAATAAGTATGCACATATTTAAAAATTGCACAACTTTTAGGTAAGTTATACATGCATTTGTTTTCAGATGTAGTCAATATCTACACTAGCAAGAGATTTTTAGGTTTTGATATACAGCTCTGATGGTCGCCTGTGTAGGGAAATGCATCCTTAAACACTGCACTGTCAAAGTAATATCCACAAATTGTTCAGCACCCATCACTGGCAGATAGTAAATATTTTATACCTTACTGAAAAATAATATTTCTTCTTCTCAAGTATTGCTCATGTTTCCCCTTTGGGCAACTCTCAGAATAGCCTTTTGGGATTA
Organism: Orthonyx spaldingii; assembly: GCA_013397795.1. Taxonomy (NCBI): domain Eukaryota; kingdom Metazoa; phylum Chordata; class Aves; order Passeriformes; family Orthonychidae; genus Orthonyx; species Orthonyx spaldingii. The sequence continues at coordinate 1,022,428 of VZTJ01000986.1, read as the reverse complement.
ATAAAAGCTAATAGTTCCCTTTATGCTTTTAAAGCTTTCGTCACACGGGCTCCCCAAAGCACTTCCACAGCAGCAATCTTAACCACTTACTTTGAAAAACAAATATGCATTGAAGGGAGCATAGGGAAAGTAAAACTTCTTTCCTCTGTTCCAGCATGAAGATGCCACCTATGCTGTGTGCAGGACTGCCACTAGCACGGATGGTTTCTCTGCAGGGGTGGAACAGAGGAACAGCCCTGCTCTGGGAAGATGTTTCAAAACAATGTACAAAGAAAATGAATGGCGTGCCTGGGGCAGGCTGCTAGGCTCGGCAGAAAGGCTATGAATAAAGGTGTAATATATCCTTTTGTTTTTTAATCCACAGTATTGTTATTTCCCACATACTGATCCATCTTTTTATTGCTGTATTTGCAGCTGGATTGAAATTATTTGGTTGACTGATAATTTTTGCTTTAGGAACAGATGTCCCTTACATTATTCCAGATAAGACTGACACAGAGCAGGATTGTTGGAGGGGCATTCCACCTAGCCCACAGGCACCTCTGCCTTCTCTACTTTCAGGTTGCAGGTTGTTGATGATGCTGGCCCAAGTTTCATTTGCCATGCTTATGGTTTTGAGAAGCAGCAGTGTGTCATTATGACCCTGGAAGCTGGACATTTTAAAGGGAAGAATGAAAATAATAATAGCAATAGTATTATTATTAATAATAATGATAATAATACTAATAATATGGATTCCAGCACAGTCTGACAATGGTCTAACATTCTGTCCTTGAGCTATTCCTCCAAACAAAATTTCCAGTATATATTCTTCCCTTTCAAATGTCTAATGGAGTGTTGAGCCAGCAAGACAGCTGGGAAGTTCGAGTTTCTGCCTGCACAATGGCAGCAGTGTCTGTGCTGTCAAAATTAACTCTCCATTTTTTCCTGCTCACATTGAAAAAAAGATCTTTCTAACATTTGCAAAATACACTGTGTGCTCAGAGATCTTATGTTCCTTTGCCGGTTTAGTTCAAGCAAAGCTTATTAAAAAATTCAATTCTAGTGTCATTCAAACAACCAGTGATACCTCAAACACTGGTATCATGAAGGTCTATTTTAAACACATGATTTCATGGTGTGTGGAAGGATAAGCACAGCAGATCACTACTTGGCTAATGAGGGGATGGGCACTGCATAAAAACCTGAAAAGAAGCATCAGCCCAGCCCTATAGGTATTTCCAGACTAGATTGACAAAATACCTGCTGATATTGGCACTTGTCCAGTAAATCCGGCTCTGGGTTGCACTTACCCAAGAAACTTCATCATGGTCTGTGGGGTTTTGCAGCTGAAAGGGAGAACAGGATCTCGCCCATTTTATTACACACCTAATTTCTGTTGAACGGTGGATTTTGTGATTTATTTTTCAGCCAATGCACAAACTGCATCAAAACATCAGGCATGTGAATTGGCACTTTTTGACCTGAGCTGCTAGACAAAGAAGGTTTATACAGATTTGTAATATCCATTTTGACCTCTCTGCCTTTGATGGTAATAGCACATGTTCAGCATGAGCTCAGTTTTTAATATATAAGTGACCCCCTTGGGGATCTGTTCTAAAGAAGCTTGGGCTTCTCAATGACAGAAAGAAATGTTTTTCTCTTTAAGGGAGAGAGGGAAGCAGGTAAGGGGAAGTACTCTGCTCCTTGGATATGGAAGGCACATATAAATGTAAGATGCCATTTATCATTATTTGATATATAGCAAAACACAGTAATTTCACTTAGCAGCAGGTTTTAAGAAGATTAAACATGCTAGGAAAATTGTTTTAGAATAACTGTGTAACAGGATATTGTAAATTATTTTGCAGTAGGCTGTCATGCTATGTCACCATAATTCTTCAATATTTAATTAAAACCCACAGCAAATTAATATTCAGGTCCTGTCAAGAAAACTAATTGGATACAGGGACCAGCTGCTGGAGAAGTTGGGATGTCAGCTTCAGATGCTAATGTGAATGGTTCACACTGGCTTGTGGGTACAGGTTTAAAACACTCAACATAGAATCACAGAATTACAGAAACATGGATAGAATGGTTTGTGTTGGAAAGGACATTAAAATCATCTAGATGCCATCCCCTTGCCATGAGCAGGACTAGACCAGGTTACTCAAGGCTCCATCCAGCTTGGCTTGTACACTTAAAGGGATGGGGCATCCACAAATTCTCTGGGGAACCTGTGCCAGTGCCTCACCAACCTCGTAGTGAAGATCACCATGGACTCATGGACAAGACTGGTTTTGTTTATAACAAAGTCTTAGCATTTTAGCAAGAAAGATTTATCTTTAATGATAAAATATACTAATCCTATTTAACTAGAGACTGGAGGGGGTTTTTTTAAAGCAATTCTCAGATGATGCCCTGTGATAGAAAGTTCTCCCCTGGGAAAGGGGACAGCCGCTGGTGTCCATGGTTTTAGGCACCTCTGCTTCTGCACACACGATAGACCCTCAGTTTCTCCCCCTATCTCTGAGATCAAGCTCTTTCAAAGTAAGGATGGATACTTCAAATCATTAGTCCGTTTCTTGGCATTGTAATCCTTGCACTGGTCTGAGCCACCACTCAATCAGGCTACATGATTATGGTGGAGTGACTATGGGAACTGTAGTACCCACGGGAATGGGGCCAGCCACACTGACCAGGTTTCATGCTAAATAATGAAAGCACTGACATTAAATACATCACAATGAATCACACTCCTATTCAAGGTTATATTTTATAGCTCTGCAGTCTCAGAGCTGTGTATGTTTTTTTAAAAGTAAGTTTTAAATTACTAGGGCTTTCTACAGCTCATTTGTAAACTCACAAGTACAGACTATTGCAAGGTATCTGTATTTCAGTGTTTATCAGAACACAGAGCACTGTTTGCAAATTGCTCAGGAATAGGGAAAAAATTAAAATTATGGAAACTGGCATAAACAGGATTTATAAATATTGTGTGAGCATGGGGTATGTAATTCTTCTGCTCTTGCAGTACTATACAATATCCACAAAGATACTCCATTTTCTAGTAAGTGTTGCTATTTTTTTCCATCACTGATTTATATTGAAGTGCTGAACTCCAACACTTTTGTTGCTAGCTAGCAATTAAGATGAAAGCACTGTCCTTTCTGAGAATGGCATTCATTCAGGCAATACAGAGATCTGACGCAGTTTTGCTTTTTCACTCAGCAGTTGTTTGCAAAACAATAGAAAGGAACTCTACTTCATTGCCTTAAAAATAAATAAAGAAAAAAAACGAAGAAAAAAAAAAGGCGGTAAAAATTTAGCTTACAAAGAGATGAGAAATAGGGTTTGCAGGGAGCCGATGTTATGCTGTATGGAAGCTAATATAGCAAATTCAGAGTAAATGTAAATGCATTATATTAGGCAAATTAGAGATGGTTGAATTAATCTTAAGTAAGTGACCAACACTGTGTTGCTTCTGTCTGTGTTCTCCACCTGATGCTGATTTCTGGTTATGTTCTTGCTGCTGTTTAAGCAGATTCTTCTATGGCTTAATGCTGTGAGTACCTGGGCTGTTTGCAGACATCAAGGATATCAAGAATTCTCTTGACACGGTGATGAAATGCCTGTCCCAAGTGGGTCAGTGCTGAACCCCAGCAGGAGTCCTTGCCCTGGGACTTGCTCCCAGTTCCTCTGAGACCATCAAGGACCTCAGCCTAGGCCTTGGTGACCTGGATCCAGCCCCGGGGAGCTCTGCATGCCCTGCTGAGCCTCGTGCTCAAGTTCCAAGGTGCTGGTCTCGTGGCTCTTACCCAGTGGCTGGGAGACACAAACACCCATGCAATGGAAGAGTTCCAGGTGGGAAGAAACCACGTGATTTGCCTGGCTCAGAGCTCTTCATCACCCTCATCTAGAGAGTGATGCTATGTGAGCTGCGAAGAGGAGTGGGTGACACACTCAGTCCTGCTTATGTCCTTTTTTCTGTCTTGGTAGTGCTTGGGCAGGGTCTCTTTGCAGCCCAGTGGAACAACTGCCATGAAGGCAGGGAGAGCAGCTCTCCTTGTACCCTGTGATGCAGAATAAGCATCCATCAGACCAGGCAATAAGTGTCCTCTGAACTTTTATCCTATACTAAATTCATTGGAGGAAGACCAACATCTTTCTAGGCTTTGGTACAACATCAGGTAGTAAATACCTCATCTTGCAAAGCGTGTTCTGCCATAGACAACAGCGTTGCTCTGCATTGTATTAGTGTATGTCTTCCACGTGCAACTTCTGCTAATTTAATGAATTATTTAGCCATGCCATGCTCACAGGCTCATGCCAATACGGTAATGGAATTCTGTACTGGCTACGGCTATAGCCAGATGTTCACAATTTTTCTCCCTCCTTCTGCACAGATTTTATGTAAATTGCAGGAAGAACAGCACTGCCATCACCACCTTCTCTATTAATAAATCCCGTAACAGGCTCCATGCCTGTACAACTCAGCCCACAAGGGACAAGCTGCTGGGTGTGATCCCTACTCTTTGTGAATTAAGGATGCTCAGTGGTGGGAAGGTAAGGGCCACTGGAGCCATTTCTTCACTTACCTGCTCCTGCTGGTGTAAATCACATGTAACCACAGTTGGCAGGTTTACACTGAAGTGTTGTCAGGAGAGAACCAGACTCAGCAAACTCAGGAAGAATTAGATAAGCTACAAAGTTAAAGGGTGATCAGAAGGTGATGACAGTAGGAAATCCAGAGCTGTAGGGTGTGACAGTTTTGCAGAAACTTTTTTCCCTTTTTTTTTCCTAGGGATTGTTTTTCCAGTGCTGGTGTGATTTTACTGAGTACCTACAGAGAGAAGAGTTGGTCTCACTCTCTCCCTGTTTTCCACTATTCAGTCCCCTCTTCAGAGGATTTACTTGTGATTTACACTTGCAGAAGTGAGAAGAGATTCAAGCTGTGCTCATGCAATTATACCAAATGGGGGAGAGAGGCCAGCAGAAATGAAATTGGTGGATTTTGGGGCTGGGGCTATTTTTGCACAGCTGTGCTCCCTGCTCAGCCATTCAAACCACTCCACAGTGAGACAAAGAGGATGCAGCCCTTCTGGAGTCCAAGCAATTTCAGTCCAGGGCTGCTTTTCAACTCATAATAACATCTGTGCTGCAAAAGTATTTAAATATGAGCTTTACTCCTATCAACTTCATTGCAGTAGTTAAGCTTGAGCATGTGCTTAAATGTTTTTCTGAAGTGGGCCCTTGGTTTGATAGCATTTTATACGTGATGTCAAAGTTAATAAGCATCAGGCCCACTACTCAAGAGTGTGAGAGTTACCCATTTATAGAGATCTAGAAATGTCATTTGTAATTCTAGTCTTTCAAGGGAAGGATAATTGTCCAGTTTTTGCACTGCCGCATGGGAGAAGACAAAAGTGGTTTTGTGTTTGTGTGCACTGTGCTTTTTGGGTTTATGTCATGTTGCTTTATAAATTGCTTCAGGGTTTGGGGCATTGGAATCTACCTGATGCTGTAAAATGCTTCCTATAAAGCAAAGTCTTGCACCTTGCCACAGCTGTGAGACTTTGTAGAAGTGTTATGCTTGTTCCAGACTCCATCTGTGGTCTTGCTCAGTCCAGTGCCCAATAATTACATGCTAACTTCATACCCTGCCACAGGGGTGATGATGGATGGCCTGTGGCCAGGGTGATCCCTGCTCTCTGGTCACTTGAGTTGCTTTGCCAATGAGGCTGCATTTCTGTTTACTCAGTTAATGAGGATCAGCATTACAAAATGCATGGCAGGGATTCAGTGTACATTACCAGTTAATAGAGATAATTGAGTGGAAGGAAAACTAGTTTCTGATGTCACAAAATGTCTCTTGTGATAAAGCATTTGGAATTTAATGGTTAACATTTCATTTAGCACTGACAAAGATTTGTGTACCAGTTAATAAGTATTGTTTGTGAAATCATAATGACATAATAATTGCTAGCAGATACATTCCAATCATATTGGGTGAAGACTTCCTCTCCATTTTTCTTGTCTTTCCAGTCTTACTAATTCTCCAAACATGCCATCAGACATCTGGCACCAGGATTTCAGTATCTGTTTTTCTGTCTCCACATGTAGACTCCTGAAAACATAGCCAAATCTTTCTTGTTTTGTTTTGTGGTTTGTTTTCTTTTATACAGAAACCTAAACACTGAGATCAGTGGGAGCTGAAGACTGACTAATATTTCAAATTGGGCAACTTAACTATGCTATAGCACCTATGTTTGTAGCAGATCAATAGACAAGCACCAGGAAAAGACACTCAGCGCATGTAGCATAATTTTTAGGCTTGGTAGGGCCACTAAAACTTTGGGTTATGCATGGTACAGACTTTTTTTGGCACTTAGCAACACTGACCTTTGGTGCCCTTAAGAATCGTGGCTCTGGGTTGGAAAAACAGCTAGCAAACTAACACTGTTTGCCTGGTTGTTGACCATCCATATTCTGATTTGACAAGTATTCATCCATACAGATTTTATTTTGAAAAAAAAAAAAAAAAAGACTCAACTGAGAGAGTATTTTACTTTGGGGTTTATTTTACTTTAGGGGTTTTTTTCCATTAAGTCCTCATATCAGTTTCAACTAAAAAGATATGTTTAACTCACAGATATACTTGCTATTCCAGCAGGAAAAAACCTTGAGAATAAAAAGAAAACAGGAATACATTGGGGGACATAAACAGTAGTTTTCTCTCTATATAGAAATAAATAACATCTAAAAATCTTTTTGCCTCCTACTTTAGTAGACTAAAATCCTAAAAGCTTCTTGTGTGTGCTGGCTGACTAAAAATAAAGAGCGTTTATCACATTATCATTCATACAAAAGCTGCCTGCACAGCCTGTGTAGTCCCCAAGCTGCTGGAGGCAGGAAGGATATTTCATGTCGGTACCAGTTTATGTGGCTGAGTTCTTCCCTTGCTTTTTCTCAGAAATTGGATATTAAACAACACAGGCTTTCAGGCTGATGTGTTGCAACCAACATTAACTTCTTAAGCTTGAAAATGCAAGTTGCTAGTCAAAATACTTGCAGTTTTAGTACTGGTGGTGGTTTTATAAGCATTAATCAGAATAAACAAGATACCAGAAAATAAAGAAGTTAAACTCGAGGCTTTGCATGCTGCATGGGCTGTGCTTTGCCTCATCCTGTGCAGTGGCAGGTTAGTGCTCTCCATGGACTTGTCTTAGAAGCCAAGCACGTGTTGCTGAAAGCATCTCTGTGAGTCTCCAGGCTGCTGTCATACATTAATTTGGCTAAGGAGGGACTATGGGGGCCTGTGGATGTAAAGAAAGTGATTTGTTCTGCCATGTAGAGAAGTAATATGGAAGTAGTTTTCTGGTGAGAAAGGATCTAGGGTATGGGCTTAGGAACTCTTTGGTACCCACCCTTTGTACAGCCCAAGCCAAGAGATCTTGTGAGCTGGACTTTCTGATGTTCCATCTGACTTCTTGAGGTATGGCTGGAAGATGTGAAGGTTTCTTCAGCTGATGCTGGCTGGGCTTTGCCTCAGATGGACTCGCAATTGTTCCCATGGGCATACAGAGAAAGCTGATTTCTCCAAGATCACTTGGATGGAAAGGTGACCAGGGACAGGAACAATTTACAGAAAAGGAGTAAGGGATCCACCATGCTCTGCTCTTTGTTGTGGTACTGTGTCCTGCTTCAGGGCAAGGTGGCACCATCACAAACCAGAGCAACACACAGGTGAGTCCAGCACATTAGCAATAGGTGTCAGACCACAGATGTCAGTCAGGTCGAAATAACCTGTGAGGCATCTGGAGGGAGATGCCAGGGGTGGTCAGGACTGCAGCACCACGCTGAAGCATCCACCATGGCCATCTGCAAGTTGTCCAGCCTTTGCTGATACTACCTGCTTATGAGGAACTTGCAGAGATGTAAGAGATGAAAAGAAGGCCACCATGAAAAGCTAACTGTATAAAACCTCTGTTCTTCTAATATTCACATGCATTTTAAAGCACTGGATCTCCATTCATTTGAGAAGACTTCCCTGATTCACTCTGGTAACTTAGTGCACCATCACTTCTCTTAATCTTTTCAGTCTGAATGCAGATGGCTAACACCACAAAAATGGATGGACATACAATCAGTTTTCTCTGGCTACAATCCACAAAGGCTTCCTGCTCACTTGGCATAGGAAAATTATCCTGTAACACCAGCCCATGCTGTCACTATCAGGCCTGCCATACCTTGGGGAACATTAACCTAAATATACTTCTTGAAATATGTGAGAGTGGCTCAGGGGAAATCTCCGTCTCAGACAAATTTCCAGACAGGGTTAATGCCTTCATTTTCCTTTACTCCAACTTGGAAGTTCTGTCAAACCTGGAGACTGTTAATGGTCCAGGAATGAGGTAGGTGATCAGGGTGCAAAGGTGAAAAGTGAAAAGACTAGGGTAAAAAACCCAAGAAGTAGGAAGGAAGCTACTGGTTGTGAGATCCAACCCATGCTGTGGCTCATTATTATTTCTTGCAACAGCAAATGTTGATGAAGTGCTGCAGAGTGCCAGTAATTAGTAGGCATGACTCTCCAACTGCTGCAGCATGTGGTCAATGAGTTCCTGCCTCCAAGAGATGTTCTGCACTGTAAGAAGAGAGATTTATGTTACTGATAATCATAAAGAGAGACTGAAATACAGCCTATATGCCACATTAGGAATGAGATTTCTCCTACACCTACGCATCTGCAGAAATTATCTCAGGCTGGAGAGCTGGTGGAGGGTGAGGTTCAGCATCTAGGTTGCAAGTCAGAACATAAATCTTTCTGTTTTCTTCCCTTCAGTCTCCCACCAATCTGTTCAACAGTATCTGGGAAAAAGAAATCAAACCCACACAACATGGAATGCTGTTGGGTGGCTTAGTGACAATCAGTTATGCACATCCCACAGCACTGGCATTATGGCTGATGCCTTCCACAGTTTCCGCGTCTGTGTTGTATAGAATTCTCTTAATTATATTTCTAGTCAAACTCTTTCTGCAACTTGTAGGCTATACGTATTTTATAAGCCTGGTAAATAGGGTATGAGCAAAGAAACTCATAGAGTCCATGAAAGAGGATAGAACACTGTGCTCACCATTGGCAACTAACAGGAGTTGAAATGATCCCAGGCTAAGTGGGGGCAGTGATGGGGCTACAATCATCACTTGGAGGCTTGCATGGTGTGCTCCTTGGTGTGGTGTGCAGGGAGAAGGGCCTAAATTCCCCTTTGTTCTTGGGAAGATCCCAACCCTCCTTGAATGTTGAATGTGGCTTTGCAGATTTACTCTTTGGAACATTATTTTTCCAATATAGTGTACAGCTCAGCTTCAGGTTTCCAGCCTCTGAACTGCGGAATGAAGTCCTGTAGAAACTCATGAGGATGAAGAACATCTTGGGTAGCAAAGTCTAAGTTCTTCTAGTCATATACCACTATGTGAAACACTTCCTGGCAATCTTTTATTAATCTAGATCTTAACATGAGTTTGTCATTTACTCCCACTTGTGCTAAAATGCAGATCTAGGAATTAGCTCCTCTGTTCACTAGGTAGCTTGTTTCAACTTCTGTTCTAATTTTAGAAGATTGATTTACAACCGTGAGCTCTTAGGCTGTCAATATTCTCTACATTTAAATAGTTCTGCTCACACTCGCCCCTGATTTTTTATAGATAATGACCATATTCTCTCTCGACCTTCACTTTGATAAGCTAAACAAGTCAACCATTTCTAGTGTTCCCTCAAAAAATAAATGCTAAAATTCCTGAATATCCTACTCTACGCACTCTACCACATTTCAAGTTGAGTTCTTCTTTGTTTCCACATGGCAGAAGAACTGGGTATGGGACTTCAGCTACAGTCATTACAAAGTCTTACTCAGCTTGAGGCACTACGTGTGCCTTGTGCATGCAGGAACTACCTCGCCTGTACACTCTTTGGTGAGGACGTGGGACTACATGAATGTAATTTCAGCTTTCAAATCTACAAACATTTGCCCATTTGCCTCTAATTCTGCTCTTCGGAGGGGCACCTCTTTTTTCTCCTGTAGAAAGAACCAGAATCTAAATTAAGAACAGACTGACAAATATTTTAATAAACTACATTCTGCTGTTTTGCTTGACACTGGGAATGAGCAACTTATAGATGAGACAGCTTTTCACATATTCCTCCAGGCTTGGCTTCCTATGAGCCCATGCTTCTGCAAGCACGTGCTGCACGTGTGTGCATGTATGGATGTGTATGTGTTACTAATAAGTTTTCAGCTCCTTGACTAATTTGAAACATATTTGACAGTCTCGGTGGTAGTGTATCCCTACAGATTTAATGAAAATCATGATCCAAGTGGAGAAAAGAGCTGTGCTGTCATCTCCACTGAAGAAAAGGTTGCAGGCAAGCTTTGTCTAACCCTTTATTAGATAATAGGAAACCCTGACAGGTTCCCAGACATAGGAAATAGTAATTTGGAGCTTACAGGAGCTCACAGGTTGTTATATATTGCATAGTCAAGCCAGGACACAAATCTATAGGAAACCAGCTTGCATTAGTTCTGCTGCTCTGAGCTTTTTGCTATATTTGCGTGTTTTTCCTTGCTTAGAGAATTGGGTATCTCTGAAAATGCATATCCGCCCTTGTCTTTCTACGGTCTTGTAATATGTATGGAAATTGTGTATCTGCAGACATGTATTTGAATACATCTCATGAATGAATTTGTCTTTCATTCACACCCACTCCCCCTCTGTATCTCTACTGCTCTGTGTATTCCAGCTGTTTAGATGATCCATATTTATTTCTCACTCTATAGATTTTATTGACAACCTTACAGACAAGTGCATTGTCACCATCCATATTTTCTCTCTGCTCACCCCCAGATGTTGGACCTATAGATAGATTTGCTGTGGCCATTTACAGGATGAAGAAACAAGAACATGAATTGAAGGTAATAGGATTTCTGTGAAAGAAGGTACAGCCATGGCACTGCACAGCTACCCTAGAGCTTCTGACTAGAACCAAGATTTGGCTCCAATTCAAGCAATAGATCAATAATTATGCTATTAGCAATATATATCTGTTAACAAAATATTGGTCCAAGTTACTCAGTCCAATAGTTCACTGACTGCAATACTGTATGTGGTGCTGGGAAACTGTTCCAAGGGCTTTTAACGAGAAAATAACAGTCCTTCTTGGGTGCTCTGTGTTTTCACAATAAACAGCCATAAATAAGATGCTGCTAGTAGACTCCATTTTCTCTGATTACACAGCTACCTGCCTTTCTGTCTATCAGCCACACAGTAAATCTCTCTCTTTCCATGAAGTATCTTATGTTGTGCAAAATCAATATGCCATCAGAGTACTTTGCTACCTCACCGGTGACACCAGCCTGGCATCTCCCCTGGGGAGCCTGAGTTTGTGTGGGAGAAAAAATTCACCCTGTCCTAGGGCTGGATTTAGAAGGGGCCTGAGAGGTCAGATGCCATGGGGGACTTTGGCATTTTTTTGGCTCCAGATCACTTCATTTAGTGTTCTGGATCTCTCCACCTGGCCCCTTTGGTTTACAGCCCCTGGGGGCCTCCAACATCCCACGCCTCAGCAAACTTGGCCAGACCACAGCCACGGCAGCAGCACGGCGAGCTTCTGCCAGCTCCCAGCTCAGCATTATCAGTGTTAAAATATTTACTGCATGTGCAATTCTCAACAGCTCTTAACTCTGGCAAATGAAAACCAATTTTAACCGGAACACTCCAAAACACTTCTCTGCAACGAGGGCTATCTATCTGTCTGACAAATTCAGGATTGCTTCCCCCAGCTGTTTTGGCATTAGAGCTGTTAAAAAAAAAGTAAAAAATGTGTTGCAACAATTTTCTTCATTATAGATGTTGGGAAAAAAAAGTCATTCTCTTTGTGTTAAAAGCTGGTGATGTCTTCATGCCAACAAATCAAATGAGATTTCAATTGCAGGAGCAAATAGAAAAATTTCTGCCTGATCAATAGACATTCAAACTGTTATCAGGAATTAGCCAGAGGGAGCTGGGATGGAAATGCCTGCTGATCTCAGCCGCTATATGTAATGTCCTGTCTCAGAGTAGTCTGAACCCCTCAGGGCTGTGGATTGATCTAGGTTTCAGGGCACAGAACCATAAATCCCTGTGGTTGCCAAGTCACTCACACGTGTGATGCCAGGCATGTGACTGAACCCTACTCCTTCCTGCTGAGCACCCAGGCACTCAGCTCACAGCTGGGGCATCTGATGAGCTCTTTGAGGGCTCCAGTCAGCCTAAAATCTGTAAAATTCAGCTTTGGTTTTGCTTCCCTCTTAGTTTAGCTTCATTGCTGTGTTTGCAGGTTCAATGTGTGTATGACCAAGCTGTGAAAACAACAACCAAACAAAATTATACCCTAAGGTCTGATCAGCAGCACTCTGGGATTTTACTTCTTTCAGGCTATCATCCTCAACTTTAAATTGGAGCAGGGAGCACAGCATGGTCATTTTATTGATTGGATTAGAGAAAAATTGAGCTGGCTGATCTGTATGATGACATTATTGAGTTGTGTTTGCAGCTATGACAGAAACAAAAGGGTTTTTATTGGATTACTGGAGCACAGGGAGAAAAGGGGAGAGAAAAAGTAATGTAGAGGTGAGCAGGTATTCGGCTTGGTGCCTTTGTGCTCAGTCTCTCCAGCAAGGGTTCTCTTCTCCTTTGCTATCCTGTCTACCTAGCTCATTGCTGAGTTGGCTGCTGCTGCCTTTCCAAACCCAATCAACTGTGTATCCGAAGAGACAGGAATTAGTTGCAGTCCCTCATTAGTGGATGCTCACATTACAGTTGTTCATCACCCAGACAAGAATATTTGTGACTGTACAAAAAAACGAAAAAAAGCCATTTGGAGGTGAATATCCCCTTTAAGGCATATTTTTGTGCAAGCCAGGTGTTTAAAAACTGTGGTGTTGCATGACACCTACTGACAAGCAGGGCATACCACAGTTCAGCGTGTAGGCAGCTGAGTTGTTTGATTTATTTTTACTGGTGATTTATTTTTACATTTGTTAAAAGTATATGATTGAAAAGGAAGAAATTGATATTTTGTACCTTGTGAATGTGTGACAGTGAGTGAGTGACTGACATATATGTGTGTGTGTATTTATAAATGTACCCTACCCTACATTTTATGCACCTCTTTTGCATGTTTAGTTTATAGACGGGTGTTAAAACTACCATGTCCAGCAGCTTTGTTGATTCATTTTATTGGTGGCTGAGGAAGAATGTTAGTAGCAAATGTTGTACTCAGCACAAGAGAGCAACCTACAGGTTATGCTTTGGAAATGATCATACATTTTATTTATATGGTGCCTGTCAGTCATAGAAGCCTCCTGTGAAATATTACTGAAATGAAACGCAGCTAAGACTCCTTATTAAAATGACACAGTCTGATTCTCCACTGCCTTGCATGCTGGGTCCTTAGACTGCTGAAATCAAACCATGTGGAGAAGAAAACTATACAGGTATGAAGTAGCCTTACAAAATAGAACATTTTTCAATTGCTTTGCTCTGGTGTGTTTTGTCTTACTAAATGATCAGGAAGAATTCAGAGCCATGACTGTGCTGAGTCCCTATTGGGGTTTTATTCCCAGATCAAAACATTCATTGTCTTGTCAGCTCTCCTGTGGCACAGGTAAGAGGTCTGAGGGACAGATGACCAGGTGTCAGACTCAGAGCCCCACCAAAGGCAACCAGCCTCCTTGCCTTGCCACAGCCTGCGTCAGGATTTCACCCAGCAGCTGTTTAAACAGGAAGAGTTCCTGCATCACAGCTCAACCCAGTTCAGCACTGATGTGTTGACTGAAGACACAGAAGGAAATGGATCTTGTAAAGCTCATCAGCACAATTCAAACCTTAAATGAAACCAACAAGCAAACAAATGAGCTGTAATTTTATCAGGTGGAAACAGAAATCAGAGGAGCTATAAGTTTGCAGCAGCTGAGACTCCACTCCTTCAATAAGTTGCACACAGCCACTGCTGCAACTGGAGTGTTTTTCAGCTCAGAAGGCAGCAAGTGGGCCCCATGCCCAAGGAAAAGATATCGACACTGTACATTTTTGGCGACATCATTTCCATGTTGTGAAATTGCCCATGTGCTAGACTTGTATGGATTTCAATGGGAAAGCTCACCATTAAACCACATGGCACCCAGCCCATGCAAAGCTTTGAAGAAGATACTAGAGATAATGTCAAAATTGCAATGAAAATGGGACCAATGGCTAACAGTACAGCCTAAATTGGTCCCATAATTCATTTAAAATGCTGTCAAAATAAGTCTTGAGCTGAAAGAATCTCAACAAGCATCATTATCAGCTGCACTTTTCTTCTAAGAATAAAATACAATGGGAAAAATGTGTCTTTGTGGATAACCCCAGTGCTTCAAGGTAACAAGACTGCAAAAAATTGTTCCATTAAGATTTAGAAGTTGACACATCTGGCTACAGAATTCCATACAAATCACACAGCTCTCATTTAAACACCACATCATACACAGTGATGGCATATTCATCCAAGCTCCCCAAACAGCTCTGTTTTCCCCAGTGCTGGACACATCTACGTATACCCCTACATGTGCCTGACTTTCACAGAAAACAGGTGTACTGAACACACTTGCTTCCTCAGCCTCGCTGAAAACCAGGCCCTTGTTGCTGCCCACAATGACCCTAAATCATGAGTTCTTGGAAATAAGCACACCAGCTTCCTGCTGGGGGATGAGACCTCACCTCTACCTAAGACTAGAGGATAGGCCCAGGATGCCCAGAGCAGTAACCATGCTGCAGTAATGGGGAGTGCCCCCACTGCTCCACGGGGCACCGAACCCCACCTTTAAAGACAGTGTTGATGTGATCAGTTCCTTGCTGTAAAGGATGCCAGTGATGGAGCCTGTGAGGAGCAGTAGGATAAAATTTAACAAGAAAAATGTGAAGGCTGGTAACCTTGGCATTGATGAGGTCTAATTGAACGTGGCATGATTCTGTCAGGTGTTTCTTGTTCAGTCCCTGGAAGAGGTTAGAAAAAAACCTTAATTTTAAGTAAAAACAATAATTAAGAAAAAGGAGAAGGTTTTAAAGCCTCAGGGAAGAGTTATCAGCTTAAATATTATTTTTAAAATGTAATGGTTATGTCTTTTATACTGATTCTTTAAAGTTATTTGAATGCCCATGGGGGAATATGGTAGTGTTATGTTTACACCAGACACTGAGAACACAATTCCCCTCTAATTTACTCAGTACGACTCCATGGACTTCAAGCAGGTCACAGAGGAAGCAAAGGAGAGCAGAAGTTAACCCTGCAGATGTTTGTCTTGCTGGACTCGATTTGTTTATCTGCTGGTGCTCGGCTGGCACGTGGTTTGGATTAGGATGAGCATTCCCCTAGCCAGGGACAGCTGCAGCCATGGCATTGCTGTGCACAGGGTTGTGTTAGCTGGACACACTTGTGTTAGGACAGACACCTAAGCAGTATTTTAGTATGCGGTGGTGGCCATCCCCCCCGAGGCTGTTTTGCATATATATGGAGTTTGTGTGTGATAGTTAATTTAACTAACACGTTTATTTACTGGCTCACTGTCTTTTTGTGTTTGGAAAAGATGACTCGTCTGCTACTTGATCCTGCCAATGTTTATTCTGCTGGTGGGCTCACTCTTTACTGAGTAATGAGAGTAATCCCACCCCTATCAGGCCTATTAGCGAATATTCTTTCACGGGATCAGGTCACAGGCTGGCTGTAAATAAAAACATCCACCTCCTCACCCCCAGCTCGGGTAGGATTTCAAGGACACTCATGTCATCATGGCCTGTTATAAGTTCTCAAAAGCACCACATTAGCTATGTCCAGCTTTTCTAGGGATAACATTTTAAAGGGCACAACATGCAAGGAGGGATTTTGATGTCGCTCAGCTGAGCACACAACAGTGAAGTTCTCACAGGACTTTCTGCCTCATGCTTGGTGGTGTTCAGGTTCCTACAGTGCCCAGAGGCAGATAAATATCTAAGTGGCAGGCCAGCAAAGCAGGGAGTTGTTTGAGGTTGAGAGAAATAGAGGAAGCAGCTGCATGCACAAAAAAATCAAGGTTCCTGGGGCCAGGAGGAGGGTGCAGCAGCAAACCCACTGTGCCCCAGCCTTGCCATCAGGGCACCTGACAAAGGTAGATGAAAGGCCTCTTCTTCTAGCACTGCTGCTCCCTCCCAAGGGCTGTATAGACAGCTCATGACTCTCTCTGTGCTGGTCAGCTATGGAGTGCCAAGGGGCATCAAGGGAAACTGTAATTCAGTCACAGGTGCTTTTTTTTCTTGGAAAGCTTTTTGGCTTGTGCCACCTCTGCATCACAGAATGGTTTGTGCTGGAAGAGACCTCAAAGATCATCTAGTTTCAACTCCTCTACCATGGGCAGGGATGTCAACCACATCAGGTTGCTCAGGGCCCCATCCAACCTGGCCTTGAACACTTCTTAGACTGCCAGAGAGCATCTAGCCACAACCTAGTAGCAGGAATGGTCAGGGCCTCCCCAAGGAGGCAGTCTACATGTGGTTCCCTGCCTCTGCAAACTTTGATGCTGGCTGGCCTTTGTGACAGCACACCTCTGTTTATGTTTCATGTATTGGATTGCTGCAATCTCTATATGACTACTCTTATTTTAGGTTCTGCACCAGGGAGAACTAAAAGGGAGGTGTTTTGGTGTCTCACTTGTAAGCACAGGAGTCTGGCTCTTAACTGAGCCAGCTACATGAATATCTACAGCCAACTACATGAATATCTCTGAAAGCTTGCTGCCCTTGAGGATTCATCTGGGCCTTGGGTGTTTGATTACACAGATAATAAGCTGCTAAGGACCAAAATAGATATTTAGTACCTGCAGATAACATCATAGGGTTTGTTGAAAAAGAGCTGATAAAGATTTAGTAAACATCAATGTTGTGCACTTTGGTACTTTCTAAATGTGAATTTGGCATCATGCATCTACGTGGGTATTCTTGCAAACCTTTCCTTCCCAGTGGAGTCCAATTTGGAATGAGTTTTGGTGTCTAAAAAGATATCTAAGTCCACCCTGAGTGTCGCTAGCCGCTTGACCGCCCGGCTGGTCAATGGCTGACAGTGTCCTCGTGTGCCCGGGCAACGGTTCTCGCGTGGCACAAGCGCGTGCGGCGGCAAGGCAATGCCTTTAGCCTTCGCGGGGACAGCTCCGAGGCTGGCTGATATTTCCAAAGCCCAGGCTGGGGCTAGCAGCAGCTGATGATGAAAATGCGACGCAGAGGCAGTAAAGGAATCAAGGAGGACTCGCTCGTGGTGTAAATCCAAGAGTTTATTCCTTGCCCTGGAGGGGGCAGGGGAACTCACTGTGAGGACGGGAGCCACAAAACGAGCCCCGAAATGACCGTTGCACCAGGTTTTAAAGGGGGGGGAAAAGGGGAGGAACAAGGGACAGGACAAATGGGGTACATGAAAGGAGGTGACAGTAACCAATAAACAGCACACGTAGGAGGGACATATTTACATAAACCAATGGGGAGAACAGAACTTTAGAACATTCCAGTTATGCATGAACATTAAACCAACTATATGAATATCTAAACCATCTATGAGGAGAGAGGGGAGGACGGTACCTAGATGGACAGCAGCCCATGGCGGGAGACTGCCTCAACCTGCCTACCTCTCAGGGCTCACTGTCCCAAGAGGTGTCATCTACCCAATCCCCTTTTTCGTCAATCCCCACTGAAAAGGCAGGTTGAGCCGCAGCCTCCGGCTGGGTGACCGCCACACCTGAGACCCTAAGTCCACCCAAGATCCCCCAGCTCAGGCAATTGGCAACTTCCATTTTCCACAAGTCAGACTACTTGTGAGCCATGGGGTGGCCCAGCCAATGACCCTGGAAGGACTAGAAAAGTCCAAGGAACTAGCTGTGCTCCTTGTAGCTGGAGCACCAATCACCTGAGCACCATGGAGGAGAGAAAAGGATGCAGAGCACCAAAATAAGCAAGAACTGAGAAGAAGTTTCCAAGTTGTGCTGAGTGCAGCAGAGCAATACCACTCCTATTTCACAGATTCATAGATTGTAGATTCGTAGATTCATAGAATGGTTTGGGTTGGAAAGCACATTAAATATCATCTAGATCCCACCCTCCTGCCATGGGCAGGGACACCTTCCACTGGATTAAGTCACATGGACAGTCTTTTTTGCTTCTCTCCAGAAGCGGGTTTGGAAAGAGGTTCCTCAGCTGTAGATGGTGCTGGTCTCCAACCCTCAGCCTGCTCAGGCAGCCCCAGCTCTTGCCTCACTTTACCCACTGTATCTTCCACTCTCCAGTTTTTAATCACAGACACTCTACTTGCCCCAGAGAAGCCAGCTTTAATTGTGTGGCCCTTGTGCATAGAGCTACATGTTTTCCTTTCTTTCCTTACACCAGGATACTACAGCACACAACATAATGGGATAATGTGTTAAAATGAGATGCCAGGGCTGTCTCTTCAGAGGGCTAGGCTGCCAAACATTACACCCACTGGATGTTAAATGAAGGTGATGACTAAGTGTTCACACAGTGGCTTGCTCTCGCTGAAGAGTTTGGCAGACTGACGTAAATTGAAAACCTGCTGCGGGCAGATTTCCTCCTACTATTTTTGATTTCATGCAAATAAGAATTGCAGGACGCCAGGCAATTTCTACCTGTGACTGACATATTTAGTGGTGACAGTCCCACACTGTTTTTATATCTAGCAGCGTGGATTTAATGACATATGCAGGGCAGTTGCAGTTTGCAATATCTCATCACAGACCCATCTCCAGTTCCTCTCCCTCCCCTGTTCCCAGCAGGCTGCATCCAGCCCCATGGCAAGGCTTCCTTGGACACATGCATGTCTATAAAGTGTTGCAGCCTGCTGCCAAACTGCCAAAGAAAACACAACAGTGCAATATTTTCTGCTAACAAGCCTTTGTCCTGTTCTGCTCCTGGTTCTGCTGGATAAAATCTTCCTGTTAACGGATTAAGGGGCAGCTTAGTCAAACAAAAATTCTCCATCTTACAACTGATCCAGGCAAGGAAGCATCTACTGCTGAAAAGCATTTAAGATAAACTGAAAGAGTCTAGGAAGGAGGCTCAGCAGGTGCAGGGCTTCTGGGAGAGGAACAGACATCTGCTTTTGGGGTGGTGGGGAGACAGTAGGAAGCACCTGCACAAGGGAGCAGCAGGCCCCACAAGAGTGGAAACTGAAATGTGTTGCAAGAGTCTGAAGCACCAGGTGCATGTGAGGCTTCACTCTCTCAGCTCTGGAGTGCATCTGTGTGTCACAAAAAGTGCTGGATAGGGACACAATAACACCCTGGGTATGAAGATCCCAGCCACCTGCAAGCAGCACTGCTGCCTCCTAAGACCAGGAGGCCATGCCTGGAGACAGAGGCTGGCTGCAGATACCTTTGGAAAAGCTCATTAAGCTCACTCCTGGATAAATAACCTGTGAACTCTTTTATGCTTGTCCCTGCTGGCCCAGAAATCTTCCTCTTTATAGTTTAGTGTACTGTCCAGCCACCAGGAAATGTGGTGGTTTCATATCATGTTTTTCTCACAGCCACCAGTCATGAAATAAAATCTCAAGGAGGAAAGGAGACTAGGTAGTCAGGATGCTAATCAGAATAGGTGACAGAGGATAATGTGTTAATTCCCATCACTCTCTCATTCAGACCAGGACCTTCCACTGCAGTGACTGCCTGTTTGGAGACACATGCCCTCCCCTTGCAGGTATTCTGCAGCAGATGCCTGTCTTTCCCTATCTTGTTTTCAAACAGGCTTGGGCTGTGCCTACCTGCCTACAGGCATTTGCAACAAGCTATACACACAACTTGGCCAGTGGCACAGTGTGGATTGCAGCCTGAAACTTCAGGGGTTGTCCTGGAGGCAACTGGAAATCCACACATCCAGCATCCAGCCTCAGTCTCCAGCAGGGTCCCCATGGGTGGACCTAATACATAATGATTTTTGGTGGTTTTCCTTCTAAAGAGTTTGAACTGATGTGAGACTCTTTCCCACAGTGATGTTTTGGCTTGAGGAGGAGAAGGGAAGCTTCAAGACTTTCTGAGATAGTGGTAACTAATGGATGATGGACAGATCCAGACTTGGGGGAATCTTGTCTATAATGCCTGTGGAAAAGCATCTCTGAATGAACTATCCTTAGACAGTTATTTAGTAGAGCACACACATTTATGGGAAGCTAACCTGAAGGGGACCTGAGGGCCACAGTTCCTAGCAGTAGGAGGCATCATGGGTACCTCACCTCTTACTCCATAATTCACACAGGCTCCTGAGACACTTGATCCTTACAGGAGCAGAAAAGTAGGTGCTAAATCAGGCTGAAGGTATCTTTATCGATGTGCCTCAGAAACGGCCTCAGCTCTAACCTTGTGGCTGGCACAATGTCCCATGATGCTGTATTCACATTGTTATGTTCACAAGACCACCTTTTTCCTTGAGCATTCAAGTTCTGCTGGGAGAGAACAAGTGGAACAAAAGTGAGAAAACCCATGAGCTGAGATAAAGGTAGTTTAACAGGTGAGGGCAGGAGGAAAAAACCAACTGGGACAAAGGAGATTACTCACCCTGCCCCACAGGCAGACCAGATGAGCAATGACCACCTTGGAAGCCAAAACTCCACTGTTTACTTCCTCTATGCATTTTTATTCCTGAGCACATCAATCACTATACAGTATGGAATATCCCTTTGGCCAGTTTAGGTCAGCTGTGGCTCCCAGCTCCACTGGAAAGCTGAGTCTGACTTCACCTAGTGCCAGCTGGTTCTGAGCACTGCAGTTCAGGTAACGGACACAGGATTTCAGTGATAGCACTCCACGTGCAAAAGAGACACACAAAACAGCTAATGGTCAAACTACCCACGCCTGGAGGTGGCTAAAATGTCTTTTTTATGGTTACATATTTCATAGGATAGCTCTTTCCTATATGTTTGAACTGTTAAAAAGGTGAGTCAGGCCTACAATACTGGGACCGAAGACCTCAGTAAGTGTTTGTGTTTACAGTCCAGCTTCTAGTTACATTCTTCCTTTCAGCAGCTGACATCAAAGTGGGAAAGAGAAGTGGGTGGCCTGTCCCAGGGCTGCTACTAATGATTGCAATTAAGAAGCTTCATAATAATACACCCAACATTCAAACAGAGCATCCAGTGTTTTGTAGCTTTGCTATGCTACTTAACTGTGAGTGTTAATTTAACTAAAAAAGGTTGAACTGTTTTTTATTACAAACATCCAATTTGTTTAGGACTCTATGGATTTCCAAGAGCTCATAAAAAACCCCCCCTGCACCGAATCCATCATGTTCATGATTTCTTCTGATCTACCAAGTTAAAGGTTCTTTGAGAAAACAGAACATCATTTGAGCCCATTGCATGCACCCCACCAGTGAGAAAACAGCTGCATCCTGCCACCATGCCTCTGCCTGTCTCTGCAGACTCTCTTTATTGACATTCAAAGCATTGACAAGAATCAGCCCACCTTGCCTCAGCGATGCCCACTAGTTCATAAACTTCATTGTTTTGTTTCTCTCCTAGAGCCTGCTGCTTATTTTCCATGCTCCTTGCATCCACATATAGACAGTGCATTAATATTCTTCATCTTCTCTTGTTGAGCTACTCCAGCTTCAGTCTTATCTGTAGGCTGGAAGTACATGTCAGATTATTTGAGTTAGGTGAAAATTTCTCCTCTTCCCTTCACACTGAGTTTTATAGCTATCCAATAAACTTGTGTGGTTTTGAAACTGGGGGTTTGGTACCCTGTTCTGGCAGAGTAACATTAACCACAAATTGCTTGCATCTAAAAATAATACGTGATAATTTTGTTCTCTGTCAGAAACTGGCACACTGCATTCTCTAAAGGGAGATGAATGAATATGTGAAAACATTTGCAGAACAGTTGCTTGTCTATAACAAGTCAATATGAAATCAAGACAGCATTTATACTTTATCTCTTCATAAATGTTTATTGAGCTATGTTTCAAACATCATTCAGCATGAACCTTCTGGAGGCCCAAGAAAGAAGTACTCGATCTTTCTAGAGCTTTCTATTCAGAAAGAGACAACAGACTTGAATATTCATCTCCTGGACAGCAAGCACAGATTGCAGTTCTTGCATAATTTCTTTGTGGAGTGAGGAAATCGTGATCGTCTTTCATTTGCTCTCAATTTCCTGAGAAACTTTTGGGCATAGCAACACTTATTTTCTACAAGGAGTCCTACACGTTAATTAAATCCCCTGAGAGTCATCTCTCCCAGTCTGAAACAAGAGCCAGACATTTGCCAAATTACATCATTTCACCATGAGCAACTTCTCTAAGTCTCACCTCTGTCAGCCATGTGACAAAAATTGTGGTCATGTCCTGATCATTTCTCCTCAAGACTACTAGAGCCTCCTCTTCATTTTCACCTTTTTCCTTTGCAACCTATTTCAAATGTCTCAGTAAATCATCTGCCTCAACAGCGGCACCTCTGAATTCTACCATCATCTTCCTTTGGCCTCCTGCATTAAATTTCAGCTACTTGTGCTTCCCTTCAAGTATCCCCAGAACACTGCCCTGACTTGTAGCACCAACTGCAATATTTCCTGCTCTCATTTCCACTCAGCCAGTACATCACATCTCGGTGATGCCTTTATTGTCTCCTCCATGCTCCAGACCATCCTCAAAAATGGAATTCTTCTTTTATGCAGTTTAGAAAGGAATGCACTTCTGTTTTCATACATCCTTTCTCAAAGCACATCTTCCTCTGCGGATATGTGCTTCTCCAGCACTTCCTACTCCATTATGACATTCAGACAAGGCCAAATAGTGCCAAAACTATCACACTCTGGCCACTACTGAGCACCAGGCTTGTATTTACAATTCATTGGTTAAAAGCCCCTGGAGGCAGCAGCATTTTCCAAGCCCTGTACAGTACCAACCTACTTCTATACATCAGCAACTGATAAAACCAAGAGGCCTGGAATAAAGTTTTATTATCCTTCTTCTTCTGCAGATGGAGTCCTGTTACACTTTTCAAATCAAAGTCCCTTCCCAGGTACAAAAAGAGTCAAAGTGAAGATCAGGGTTTCCTGAGAACTCCTCTATCCTTAACTGGCTGGCTGAGGCTATGCCCAGGACACTTTTGTTCTCCTGCCATAAGGTGTCTTTCAAATCTGGTCCTAGCTGTCTTCCTTATTTAGAGAACTCCTAAAAGACAAGAGGCACTGCAGGTTCATGGTTCCAACAAATGATGGAGGATTTCACCTGGGTATTGGAGTCCCATCAAACCTAGTGTCTTAGCCATTGGAAATGGATGTTTTTTCCAGCCATACAAAATGTGAATCATGTGAGGTTGGGTTTATGATTATATGTGTCCACCTGGGCTTAAAACCACAACAGTGTGTTTGTAGTCAGAAGAGTTATAGGCCTCTGCTTCTTATGCACCATTTGGAAGTGTGTGAAGAGAGCGTAAGAAATAGGATGTGTTGTATATTTTATACGATGGAGTATTAGCTGGCAATTGTGCAAGGATCTGGTGAGAAGGTGTTGCAACCATATATTACACTTAAGCCTATAACTGCAAATTCGCTGGCATCACAGAAGCAGTGTTGGACTTACAAAAATACTATCTCCCTCTTTTTCCTTTGGCCTTAGCTACTGCAGCTAAGGGGAGCACTTCCTTGTTCTCTTTCTGAAATTTTGGGTTGACCCTGGCTGGATGCCAGGTACCCACCAAAGCCACTCTATCACTCCTCTCCTCAGCTGGACAGGGGAGAAAAAAAATAACAAAAGGTTCATGGGTTGAGATAAGAATGGGGAGAGATCACTCACCAGTTCTCATCATGGGCAAAACAGACTCAACTTGGGCAAATTACATTNCATGAGCAAAACAGACTCAATTTGGGCAAATTACATATACTACCAATAAAAATCAGAGTAAAATAGCGATCAAAAAATCTTAAATCATCTTCCCCCCACTCCTCCCTTCTTCCCAGGCTCTACTTGACATCTAAGTTCTCTCAGTCTTCCCCCAGCAGTACAGGGGGACAAGGAATGGGGGCTGTGGTCAGTCCATCACACCTTGTCTTGCCTACTCCTTCCTCCTCATTGGGAGGACTCCACATTCCTCCCGTGCCCCAGCATGGGTCCCTTCCATGGGGTGCAGTCCATCAGGAACAGACTGCTCCAATGTGGGTCCCTTGTGGGGTCACAAGTCCTGACAGAAAACTTGCTCCAGTGTGGGCTCTTCTCTCCAGGGATCCACAGGTCCTGCCAGGAGCCTGCTCCAGCACAGGCTTCCCATGGAGTCACAGTCTCCTTTGGGCACCCACCTGGTCCAAGCATAGGGTCCTCCAGGGGCTGCAGGTGGGTCTCTGCTCCACCATGGACCTCCATGGGCTGCAGGGGCACAGCTGCCTCACCATGTTTTGCTTCACAGGTTGCAGTGAAATCTCTGCTACAGCACCTGGAGCACCTCCTGCCCCTCCTTCCTCACTGACCTTAGTGGCTGCAGAGCTGTTTCTCTCACATACTCTCCTCAAGCAGTTTTTTCCCCTTACTGAACACATTATCCCAGAGGTGCTACCACAGGCTGGTGGTCTCAGCCTTGCCCAGCAGCAGGTCCATCTTGGAGCCAGCTGGCGTTGGCTCTGTCAGACATGAGGGAAGCTTCCAGCAGCTTCTTACAGAAGCCACCTGTGTAGCCACTCACTACTTAAACTCTGTCACAAGACCCCAACACAGCACTATTTTCTAGTCTTCCCTTTTCTGGATACAGCTATTTGATTTGCACTCAGAAGCTGTATCTTCCAACAAATATAAATTATACACGTACTCTGTGTCATCTCTGTTTTCATGAAATACATGTTTGCCTTCTCTCTCTGCAGGGAGGCTCCTATGTATGCAAAAAAAGGGACTTGCATATGAGAGAACACCTTCCAGACACAAAGCTGGCTCCTTTCAGGCATGACTCACTCTGCTGCACCCCTCTTCACCTCAGTCTGAGCCTGATGTGCTCCCAAAGATTGAAGACCTGAGTTTGGGTCTTTCGAGGAAGTGCTTTGAATGCCAGTGGGAGGGGTGTTGCATCTCATTGTGTAGTCTCTTGTGCCTCACTTACAAAATGCCTACTAGTGCCAGTTCTCAAGAGTGAGAGGTGATGAAAGGGTCAGTACGGGAGTTTTGCCAGCACTTAGATCCTATGTAGGGATGACAGCAGCTCAGTTACATCAAGGCTTAGTAAGCTTGTGAGTTCCTGTAAGCAAAACCTAGGCTTCAGTGTTACAGTAACACAGACATCTACAGATTGAAATGGGATTTGAGCTCAAGATTTGCAAGAAGTATTAGTGTCACTGTAGTTGTTGGACACGGCACTCAAAGCAGCCATATGGATTTGAAGTACTCAGGTTTTCAAGCATCCAACGCTTTAACAACAAAGTAATTGCACACATAAATGGCCAGAATTAGCCAGGTTTCATTACTTGCTGTGTTATGTACTCATGCAACACAACATCACAGTTATTGTATTTTACAAATTGGTCCCTTCACAGTTGTTCCAGAGAGATGTAGGCTAATGAAGCAACGTTCTGCCATGGACTCGAGAGGCAGAAACTTCTTTGTAGGTATTTTTAAAAGACCCTTGCTTGAAGAATTCATGTTGATAGAATAAAATGAAGATCAGAATAGGCTCTCAGATCAGAATAGTCCTATTACAGCAATCCTTTACAAATCACATATATGTTCCTAAAGCTGTGCCTTCTGGAAATTTTGAGGAAATTTATGGGCCTTAAAAGTCAATGTTCTTAGCCATTGTTAAATACAGAAGAGAGGCAAAATCCAGAACAGAAGACTCTCTCAATTAAATGTTTAAAATGTTCCAGTAACAAACTCCCCTGTATTAAACTAGATGACAACTAACTGAGGCATTTCTGATGTGCTCAACTGCTTTGGTGCTACACATGCAGAGATCAGGTCTAAAATGCACAAGATGCAGCCTACAATGGCCACTTTGTGCACTGTTTCTCTGACACAATTTTTATAGCAATTACTTGGAAATTAAATTCTACTGCATTTGCCATTAGCTTCAGTGGAACCAGGCTTTCATCCATTTCATATCAGCTTTAGGGTTGTTTTTTTCCTGTTTTCCTATTACTGGCATGATCCAGTTCAAAGAGTGGCTGCAATCTGTCATCTGTTGGTGGATACTGAATGTATGCTGGGGGGAGGCAGGGGAATTAAAAAAACCCCAACCCGCCAAGTCTTTCAGCCTTCAACCTTTCATGCAGTACAAGGTTTACAAGATGATTTAAAATCTGCATGTGTAGGAAATAAGGAAGATGGGCTGACTCTACACGGAAAATGGGTTTGGGACAGATGCAGATTGATGGCTTTGTGACAATGACACTAAAGTTAATAGCTGATATAGGCAGACAACAGGGTCTATTTTAAATTTCAAATTGAACTCTGTGTCGCTCACAGCATCATAGTGACCATTCATTGCGAGACCTAATTTTTTCTGGTAATGACTACAAGAAAGCAGAATAGATAATGATGTGCACTGCAGAACACTTGGGAAATGGGATTAACTGATTTGCTTTTTTTCCCCCCTTGTTTTAAAAACAACTACTTAATGATTACTAGGGGTGGCTATCCTTGAACACTCCTGAAGGGTAAAAATTAGTCACTCCTCTGGGAACATCTCTGTCGCCTTTCCTTTCCTCTTTGGAGACAGAAGGGGTGTAAATTGTGCTTGCAACAGACTGGGAAGGCTGACACTGCTAAAATATAAGACCTTGACAAAAACCCTGGAGATGATGTATCACCAGTCTCCTGGGCAGTTGCACTCCACAGTCACATTTGCACACTGCAGATAATTCCTGCCTCTCAAAAGCCTGAACCCAAACTTCAAATGCAAATTGTCTTGAAGCTGGAAATGGAAACCTGCATGCACTGAAAGGAGACAGTTATTAACATATTTAAATAAAAAACTGACTAACAAAAACCAAACCCTTCAGTTAGGGGAAAGCATTTCTTTGCTGTCTGTTTCTGTCATTAATCCCTCCTGTTTTATCTAACCTGCACTTCAGGGGCAGAGATACCCATTGGTTTTGCACATCTCCACCCATACAAACAGAGATCTTTACTGGCATACCATTATATGGTTGGTCACCAGAGACTTGACTTTATTACGTGTCAGTGAAAGGCCTTTAAAAAAGCACACAAACCATAATACAAGGGGCTTCTGAAATTTTATACGTATGGCACATGGAACCAATTGACTTTGGGAATAAATATTTGTGCCTCAGACCTGAACACAGGCAGCACACGTGCGTGAGGTGAATGTTGCCGGCCTGATGCTACAAGTCTGGGCTCTGTCACTGAAACCACTTTTTTTGGTAGGTGCTGTGTTAATGTGTGGCAAAATGGTAGCAAAACATTCCATAATCTGCTTGAAAACTGTATTTCAGAGTATCAGCTGGCTGAAAATTCCACCTGTTTTCCGTACTCCTCTCTGTGACACAAGTTTGCACATCTGAAGGATTTAGTGTTTCTCTGCCTAGTTTTTTGTTCAGCAGGAAAACTAGCTGAATTGTTTAAGTTCAAAAGCTCTAATATGAAAGCCACATACTCTTTGCTTGAATTAATTCCAACTCCATTTTGGCTTTGTAAAACTAATTTAAATTATAGTGGTCTCTGCAACTTCATGCTGTAAAATAAATAAATCTAATTGTATTTGGCTTAACTACTGTGAATCTGCTTATTAAATGGTATGGCGAGGCTCATAGTTTTATAAAATCTAAGCTACTAAATGATTTTGATGAGAAACTGGGACTGTGGCAATCATAATTACACATGTAAAAACCCATTTTCTTCCCTGTGAGGAAGAGAAATGCCTATGTTCTATTTCTATCCCTTACTTCTGTCTTAATGCCTATGTTCTATTTCCATCCCTTACTTCTGTCTTCTGTGAATCTGGAGGGCATTTTAGATGTGGTTGCTCAGACTATTCAAGATCTTTAAAAAAGTTCTCGTTTCCTAGAAAGTATTTGAAAACTCCCACACCAAACAAAAATACATGTAATGTGTGTAAATGCTATAAAAGTAACATGTGGTTGACATAACTATTTATAATGCTACTTCATATCTGAGGCAAAATGTGATCAGATATTTCACACACTTAGATTACCCCTCTGTGTCTGTGCTCCCCAGGTGCAAGCTGTGACACCAGCTCACACTGCAAGGCATGCAAGCACTACAGCTGATTTTGTTATTAGATGGGGAAGGGTGGATAAATAGTAACACACGTCCCATTAGTAAAAGGCTCCCTAAGTTCTACCGAGTCACCAGACAGTAATCAGGTATCAGCTACTTCACTAGGAAATGCATCAAAACTAGGAGTGCGAGGCTTGGGATGTGAGGAGGGGAAGCAGGGAGTGAGAAACAAGGCACTGCTTCATTTCTTTGTCTGCTCCAATTCCTCTAATAGGAATTCCATGAGGGCATGTTAACCTGAAGAGGAATTTCAGCAGCAGATCATCACAAAGAAGCCACGAAAGCCTCTTTAATACTTGCAGGTGGCATCCAGTCCAGGTGCTCTCAGGAGCTCATCATCTGACAGTCATCTGATAAACATGCTTTACAACTGTACAGTCTAAAGGTGGAAAAACCAGTCAGGTCAGCTCAGTCCACCTCTTGCTCTGCCAATGCAAGAAAGGATTCTTTTTTTCCTAATGCATTTGTTTAGCCTTTTTGTGATGTTTAGTTTTAAAATTTCCAGGTAATCCAAGAGGCATCTTCTAAACTGCTAGGGAAATTAGTATTTCATATCTTGATGCTAAGAGGTTTCCCTCTTCACTGCTGTTTGGTGAAATAAATTCTTGTTTACCTTCTTTCACTGTTCTATGTTACAGCCACTTCAAATCACCCTAATTATCTCCCCTTTGCATCTACCCAAGCATTTCTATATTTGAGCCTTGTCTTTGCTTTCACAAGTTATTCTAATGATTATTCATATGGGACCACATCAGTATTCTTCTCTTCTACTGTGTTAGTATCATGCTGACCCCAAAACTAATTCAGTATTTCATGCAGAATTACAGTATCAGAATTACTGGTTTCAGAGCAAGAGCTCTCACACTCCCTACTATGCAATATTTGGACATGCACCCCAAAACTGCAGAGGCTTTTTTCCTCTCACTGCATCCAAATTTATCACTTTAATGCAGGTTTAAAATGTATTTTCACAAATCCCCTTTCACTGCCTCTATTTTATGGCCAGTGTGTACCGACCCAAGTTTTGATTGTTGCTGTTGTATTTCTTTATATATTCCCCTTATTGTTTGGAAGTCTCCCCACTCCAACAATGTAGTCCAGTAATAGACTGTCATCATGAACTTCCTCCCCCTCTCCAGGACTGTAAATACCACTAAACCCTCTATATGGTTACAAAAACAACTGCATTACTATCCATTGCTACTCAGACAACTTTAAAATCACCAATCTTTCTTTCTATTTAGGCAAATCTGAATTTATTTTTCAAGCAAGACTTCATGATAAGCACACATAGGCCTAGGAGAAAATTTTAGCACACACACATATGTAATTCATTCCTTTCATCCACTCAATTTCAACTCCATTCCGGAACACTGCTCTGTGGCTTTGTAGTAGGTGCAGTCAGCTGAAAGTGAGAGCACAAGGGGCCAAAGAGGACCTGAGCACATCAGGTCTCTTACAGGATTTAGGCAGAAAAATCACAGTTTATACAACTTCAGCAGTGATTATCAGATATCATCAGCTGCTGGGAACACGTGCAGAAGCAGAATTGCAAGCAATCAGACAGCCTGCAAGTTGGACATGGAGGCATTCAATGAGCTGTGACGCTCGCAGAGTTAAGGAGGCACATGAAACGTGCCTCTGCTTATTCACCTCAAATACACTGATGGTCTCTACTGGGCCTAGTCAGGTCAGAAATGCTGGAAAACACAGTTTCTGCTTCTGACTACATTCAGTCAATACAAACACTTGCAGATCGTTCATAGTGTTATTTGTTCTGTAGTGTTGTAACAGATGCCAGAACGTGTCCCTTTATGCAATATGAGCAAAAAAAAAATCTTTAAAACTTACACAGAAGTTAGACTTAAGAAGACAGAAGTTTCACTATATTGTATGTATTTACCTCTTACATTCCACTTATCCATTACATTTTGTTAAACAAAAACTGGCATTGGTACATATTTTTTATCACTTTAATTAATATCCTGCAATACATATCAGTCAGCTCGTTCTTCTAACGTATGGAATAACCTTCCAATTCAGGAAAACCCCCTTCCCCTTTAAAGCCCTGATGCTCTACCACATCAGTCTTCATTACTATTACATAAGGGGAATGAGAAAACTACTCACTTCCTTCCCCAAATGTTTTTTTCTGCACTGGCGTATTTGTAAATGCCTTTATAACTCCCCCATTTCCTCTGCTAGCATGAAGCAATTAAACTAATCCATCCTCTGTCAACCCCAGCTGACTCTTAGAGTCTTTGGGTGTCATTGCACCTTGTTTTTTTAAAGTTTTTTTTTTTTACTTCAGGTCTTCTGCATCTGGAGCTTACTGTTTTCCACAGCAGTGGTCAGCTACCCTTCAGCTGTAGTGTTTTTGGCTTGTGCAGCCATCCTGCACACCGATGAAATCTTAGTTCCTATGAGAGCAGAATCCTTGTCCTCCTCCCTCTAAATCTATTCTTTTGTGATTGAGTAGCATTTGTGCACAAGTTTCAGCTTCTCCATCAGTAAGAAATACTACAATCAGAGCAGAGTTCTTCTCTGTGGGACAAAAAGAATGGTCATGAATATTGCCT
Source organism: Orthonyx spaldingii (assembly GCA_013397795.1). Lineage (NCBI taxonomy): Eukaryota > Metazoa > Chordata > Aves > Passeriformes > Orthonychidae > Orthonyx > Orthonyx spaldingii. The sequence goes on along the minus strand of VZTJ01000986.1, from coordinate 991,538 downwards.
TACTCCCTCTATGGAAGACAAGAGGAAAGGTAAGCTCCTTGCATCTTTCCTGAACAAGGCATAAATCCCCTCTGCACTTTTGTCTTATTATGTAAGAGAAACCTTGGACCTTTGCACACTGCCCAGCAGGTATCTTCCATGCTGTGACACTGAACCACACATTCAATATCCATTATTTTGTCTAGAAAGGGGTTGGATTAATGGTTGTATTTTGAGAGTGTGTGTTAACTTGGATGCCACAAATATGCTATAAAGTATTCTGCATCATAGCTCCACTATTCCAAGTCCTGTCTGGGCAAAACAAAGTCCCAAGAAATCCAAACCCCTCAAATATTTTTATATTCCAAAAATATAATGTTCCTGTGTTCTGGTATTTGCTTTTGGCAGTGTCAGCATGTTTATCCAGCTTCTGCCTTATGAAAAATATAAAAATAGCCACAGAATCATAGAATAATTTAAGTTGGAAAAGACCTTTATGATCATTGAGTCCAACCATTAGTAAGCAGCTATACTTATTACTAGTCACATGAAAATGACCCTCGAAGTGAAAAGGGGGCACTTCCAGAGCCAGTCAGAGCTCCGTGTGTTCAGGAGGGCAGCAAGCCCAGCACTGCTGCAGGCAGCAATTTTCAGAGCCACCAGCCTGGTGAGGAAAGTACAGGAACGCCAGAAGCATGAAGATAATTTCAATGATATATAATGATATAACAGTCAATGATACATAAACCAAACGCTGAAACATCTGTGTTTGTATTGCTTTACTGGTATTTGTAAATACTTCATCTGGTGCCATTTCATTAACCAGCAGTTAAAAGTTCAGTTAGCATGGACTAAAATATTAAATTTCAGCACATGTTGATGCCCACTAATTCATTCAAGTGTTTCACAGCTGAGGAATTGTCACTTTTCTTAAAACTGTCATCTTCTTGGCCAAATCCTTTACTTATCCGCGGATCTGGTAGCATATGAATTATGTTCACTACCCTTACTTTCATCTGTGTAAGTCAAAGTGTATGGTTTTGGTCCAACACCTTGCAAAGTCCTGCTTTGACAGTATTTACTGTGATAATTTACAATCCTGTCAATTTCTACACTTTGCAATTTAGCTACTGCCCATCTATTCTGGTAGTGGTTTGAAGGGTTTCTCCTCTCTCTCAGATGAAAAACTGTAATACAGACCTTGGCTACTGCTAGCAGCTGCACAGAGAAAGCTGAATATTTTATCATCCAGACATCTACTTGCAATAGCTGTACTGTTATTCACATTTTAGGTTACTTCTGTACTGTTTGTGTGTAATAAAAAAGTCACCAAACTCTAAACACATTTAATAAGACCTAGATACCACAGGAGCAGGACAGTGAAGTCTAGACTCATCTCCATTTTCCATAACTGTTCCAAAAATAGAACAAAAATATGAATAACTGAGAATTTTACACTCATAATTAAGATGATGGTGCCATTTCAAAATCCACTTCAAATACTTCTTCTAGGCTGCTTGCATGCTTATACATGCACTGAACAGAAAGTTGCCACTACAGCCTGCAAATAGAAAAATGCATTTGCATTTTAAACCAACAACAAAGTAAACTCTTTGTGGAGTAACTTGCAGTTATCTCCTTTTCAAAAGCTTTGCATACAAAATAGTTATGACTCTCACAGCTGCAGAAAAAATCATTATTTCTGACCAGCAAATCTGCCATAGTGGTCAATCTAAAAAGGGAACAAACAATTCTGATGCTGCCTTTGCCACGGAGTGAGATATCCCCTCTTGCATTTGTGATATGGGAGAAAAGGGAGAGACCTTATTTGTAAGGTGTTTTGACATCTCTCACATCTAGGTATTGTCATACTTACAGATCTCTTTCAACACCAGGTAAACTACTCAAAATCAACATTTACTAACACTTCATTTTCAACTATAAGACTAGACATCCATTTATCTGTTAATATTTACAGCCTTTAAATAGAGGAACAAAAGACAACTATATTGTACCTATTTTCAGGGAAAAGTCATGTTGTTAACCAGTGATTTTTACCTAAAGGAGTAGACAAATGGGTTGAAATTATTAAAAAGCAGAATTAAAGAGACTGATAGAACAACAAAACACCTGTGAGGGTGGTGAGACACTGGAACAGGTTGCCCAGAGAAGCTGCAGATGCCCCATCCGTGGCAGTGTTCAAGGTGAAGCTGGACAGTGCTCCGAGCAACCCTGTCCATGGCAGAGGCATTGGAACAAGATGATCTTCAGGGTTCCTTCCAACACAAACCATTCAATGAAAATCACTGTAACATTTTTAAATCCCTGAATCTCAAATCAGTAAGCATTCAGTAACAAAGCATCAGACTGCAAAAAGGGTATCTTTTAAAAGGATACCATTTAACTGGATGCTCTGAACAAATCTTTCACACAAAACTACTATGGAGTCTGACTGGGCATGGAATGAGTTACAAGTGATACACAAGAAGCAAATCATGAGGATGGTTAGTTTTCAACTTGACAAATATTAAGAGTAAAGTGCCCTGTGGATTTGTACTAAAACTGTTGTTTTACATATTTTTTCACCTGGAAAAAGACATGGTGCACTGACAGCATCTGTGGATAACAAAAATTTTCAAGATTATTGTCAGGGCAAACAAAAATTGTGAGGAGTAACAAAGTTAGAACAAAGAAAAATGAAGGTTGATGATTAATTCAAAATAATGAACTGCTCATATACTCCAAAGTTTTCTAGGACTGAAAGTCATAGGTAAAAGATTAGTGAGGTCTTTATTCAGTGCATTCTGGTAAACAAAACCAAAGTATTCCAACTATACATAATGCTACAGAAATACACCACTGGTCACAGTTGGTCACAGCCAGCATGGCTTCATGAGGGGCAAGTCCAGCTCATTGAACTTGATTTCCTTCTACAACAGCGTAACCCACCTAGCTGATCTAGAAAAGCCAGTAGATGTAATCTTTCTGACTTCAGCAAAGCTTTTGGATACTGTCTCTCACAGAAGCCTTCTGGACAAAATGTCCAGCACACAGCTGGATAACTGAATTATGTGATAGGAAAGCTACCAGCTGACAGGTTGGGCACAAAGGGTTATAGTGAATGGGGCACATCAGACTGGTGACCTGTCATTAGTGGGGTTCCACAGGGCTCCATCCTCGGCCCTGTGCTCTGCAATGCAGGACTGGAAGGAATTTGTTTGTTGATGACACTGAATTGGGAGGAGCTGTCAACTCCCTCAGGGGCAGAAAGGCCCTGCAGAGAGACGTCAACAAATTAAAGGGTTGGGCAATCTCCAATTGTGCGAAGTTTAACAAGGGCAGGTGCCAGATTCTGCACCTGGGATGGGGCAGCCCTGGCTGTGCATACACTGGGGAATGAGAGGCTGGAGAACAGTGCCCCAGAAAGGGACCTGGGGGTTCTGGTCAATGGAAAGTTGAACATGAGTCAGCAGTGCCCTGGCAGCCAGGAGGGTCAAGTGTGTCCTGAGGTGCATCAGGCCCAGCAGGGCCAGCTGGGCAAGGGAGGGGATTGTCCTGCTCTGCAGATAATTTATAAAACACTGCATACTGAATGGCAGTATCTGATTGCTGATTTTGGCCCTCCAGCTTACAGGAGCAACTTTCTTGTCTTGCAACTTTTTCTCTCTGTAGAGGCTGTTTGCACTGCAGAATGGCATACAAACAACACATGTTTTTAAAAATTTTAATTGTATTATAAAGAAAATCCGGAAACACTTTATTTATAAAACCCTCTATTTGCACAGCAATCCAAACTACTACTGTAAATTACTGAGCCTGTACAGCCTAAGCGAATCACATAGGTAAAACTCATAGGATGAATCTTATACAAAAACAAGCCCAACATCATTTAAGTTATTAGAAAACAACCCAACATTTTTATTTTGAAGACTTTTCAAACATTACTGCAATATAATTGTGGAATAACATGTTACTTCTTAGAAGGAAGTTAAGTGTATCCAGACAGATTTGTATCTTCTTCAGTTACAAAGTTTGATTTTCCTTGTTCAGTTCCTCATTGCCAACATGGCATTTATGTCCCAAATAAGATTTCGTAACTGATCCATGATCTGCTTCAGCTGCTGATTCTTCTGTTTCAGTTTCTGTGGGAAGAGTTTATTAGAAGTTTTTTTGTGACCAGTTCAAATAGCACACTCAAAAATTCAACAAAAGTTACAGTGCTATGAAATGCTGTATGAATCTTTTTCTCAGTTGTCAGTGAGCACTATTAGTGGGATAATACATCCCCTTTAAAGCACATTCTAAAAATACAAGAAAGCCTCAAAAGTTAAGGACCACTGCTAGAGGGGGAATGTTGTTTCTTTTCACAGCAGCCTTTTATCAAAACACCTGACACCTTCAAAAGCTGGAGGCTTCTGGGGATCAGTTCTCACTTTGAAAAGCCCAAAAGAGAGCATCCTAAGTTTGAAGCAAGAATTTGGGGAGCGGGTAAATTTATGTGAATATATATTTTATAAATTGGGTTTAGAGAAAAATAAGGGATTAACAGTACAAGCTGAAACAAAGCACAAGGTATAGGTGAAGCAAATCAAGCTTTTGCAGCCCTTCTGCTATGTAGGTCAGCTGATGTGTTGAGTCCTGTCTTGAAAAAGGTTTTCCCAAGCATCCTGAATTCTTTAAAATTATGTACTTGTTTTTGCAAATTGCAGAAGTATTTAGAGGAACAGGAGAACAGCAAACTAGCTTTTATTTGGTTGCATAACCAAAACTTAAAAATTATGTCTCTACAGAAGAAAGATCAGGGCATTAAGACATCACACAATTTCCCTAACCTTCCATGTTTCACAATAATACCTGTATTTATTGTTTCATTTTTTCATTCTCCTGCTCAAATCAAAGCTGTTGAGAACTAAGTTAGGTTGCTGTTAACAATACACAGTCTGTCCTTCATTCCATTCTGATTTGGTAAGATGTCAGCCTTCTCACATTAGAGATCAAACTACTTATTCATTAGGGAAGTCCGGAGTTCCAACTAAAGTTAAAGCACAGGAAAGACTTGCTTCCCTCGAAACAGAACAAAATGTTTCAGGTTTGATGTAACTTTGTTATTTGCACTACACAAATGGCAATACATTCAGAGCCTGACTCAAATCAGTAATACAAGTGAAGTAACTGAAGCAGAGATAAAGCAATATCCTGAAAATTAGTCTGCTGAATTTTGATACAGACAACACAACAATATTTTTAAGTTGCTAGCAGGTCAGCTGGGAAAGAAGTCCAGAGGAAAAAAAGGAAGCCTATTCACTTCAGACCTGTAAAAACAGTCTGAAGTGATATGGTAATTAGGCTTAGATTACATGGGGAACCTGGTAAGGGAAACACTCCTGAATCCAGACTTTGTGGGATGTGTTCCCTGAAAGAAGAGACAACACTCAGATCCAGACTTCCAAGAAGGATTCAAAGACAGATGTATGACAGTTCATTGCACTAACATGGAATATCTAATTAAGTATTTGAGAGACTAAAAAGTGTTTTAAAGATAACTATGTGCATTTATCTAATGCTTCTTTCTTTTCCATATTTTGATCCAAGACTTCACAACATACAGCAGAGATTCAGCTCTTAAAGACAAGAAAGCTAAGAAGCATGTAGTTACCACAGCATCCAAATGACAGAATTGCAAGTGCCTTCCAACAAAAGGTCATAAATGCAAGATCTTGATGCCTGAGAAAGCACAAGAGGGATGAGATAAACAAGTATGTTCATACCTGTGGCATTTTTAAATATAATTCTGTTTGCCATCCTCAACATTCAATCCTAGAGAAATCAGTGACTGTTACATCAAAACTACTCATTTAATGCAAGCTCTTACTGAGGGCTTGCCATTTCAAGGTATTTCAAAACCTTCATCAGGGGAAATGAAGGCTGAACAATTGGTGATGGTAATTCAAGGCACAGACAGAAATAAGAACCATTGACCTCTGATAAGCAGACTGTTTTCTCTCTCCATCCATGTCTAACTGTACTGTTAAAAACTGTTACTCATGAATTTTGTGTAAGTTATGCCTGAAAGACTCATTCTGTAATACTGTTTTCCTTGCTTGTGGAAGTATTATGACACTGTAAATTGTTTGATCTTTATTTGATCCTAGACAAGGGAAGTTTCAGACTGGATTTCATGTATTTTCAAAGCATCTGTAAGGACAAGAAGTACAAAATTGGTTTTTTATTTATCTGAAAATAATTTTAGATCCTCATCTTTAGTAAAGAGCTAATTTCTTAGCTCTTCTACTTTTTCTGGAGCCAGAAAAAATATCTAAGATGAAGCACCATCCCTGAGTTGCCAGGCTGTTGAAAGAATAAAGAGAGGAGAAAAAAATCCACTTCAGAGGAGCACAGTCTCCTAATTGAAATGCATACAGTGATCTTTGTTACTGATCTTTGACAGGCAGTGGTCCACACCACAAAGTACTACATAATTAATATGTTCTGCACCACTGGAAGTGCTGGCCTCTGCTTAAGACTTTGCTGAGCCAGTAAGAACATCTCAACTCAAGTCTAACCTTGAAAAGATAGGTGAAATGGCCTTCTTGGGAAATGGGCAAGATCTGCAAGCAGCTTCTGCAGCAATGACAAATTTTCATTTGAACAGATTGCTTGCAAGTTGTCTCCCACTCTTTCCTCCTTCTGTTGAAATGACTTGGTTGAACTCTAGACTGCTTCTCAGGATTAACAGTTGTATGAAACAAGAAAAAGTACTTCATCCCACATACATGCTACAGCTTCTGACTTTATCTGTTTTAAGATAGCACGGGGAGATTCTGTGAGGCAGTTTATAATGAGTTTAAGAGACCTCAATTCAAGTTACATCTGTCAGGCACATTTCTGTTAGTCCCTCTCTGTCAGAAAAGTGATCTGACTGAAAACCAACCCCAGGGGGTCTTCTCTGGTGATATTAATATTCAACGGGATCATTTTTACTGACCTTGCAAGTATCATGGCCATTGTGATGGGAGTTGGCAAGGACTGCACCTTCCAGTAACCAATGAGACCTTAGTTGGCTTAGGCCAGGTAGGTAATTTATGAAAACATGCACTGAAGCACAAAACCCACATAAATGAAGTGGAAGAACCATAACATACATCCAGAAAATAGCTGTCTTTCAAGGAAGAAAGGCTGCCATAAAGAACGTGCCATGTTTCATACAGATTTGGGTTCAGTAGGACACAGGAATTTCAATTTTGACTGAAATAAATTTTTTACTAAACATAATTTCTGCTTCGCTTGTATTTCATTAGAAGTGTGCTGTCTAGACCAATTCACAACTTACAATCAGAGATGTATGAGAACCTTCCTTTGCACACTGTTCTTGTTTCTCTTTTCATTTTAAGCTCAGGCACCCTTCAAATTTTAAAACTAAAACATCACTGTGAGTCATTATGCTGCACTCAATCCATTTGTTAGAAGTCCCTTCTTCAGGCAAAGAAAATAATGTAAACACTGTGGAAGAGTAAGATCATATTCCAACTGCTGCTTGTGAAAACATCAACAGTACTTGCCGATGCTGTACAGACTTTTCTGCTTAAGAAAATCCCCAAGCAAAGACCTGTTTCCATCTTGAAAATCATATATAGAAGACTATTCTCCGGAATGCTGTGCCAGCTACAGTTTTTACCTGCTCCATTCAAAAACTACAACAGTACAGGCCACAAGGACATCTGAGTGTCTCAGTGTAACATTAAATACTAATACCCGTAGTACCTTAACTTGCATAAATCTTAGCAAAATTTAAAAAAATTTTGTTTACTTTGTTGATTAAGACTCTACTACAAGAGAACTTGCATCATATTCTTTCCCATGAGCATAGAATCATGTAACAGTTTGGGTTGGAAGGGACCTTTAAAGGTCATCCAGCCCAACCCCGCAATGAGCAGGGACATCTTCAGCTAGATCAGGCTGCTCAGAGCCCTGTCCAGCCTGACTGTGAACGTTTCCAGGGATGGGGCATCTACCACCTCTCAGGACAAGTCTTTTATCACCCTCAGCCTAAAAAATGTCTTCCTTACATTTAATCTAAATTGGCCTTCTTTTAGTTTAAAGCCATTAACCCTAGCCCTATCGCAACAGGCTCTGCTAAAAAGTTTGTCCCAATCTTTCTTATAAGCCCCCTTTAGGTACTGAAAGGCTGCTGTGAGATCTCCCTGGTGTCTTCTCTCCTTCAGACTGAACAGCCTCAACTATCTCAGCTTTTCCTCATAGAAGAGGTGTTCCAGCTCTCTGATAATTTTTGTAGCCCTCCTCTGAACCCACTCTCACAGGTCCATATCCTTCCTGCACTGAGGAACCCAGAGCTGGACACAATATTCATGTTACTCCTTCTGACCATTAAATTGCTGTAGGAAGTGATTCTTGAGAGCCTTATGAAGGTTACAGTGGCCTTTGTATTTCCAGGTAAGTCAAGTCCTAAAAATGTCTACAGAAACACAATGTTTGTAACAGAACGGTGACATTTATACTGGTTTTTTTTTAAATGAATCCTTCATAATGAAATCTCTGAAGTAAGAAGGTGGAAAAACCTGCTTCTTTTTTTTTTTCCTCTGGTAGTCAAGAGACTATTACAATGTTATATGCATATAGCTGGAAAAAAATATAATAGAAAAAATGCCTTCAACACTTTGCTCAAACTCTCTTAAAGCTGCCAAGTGATGTCTTAACTTATGGCTGCTCAATTGATACCAAGGCTCACTTTCCATCATAATAAATTAATGTATCAATCTATTTATAATTTTTTCCCAAAGGGATAAAAATATTCATCACTAATACAGTAGCTGCTGTGCAATTAAACATTAGCACACTCATTGTCCAGTATCTACAGCTTTTCCTGATGTCATCCAGGCTTGACTGTTCTACACTTAGCAGAAATGAAAGGCTGAGTTTTCTGCCTTGCTCCTCACCTGACAGCTGAAAGGAAAACTGCTCCTTCTGCATGTGTAACCCTGTGTTCCCAAAACAAACAAAAGCACCAGTGACAGCCTGTGCTCTGCTGCAAGCATAATACTTTTCACCTACCGACCCAGACAAGATTGTATTTATCCACTGATCTGTTGTTCTGAGAGGAATAAGCACATTCATTCAAATAGATGGATGTTTGCATCATACCAATTATTTATCGTTCAACAATGAGGTCTGAGGTTTTATTTACTGAGTACCATCTAAGTTCTGTAGCTTGTAATGGAATTATTCATTCCCCAAGGTGCTTCTCCACCACACTTCTCAGTGTTACATCCCCATTCTTATCATGAAAATCCCACAGATGTAAGATCCTCAGTTACAGATGGCAAACTCAGTCACACGAACACTACAGATAAAACTGCAGTGCTGCCTACTTTGTCCAAAGACATTTAAGATTCATGTTCATCTCTAAATGTCACATTTTAACAACTTCCCACATATTCAAAGTTACCACGAGCCATAAGGGGAAGAACGAACAACTATCACAGATAATTTGTGGCATAGAAAAAAAAAATACAGCTCCCAAGAGCTACCTTAGTTAGTTACTCACTACACACAATAAATTCTTCCTTCTCATTCCCAAATTCCCTGCTTACTCAATAGTCTAATGCCAGTTATGCAATACACACCAGGATTTTTATAATTTTATTTACTACAATACTGATTCAATCTAAATCTGCAACAAAAGCAGAAAAGCTCAAAGGACTCTTCCAGAAAAGAAAGTGGGAAGGGGGGAAGAGGAACCAAATGTGATAATGCAATAAAGGTTGTATAACATACATCAATATGAGGACAAAAGGGGACAATTGGGATTTTACAGACAGCTTTATGTCCACTTTTTCCTAACTTTTTTCAACTTTGTAAGCATGATATGGTTTTGATACAGGATGTAAGGTGAAAAACTTCGTGTGCAACATTTTATACAAAACTGAAAAGGAAGTAATTTATTATCTGGAATAAATATGCATCTGAATGCTGAGAAAGCTGGTTTATGACATAACAAGACCACTCTACTTAATTTTCTATGGGAGAGGTGGAGATGCTCCTGATGAAAAAGGAAAAAATTCAACTCATCTGCAAGAAAGGCAAGGAGGGGGATCCAGAAGAATACAGGCTAGTCAGCCTAACCCCTGACTCGAGACAGACTATGCAGCAAATCCTTCTGGAAGTCATATCCAGACATGTGAATGATCAGGTGATTGGGAACAGTCACACTGGCTTTCCTAAAGATGCCTTGTGCCTGACCAACATGACAACCTTCTGTTGAGAAATGACTGTCTGTGTGGCAAAGGGAGAGCAGATTTTCTTCACTTTCATTAAGTAAAATCATTCATTAGTCAGGCTCTTGACACAGCCTCTCATTGCCTTGTAGCCAAATTGGAGAGATGTGGTTTGGATAGGTGAATTACTGGGTTGATGGAAAACTGGCTGGACTATGGGATTCTAAATTCTGGGATCATCAGTATTAAGACGAAGTGCATCAGTATTAAGCCCAAGTCATTCTTGAAGTTTCTCAGGATTGATACTAAGGTGAATATTCTTAATATCCCCATTAATGACTAATCCACACTTAATGACCTAATCACTATATCAAAATTATCAAATTGGTGGACAATGCCAAACTGGGTAAAGGGAAAAATATACTCAGTGGTAGAATATCAGATTCAGAGGGACTTCAACAGGTGGGAAAGGCAGGCCAACACCTATGTTAGGAACTTCAATTAAAGCAACATCCTATATCTGCACACAGAATAAACTAATACAACAGCACAGGCAGAGGGCTGACTGAATAGAAATGAAATTTGTAAAAAAAGGATCCCAGGTCCTTTTTGATACTTTCTGACAAGTTGAACATGAATCATCAGCAGACCTTTTTTACAACAAGGAAGTCTAACTGCACTCTGCCCTATATTATCAAGAGTGTACCTCTCAGGTCAGGTAAAATTGTTACTCTCCTGTATTTGGCTCTGGAGAACAATTGTCCAATTTGGGGATCAATACAAAGCTCTGTAATACTGGATAATGCTTAGTGGAAGGCCACCACGATGATTAAAGCTGTGTTTGTTCAATCTCAAGCAGATAAGGCCATAGGGCAGGATCACAGTGCTGTCTTCAGCCACCTAATGAAGCTCACAGGAAAGACAAAGTTGGACTCTTCTTGAGTGTACATAGCAAAAGGATGAGGGGCAGTGAATTTACACGTTATGACAAAGAAAATTCCAATGTAATATTAGGAAAACTTGCATAGTAAAAGTCAACCCTTAAGAAGAGCCCAGAAAAAACAGAATTTCAATCCTTATACATACTTGAAATGCTACCAGATATGAGCTGGAGCAGCTGGATCTAACTTTGCTGGTTGACCCTGTCTTGAGCTGGGGGCTGAACCAGGCAATCTCCAGACCCCCCACTGAGCCTAAATTCCTCTGATTCTACCACTGCAGAAAGTCAGTTTAGGTACTCAAAAAATCTGGAACTGCCTCCAGTGCAGATCAATCTGCCCAGGTATCCCAGTAACGAATCCTTCCCCTCTTGCCAAAGCGTTCCTTAGTGTACACTCACATTTTGGGTGAAAAAGGACTCTACACATACAAAACAAATTAATATACATGGAAATAGTATGAAAGGTAGTTTACAAGGAATTGAGGTTTTTGCTATAGTCCTACACAACATCAGCTGCAAGGCACAACGTTTGTGTTACCAAAAAGGGCCCAGAGCTAAACTCATTACAGATTAACTTAGAAGTCTGCCATGTAGATTGTCTTTCCCTCTTTTAGCAAGGTCACTGTTAAACACTTAACAAATATTAGTTAAGAATATCAAATATGATTGTTTTCTTAAGGGTCGCCTGGAATGTCCTAATGCTGTTTTGCTTCATTTTCACCCAAATGTATTTATACTATTAATAATGTGATGGTTTTCCTAAGTGCTTCATTGAAACCAGACCTACAGCATGAATGAAACCTAAGCTGTACTCGTTCCATTTCTAAAAGTGAGCAGTAAAGAAAATTGTTGATAGGGCAGCAACACAGATTAAATCATTCTCAATTTTTGATTTGACATTTTTTGTTTCAAGTCCTGTCAAATGTAATAGAAGACCACAGATCGAAGGTGAGCCTGACATCTTGAAAATAATACTGATGATTCTATAATTAAAAGGCAAAAGACTTTACAGATGGAACATTAAACACCGGACAAACATGAAGAGAAGAGAGGAAATCTTGGTAACATCTTCCACTTGCTGCAAATAGATTAATTTCAATGAAAACTGGATCAAGACATGTACTAGAAGACCAATGCAAATGCTAAACTGATTCTGGAACAGTAATTTCTTCCAAAATAAAATCAACCACCTCAACAATTTACAAGTCCAGAAAACACACACAGATAAAAAAGAATAAGCTACATTTTTGGGAACTGCAGGAGAGAATTGTTTAAGACAAGAGATAGAGGTAGCCAGTGATTAAGAAATGGTTTGTTTTATAATAATGGTACAAGATTCTTATTACAGGCAAAACTTCCTTGTGTTATAAAGCTTAATTGGTTTTATTCAAACCTACAGTTGCTAATTATTACTGAATTGCTAGGACAGAAATTCATTGCCTTGTAAACTAATCTATATTTTAAATTAACAGACAAGTACCTACATAGCCAAGGTCAGCATATTAAACTTTCTGACTTAAAAGGTAACTCTAATAAAGCAGAATAATTAAACAAGATGTCACAGTAAACCAACACTGAAAGTTCCTGCAATTTTTTGGAACTCTGATACATCAACAGGTTCTCCTGTCCCATGGAGGAGATGGGGAGTATAGGAAGTACCTGATGCTCCCTTCCTCCTCCACTGAGGATGCTCCCTTCCCAGACAACTGCAGCAGCAAAGCAAAGCTGCTATTTTTCAAGTCAGTGGTTCATGGAATGAGGACATTTTTTTGTGAGAACATATGACCCACAAGGTTTGTAAGTGCTACTACCAGCAGTGCTCCACACTGTGGGGCAGTTAGTGCCTTTCACATACATCCAGAGCCACTAAAGAAATCAGACTGGTTAGGATATCACAGCAAGAAGGGGAAAATGAAGAGATCCAGGGCAGGTCTAAGAATGAGTTCAAATATTGCAATAGCATCAAAGTATTGGGTTATTGTAATAATGCTTTTTTGGTACCAATAATATGTAAGACTGGAAAAATAATGCCTATCACAGCAAAAAGGATTAGGTGAGAACAGAACAAGGAGCTGAAGGAAAAAAAGATTTGGTCAAGAATATAAAAAGCTTCTTTAACTATCATGTTGGTTTCTCAGTATCTTCATCAACATTTTAAATTACTGAAATTTTCCTAAAATGAATTCATCACATTGAGTTGGAGGTGGACATTACACACTACACAGGACTGAAGAGCTGTCAGGTGTGCCAGCTAAGAATCAGAGCAAGTCCTTCTTGAGCCCAACAGCCAGTGTTAGAAATTAGACCAATTATCTGATTCCCGTGATTTTTCTTTGAAAAAAAAAAAAGAATTCATATATTTCTAGTCATAAAAGCATTTCCTAGTCTGTAATATATTAAAATCTGAACTTTGAAGATGGTAGCAGATGTGCTTATACAACTGGAGGGAGACAAAAGAAAAAATCAGTGAACTTTCAAAAAACAAGAAGTTTAACTTTCTTTTGCTGCAATACTAAGTATTTGTCCACAAGAATAGTAGACAAAGTTCAACTATCTTGTGAAGATTTACTGTGTAAAATCTGGAAACTAGGTATAGGAATTTAAGTGTAAATATAAGATTTCATACCAGATTTAAGTACAGGTTTCAATGCATTCTTAATTACCAGTTTGCTACCAGTGGTCCTGTAACACCATCAACCTTTTTAAGGTTCAGAACTCTTCATAAAAATTTATGAAATTATTTTCACAAGATCACACCAAGGAGGTTTAAAACCATATTAGCATACAAGTACAACAACAAGGGCAAAACCATGTCATAGGACTATTAAAACCACAGCAAATACGGACAGTTAAGCTTATTAAAACCTAAAAATTGCAAATACATGTGCATAAATTCACATTACAACATTACATACAATATAACATATACATCAGCACTGAAGAGAAAGATTACAACAGGAAAGCTGACAACTGCATTTCTCTAAATTCACATAGTCCTCATTTTCTCCTGTACAAATACACATGCATTTTTCTAAATAAATGGGTTATGAAAAATTCAATACATGTCTAATTTTGGAAGACAAATTAAAATATTGGAAATATTTCAAAAGCTGAAAATCCATCAATTATTCTTTCCATAAATAAACATTTTATTCACTTATTTCTTGTGTTATTTTTGTAGATTATAACTCCTTTTTACTGAGCCTTTACAGATATTACAGCCATAGCAATGTTTATTTAATCCTATCTTTGTATTTTACAGATTGAAGAAACAATGTCCACAATTGTAGTCTGATAAAACTACATATTTTTAATCTCAATATTGTATTAGCATTTACTGCAGCATAATTATTTTTAGATTTGAATCCATCTTTAGTAATTGCACCCAATTGCACAATGTCACTCAAACTGAAAATTTAACATTTTAATTCATTTAACATTTATAATTCACAGTACATTTTTTCTGTCAAGATTCAATAAATGTTTCTCTTTACAAAAAGGAACAGTCTTCCTCAAACTGTCAAAATAGCCCTAAAAATTCTTTACCAGCTCACATAATTGTAATAATATTTATACATCTGGTGTTCAATATCGATTTTTTTAACACCTAAGGTAAGTCCTGAAGATAAGTAAGTTCAATGGGCACCTTAGTTCAGTTTGTACTGTCAATATCTAGTGGGTTACACATAAACATAACACACTGTATTCATAAGAATATATGCCAGTTTTAAAGGAGACACAAGTTAAAATTATTAGGAAACCCAAACTCTACTGCCAGAAGTACAGCTAAAAAATAGTTGTTCAACTAAAAGGTCAGCTCTGAAATATTTATATGCAAAATGTATTTATCTCCAATTTCGATGGTAGTCATCATACATCCTGTAGGTAGCACAACAATCTAGAAATTTAAGCTTTGTAATGTGAAAATGACATTTCTCATTTTATGCAAATTAATTTCAACTTTGTTACCTTATTTACTTCCATGATTTCCCTTCTCTCTTCACTGGCAAAACGAAGCTGACTTGCAGCACCACGATCATCGTGCTTGGAGCCATCTTCTTCAACATATGGAATAAGTTGCTGTGAAGACAAGAAACATCAGCTTTAGGAAAAAAAAAAATAAAAAATGAAAAAAAGAGAAAAGACAAAAAGAAAAAAAATCAAATCCAGGAAATACATAAGGTACTACCATTTCCTCCACAGGTTCAAACTGCCCAAGAGAAAGTGGAGACAAGCCTGCTTGCTCCCTCAAACCTAAGGGCCTTGCAATGACCTCAGCTGGTTCTCCAGGAAAACAATGTGCTTCAAAAAGACACAATCCCACACATTACCAAGCCTAGACCAGAGAAATTTCATAACTGCAAGCAGAAGCCAGTCTTTCCATTTTAAGATGTTTATCATAGATAATCCTTGTAGTTTGGAATTCTGCAGACTGGGGTTTTAAAATTTATTATTCCACACTAAGAAATACTACAAACATGAAGTTGTCATCATTATAAAGTATTTTAGTGATATACTAAACATAAATATGACTGGATTTACGTAGCTACTTGGTTAATACTCTAATTATAACTTGCTATTTTAATGAGCTTCTGTTTGGCCCAGGTCCACAGTTACCTAAAATGAGTTTTCCTATAAGTATTTCTCATTGTGATCTCCTCAGACACACAGAATTACAGTTTGGTTTAGGCTGGAGAACACCATAGTGTTCTCTGCCTTTTTTGTAAGCTTCAACAAAGCCAAAAATCCTTCATGAAGCATTCCTAAATGAGTACTACTATATGTTTCCTTCCTAAAAAAATAAATCAACAAGAACCAGTAAACATACCAGATGCAAAACAAATACTTGCTTCTGTGTCAGAACACTTCCAAGCTAACAATTTATTCAAAAATAATACATCCCCAAAGTCCATAGTCTGTCATTGTTTTTCTGTCCTGAACTATGCAAAATTACATCCATGTTCACATGCACACTACAGACAAACGAAAGACAAGTATTGCTAAAAGTGATCAAGAATCCCTTAGTTTAAAAGCCTGGGAGCAAGTTGCTCATCAAGTGTGTATTAACGTGTTACTTAGGTTGGGGTGTAATATTACAAAGCATTCAGTGCCTTCAACACTCTGATGGAAAACTTACCTTGATTTAAAACCCACTGAAAATGTAATTTCCTTCTATACAAAAACTTTTGCAGCCATTCTTATTAAGCTTATCAAAATGGAGAAGAGCTACCACATTAAACTCTGCCATGAAAAAGTAGTAAATGTTGACCACTTACTACATTTGCAGACCACTAAGAAGAAGTAGTGGGGCTGCTAGATGCTCTTGGAAAAACAACTTTCTCTGACGGAAAAATAAAGTAGCACTTGAAGTAGAACATTTTCTTTGAAAACCTCCCCATCTTTCAGAAAAAGTGATTGATAAAAAAAACCAAAACAACAAACCCACAAAGAAAAATAGAACTACACCTAATACACAAAAGAAGCAGGAAATGTAATCTTTGTAGGCAGATTCCTTCACAATTATCTCATGCCTTGCTATGTTGGTTGACACCAAGTTAATAATACCTATTACACATTAGTACACATTAACAAAAAATATGAAAACATTTATATCACTAACAATGGAGTAAGCAATACTAGTAGGCACGGACTTCTCTTGATTGTGTAAATAAAAAGAGTTGTGTTGATATTCTGTAAAGACAAGGTTAGAATGCCAGCCATTAAATAATACAATTGAGACTATTACTGAAATACTGGAAGAAGAATTCAAGAAAACTGATCCAAGAGAAATGGTGTATCATTGTCATTCACCCTAACCAATAAAAACATGAGGAGGCAGGCATGTTCTAACTTCAGAGCAGAAAAGACTAAGCAGATGTAAAAAAAATACTCAAATTATCAATAAAAAACTCTGCTGTGCCTAAGTTATCAGTGAAACCTTGCATTAAAAAAGCCTGAAGTGACTACTTTTTTTCTCTGTGGACATTTTTTTTCAACCTGGTAATGGAAAAAAATGTGTAAAGTTATTTAAAAAACCAAAACACAAAAAACCTCAGTCCCACCTCATCCCATTCATATGAGAAAATAAGACACATGAAAAGCTTTTAAAGAGGACACAAGTATTTGGTTATTGCACACGAGTCACCACACTGTAAAAACAGGTTTCATTTTCTTAAATGGGAAAATTAACTTATTCCCTTGCTTGCTGTCAGTTTTCCAGATCCATTTCTCTGAAACCCTTGTCAAAAGTCAGTGACTGCTAACTGAAACAGTAGTCTAGAATGGACTGTACAGAATGGACTTCTTCATTTCTTTATTCCTATTCAGTTAAGAGACTCAAACTTCAAATATAATGCCTATATGATTAAAATTCAATGGACAATCCAAAGTCCATTAATAAAGTTGCCTCAGAATCCAGAGATCAGTAATTAAAGATTTTCAAATTTAATATAGAGCAGTAGAAACTCAATTTATAACAAAAAAATGGGTTTAAGAGTATTACTAAAAATTAGAAAACACTTACGAGGAGGGAAGATGAAATTTAAGATTTTATGAGTAACAGCAGTTTTATTAAGAAAAACTTTGGCCAGTCTTCCTTCCTGAAAGTTTTATGTTGTAACTTTTCTATCATCACTGCACATTTAGGTTTGATTCATACTGGCCAGCAGGTTAGGAATAGCTGAGTGAGGGAACTATGGAGGCACAGACTAATGGCCAGAGAAAGTAAATAATACTTATTACTCAGGAGCCAGGCTGACAGGTGAGAGCTTGAAGCAGGCTTTTTCCCACATTTTCCCACTTCTTTTAAAAAATTTGCTCTGATCCTGTTTTCGTCCTAGGGGAAACAAATTGGTGAAGGTACCAATAAGCCAGAGGAAAAAAGGCTAAAATTTTAAATTGTTTGCTTTCACAGAATCACAGAATCAATGAAGCTGGAAAAGACCTCTGAGATCAAGTCCAGCTTATGACAGAACGTCATGTCAATTAGACACTAAGTTTCACAATCTTTCAACGAGGTCTAATTAATAAACAGAATTCAGTCCACTGAATAATTCCAGTATCATTAAAACTTCTTATGAGTCTCCTGCAACTGAGGACGATAGATGATTTGGCATCCAGAGTGGTTATTTTGATTTGCAATTTATACATAAATAAAGATACTTACTTCTATGGGAACAGGATCGAGCCCAGCACAGTTTTCATTGCATTTGTCATAGACTAATCTCAGTTTCCTGAAGAGTATTGATAGCTGACGGAGGTGTTCTTGCAGCTTTGCCAGTCTGTCTTGGTATGTTGAAGTATGATAGGTAACACCATTTGGTAACTTAGAGAACGAAAACATTAAAAATATTACAGTAAAGTTTCTGTCACATGAAATAAATAAAGCTATCAGACAGATTTTTGTACATTTTAAAATAAGACAATCACTTTCCCATAGCAATCACTGAAATTTTTATTTTCTTTACTAGCAAAATCCCGTATTTCATGTGCTCAATCACTGCTCTCAAACACCCTCATGTATTCTATGCTTTAGTCCTTGTCAATCCCTCTGACTTTTCACTGAGAATCTTCAGAATGCTTAAATATGACACTGTTGTGATCCAAGTATTACATTTTGAGATTTTGTGTCTCAACCCTGGGCCACTCAATTCAGTGGCACAAGAGTCATGAAAATACAGGAGTGGAAGCGATTATTTATCTTGTACTCTCCACAGAGGAAACATAATAAAAGTTTGTATATTTTCTCAGTAAGTAGATACAAATAAGGATTATGTTCATTTTCCTAACAAAAAAAAAAAAGTTTTAGGTGGAAAATATTACAGAAAAAGATCAATGAAAATTTGTCCAAATTTACTCCCCATATGTTAACATAAACAGAGAAACAACCAACATATGAACAGACTTCACTATATGTAAAAGAAAACACAATTACTAAGCATATTGAGAATTTTTTTATTGTGGGGGCAACGACAATTCAGCATTTCTGGATTTTGTCCATCTTCACTTAATGTACAGGAGTAAGCAAATATATAAAAGTAGTATTTACTTCTTCAACCAATCCTCCTTTTTAGAGCAGTTTGATCGAGTTTTGTAAAGTCCTAAGGCATCTCCTGTCTCTATATATACTGGCTGTCAGTGATAAAAATACGGCAAGTTGAGTGCATAAGAATAAACAGCTGTTTCTCACCTGCATGTTCCTCAGTAACTGGAAGATTTCCATGGTTCGGAACACGATGTCCTGCACGGTCTCCTGGCCGATGCGGCAGAGGGAAGCCGTGTTCACCTCCCGGGCAGCCTGAGCCTGCGTCCCGGAGAAAGCGCCGGGCGGCATCCCCGCCCCGGCCAGTGGGGGGGTCGACATCTCCTGGCGTTAACCGGTCACACCGGGGCGAGCTGCACGAAAAGATCCAACACCTGTTTGAGTCTGTCCCAGCCAACTTCTGTAGGGTGGTTATCCCACTCTTTTCCCCCGCACAACGTTTGAGGCCGGCTCAGCGCAGCACCCTCGGTCCGCACACCGCGCCCTGACCCCCGCAGCTCTGCCGGGCGGGGGAACTGCGGGTGCCCCTCGCGCACCTCCCTTCCCTCAGAGCGCTCACCGTGCCCCGATCCGTCCCAAGGGGGACACCACAGGGGCTTTTACCCAGCTCCAGCAGGCAGAACCGCAACCCTGAGCTCCGGGACCGGCACCTGCCCGACCGCTCCTCCCTCCGCTGACCCACCCACCGCGGTTCCCCGGCCCCGCAGCCACGGCCGGCCCGCGGAGCCCCGGGCCCGCCGCACTCACGGGCCGCGCCGGGCGGAAGCACTCCCCGTGCCCGGCGCCGTCACAGCCGGCGGGGCGGCAGCGGCGGGCGGGGCCGGGCTGTGTCACGCCGGCTTGGGGCCGCCCCTGTGCCGCCTCTCTCGAACGTCTCGTTCGGGAGCCGTCGCGTGTGTCCGGCTTGCTGAACCCAGTGCGGGTTTGCGGGCAGGTCAGCCAGCATGCGGGCTCTTGAGGTTGAAAGGTTTGGTCAGAATCCCCAGGCATGTTCACACAGTCCCACCACCCCTCTGACAGATCATAGAACCATTGAACAGTTTGGGTTGGATGTGACCTTAAAGATCATTGAATTCCAGCTCGGCTGCCACGGGCAGGGACGCCTTCCACTAGGCCAGGTAGCTCAGAGCTCCATCCAGCCTGGCCTTGAGCGCTGCCAGGCGTGGGGCAGCCGCAGCTTCCCCGGGCAGCCTGTGCCGGTGTGCCCCCACCCTCACAGTAAAGGATTTCTTCCTAACGCCTAAACCTGCTGTTTTTCAGTTTGAAGTCATGCCACTTTTCTTACCACTACAATTCAGGATGAAGAGTCCCTCTCCTGAAGGCCCCTTCAGATACTGGAAGGCTGCTATGAGGTCTCTTTCTCTTCTTCAGGCTGAACAGCCCCAGCTCTCTGAGCCTGCCTTTGTAGGAGAGGTGCTCTAGACCCACTCACACTGATAAATAGCTGACTATCTGTTTTGTGGGATAAATATGTATTGTCAGTATACACTTTCACACCTGTGCTAATTTGGTAGCTTTATGGGTGTACTGCTATCTATATATAATAGATATATTATTGCTAATGCAGAAAAGCCTGAACACTTGGCCTTCCTCTGTCACAGTATTTGAGTGGATATAAAACAGCTCTGAGTGCTTGTACCACACTAATACAATTGAGGCATTTTTGAAGTATAGACAAAGCCTCCTATGTGAGGGAGAGGGAACACCCTCAAAAAGAAACCAGGCAGCTTCTGTGAGGCCTGACAGATATGAGCTGTTTATACAGTAGCTAATGCTTACTCCCTGCCTAACAAAAAATTTTTTCATAGGCAAAAATCAGTAAGTACTCAAGTTTCTCTTTCTTTTCCAACTGACATCATACCTAGGACTCTGTATTTGAGTGATTGTGACAATAAGTATCCAAATATGCAGAAGCGGACATTTCTAGACCTGCGACTTCTTATGAATTCCTGGTACAGTAAAGGTAGTTGTGCTGTATTAAAACTGATGTTACAAATGATCTTTTGTGTGAAATGCTTTACATTTGTAATGCTGTAAAAATAAATCAGAAGTTTGGTACGTGGTATACAGCCTTTGTTAAAGAAAGAAGAAAGCAGTCACGGAACATTCAGGAACAGAACCATACAAACTTGCTGTCAAAGGCATTTTGCTTCAGAAAACATTTTTTACCTCAGAAACAGACTACTGAGGGGAAAGAGCACCCTCTTTCCTAAACTGGAGCTTTTTGCTGCCTGGCTAAGTTCTCTCTGGCACTCTGCTTTACTCAAGGTGTAATACAAATAACTATATTTTAGCAAAGATCTTAGCATAAAGGATACAAAAGTGGTTTCTTAAACAGAAAGGAAAAATGGTTTACAAAAATAAGAGGAAGATATTTTCAGAGAGCAAAAGAACATCCCATGGTGTCTAGCTAGACAATGCCTGGGAAGAGCAGCCTCTGAGGAATTTCTAAGGGCTTGTTTGAAGGTTTGTTTCTTGTTTCACTGTACACTACGAAAATTATATGATACAAGAACTGTTCAAGCGTTGAGCACAAAGCATAATGTTTTCATCTTCTGATTGCATGCCCAAGAGCTCTGTTCACAATGCTTAACTTACTGCCCCAAATTCAATGGCATAAGAGTAATGAGGGATTCAGACCACCTACTGTTCAGGGCTGCCAGACAGACTCCATGTAGCATTGTGCCCTGCAGGATGGGGCTGCCATGTACAGTGAGCAGCTGAAATACAGAGCCAAGTCTGCATGTGGAGAGTGCTGGAGAATGTTGCTAGGAGGCCTAATATTTTTCATTGCCAGTCTGTGGAACCGTCTAAATCTGGGATTTCATTCCCAGACAAAGGAATCTCCTTTTAGATAAGAATGTTTTCCTGGTTGAATGAGAAAAAGATGAATTTTCTTCTTAAAGCAATCTACTAAGCAACCACTCTGACTTCAGTTTGGGCCAGATGCATTCATGTGGAAGGTGTCCAAATCAGAGATCATCTTTTGTATCCATTTCAGTTTCTGTGACATCAATTCAAACCAGTGTCTTAGGATCCTACTGCCTTTTTTGTTGGGTTGTAGAGAAGCTACCAAAAACCTAACAAAGAGCCTATGTCTGTGTGTAATATTCTAGTCCGATCAACTTTATAACCCACATTTGAAATTAGGACTCTTTAAAGAGTAACTACTTCAGTGATTATAATTTTCACCATAATAATGGCTTGTGATTTTTGTTTTGTATTTCAGTATGTTCTCATTCATATACCCTGAGCAACTCCCAAGTATTTCTGTGCTCTATAAGGAGAGTAAAAATCCTCAGAAGTGAGGGAAGAGGATAATTGTTGCTTTTGTTCAAATAATTTTCTCTAAATCAGTTGATACACTTGCAAGGCAATATGAATCATTCTGTTTAAAAATAAACAGAACTGGTGAAATTCCTGGATTATCCTCTGTTTTCCTCGAATAAAGAGAGTTTACTCCCTCACAAGTCTCCTCACGCTATTCCTTAAGCAGTAGTGCTTTGTTCCGAGGGTGACAGATGGGCTTAGAGGAAACGTGTTAACCATGGAAGGACTTTCATTCTCCACCCTGTCCCATTCAGTGTGCATGTGTTCATTCAAGGAGAAATAATGGGACTTTGTGGAACTTTTGCCAACAATAAACAGACAAGGCACAGTTTTCCTGTTACCAAGCTGTGGTAGATAACAGCATGCACATAACATTTTTAGTATGTGGCCAACACAGACACTTAAGGTAGGTGGAATTTAATTCAGCAGCGATTATATTTATAGGTGAGAGGAAACAGTTAATGGCTGTGATTAGGTGAGGAGGACTGGGTGCTTGGGAAGTTTTTTTGTGTGACTGGGGAGTTTTACAATGGTGTTTTCTCATCCAGGCAGGTATTTTCATGAACTAGGAAAGCATCCATTTAGAGGGAAGCAGGACCATCTGTGGTAGTGCTAGATAAGATGGAATAAATTTAGATAGGATCAGAGCCCAAATCATCAGAGCAGAGAGTGATACTAGATGCCCTTGATCATGGGGTGAACACAGCTGTTTTCGGGACCAAGGTGAAGATGGTGTTGAGCAGTTGAGACCTCTCTGCCTTTACAGGATTCTCTTGCACAGTCCTTTGGTGCTGTAGGTAGTAGAAGGACAGCAAGGAGAGCAAGATGGAAGGGTCTCAGCCTCCCTGCTTGCCTCTTGTTTCCATCATCTGTATATCCATAAGCAAACTTGTCTATATGTTGTATGTGTTAATGGCATAATCTGCTGAGGCACAGAGAAGCAGGGTGTCGTGCCTACTGGGTTTCATACAGGTAGTAACCAGCTTCAGTGGTTTGCCACAGCCCAACCTCTGAATGTTCACAGAGTGGTCAGAAAAAATGACCAGGAAACCACCAATTTCAGAATGGCTTTATGTGGTGGGATGGCTACCAGATGCTCACCAGTTCACTTCACCATCACACTCCCTCACTCTCCCCCTCTCCCTCCTTGGCAGTACAGGGGGAGAAAATAGGAAAAAAACTCATGGGTTGAGATAAATTGAGTTTAATGAAGGAAAGCAAAGAGTGCATGTGGAAGCACAGTCCTCCTGCAGACTGATCCAAATGGCACTGCAACAGTTTAGACACTGTCAGGACTTGCATTGCCTCCATAAGCCAGGGTCAGTGTGTGGGTTGCTATAATTACCATGTGGGTGTGCTTTTTCCCATAGTATAAAAACAAGCATCAACAGAATATGGGGCAGTCAGGTGCAGTGTGATAGTCCAGCCTACAAGTAGGGTGCTTAAAGCGTGATGTGGCTTTTTGGTTCTCACTTTGCAGTGGGTCCTACACACCATTTCTTGATCTTAACAGGAATGTTGTATCATCAGTTTTCTACTTCTCTGAAGTTTCCTTCTTGACATTCAACTCAGGAATGTTGCCCTTGGCCCATTTCATATTCCTTTAAACACCAAAACACTAGTTTAGCAGTCAGTTGTTTCTGGCATGAAGATTGTTATCCTTCCCCACATTTTATATGATGGACTGTTATGCCCAGCAGCTGGTAGTCTCCCTGTAACTGTGCCAGAAGAGAAAAGGAGTAACAGTACTTATTCCAGGGTATCACAATGCAGAAACATCATCCTTATAACTCTTCTGCTTTTGCAGTTGTTCAGCTGCTTGTCTCCAAAGAGACAGCTGGAAGTCTCAGCATCATCTTGACATTGTGACTTCAGACCTAAACCCAGAAGCAGACGTATCGTGTCTCTGTTGGTCCCTCACTACCCAGCACCTCTCCTGCAGCCTTCAATTGTATTGGTGCTCCAAATGCTGACACTGAAAATTATTTAAACAGAACAGTACCAAGTTTCTCTCCTTGCTCCAAAATAGCTGTGGGCAGTCTTTGTCTTCTTGTACTGGACTTTCAGACATTTCCCTGGTCCTACTTTTCCTGAGCAAATGGTGTCATATGGGACTAGCTGTTTGGAATAAGAGGCATTCCAAATTGAAGTTTATATGAACTCTATGTCTTCATCAGCCAAATGTGCATTTCTGATGCCTGTGGATAATTTTTCAGCATGCTTGTTTGATGACTTCTCTTGGGGCTTGCAGAAAAATGGCTTGGAAATGGAACATTTGCAAAGAAGCGGATGCTGGCAAAAGAAAACATTACAATGAGATGTAAAATATGTGCACTGTAATTTATACAGGCAACTAGCTTCTGGAAAACTTGACCTCTGGCCAGTAGAGGACAGAAACATATCCAAAGAGACCACTGAAGCAGTGACTGGTACTTGGTGGGATAGAGATGGAGGGACTAATTATATTTTCACAGCTGTTACACCAATGCTGAAAGTATGTTGGTGACAGATGACTTTGTGGTGGACTTCACAGTAGTTAATACTGGAGAAAAGCTAATCTGCCCTGTGTTTGGCTGCTTATGTGTTATTAGCATTATAATCAGGAGTGCAAGGGTGATTTTTCCCTTCAGGGGTCATTGCTGGTATGCAGTTTCCCGTTGTTGCTCCACAGCTGGAGGCATAGTTCTCATTAAGGTATTGACAGATGATATTCCTGTGACTCACTGTGTAGTAGGACAGAGAGAGAGGTCCTGTGCTTATTTCCTTCCTTAAACTTGTCCTAGTTGTGTGAGGGGATCCTTGCTGTGCTCTATAGGACATGACATTTTGTCTTTGACCCTGAAAGGTGCAGCTGCCCATGGTTTCTCTCTTCATCTGTCTCTATTGATGTTTTATTTCTCTCTCTGACTGTAAACTCCTAGCAGTAGGTGAAAGCTTTCTTTGTGACTTTGCAGAAACAAACCCACCCCACCCACTGTCATTTGGGGTAGCACTGAGCACCCATCAGCTGTTTGCAAAGAACATTTATATTCTTGAAGTATTATAAGGTTCATTTTTGTTTCTTGTATCTGTGGTACAAGATGTTTTCTTTCACCTTAACTTCCTTCTTATGAGCAAAATTGTGATTTATTCAGTGTCAATGAAGCTAGATTCTCCAGCCTCGTTTCTTATTCAGAGATTCCACAACCCTTTCTGCATGTGAATCAGATATTGCATGTAAACATGGATGGCATGTAAAACAGGTATTAATGAGGTGGTAAGATCAGCTGTTCTGGTGCTACAAATTTTGTCCTGGGAATTTTTTACATTCTGGTCAGTAGCTCCCCTACGTATGTGACCATTCATGGACTCATTCTGTGTCCTTCATTCCCTCATTTGGGCATTCATTCACACAATCTATTCATCCCAAGATACATTTAGCTCCTCTTGTTTCCTTCTTAGAAGATTTAGAATGATTTAAACAAACACAGACATACATTATGTGATCGTGTCAGATGCGTTATGGTAGCAGCAGAAGACTTCAGGCAAGAGTATAACCTCATTCTGCTGTGTGAGTACAGAAGAAAACAGTCCTTGTCCTCGATGGTTTACGATTCAGAGATTGTATATTTCACAGCAAAAAGCAGAGAGATTAAAAAGGGACTTAATAGTTCCTGGATAAGGAGGTTGTAGTGTCCTAATTAACCATGAAAGTCATCAACAGTATAGATGGCAATGCAGAAAAAATTATAAGGGCATGAAAGATGTATAGTGCGGGTTGTGTCCACAAAAGCCATCATCGCTTGATGCAAGTCAAATGCCAGTTGTGTCTTCCCAGTGATATAAGACCGTGTGAAATAAGGAATGGAATAATAGATAGGAAAAAAACATAGCTGGAGGCAGATGTTTGAACACAAATCATCCCTCTAGGCTGATGCATTATTGCAGGGTTCCTGGATTGACTCACTGACATTATTTATGCAAAACTTCTGGCCACATTCCCTCTGTGCAATATTGCAAGCAATATATTATAAAATGGAGGATGTCCTCTATTTCCCCAGAGTTTTCCATCCTGTTCCTATATAACCTTCCAGATGTATATCACAATTACTAGAAGCAGTATATTTCTCATTATAACCTGAATCTATATACAACATCTGGACATTTTTACTGACCACATTCCCATCTAATGCAGGCTTGGATGATAGCAAAACTCATCATCTCGCTGAATCTGTACTAATTGCACATTAGCTTCTAGACTTCTTTTCTTAAGCATTGTGTATCCTAATTTTATTACGGGATGTTGGAAAGTTTTTCGTGGCTTGTAGGGTATAGTATGTTGTGAAGCAGATGTTCAATAGACTCTGTATGGCTGCAACTGTACGAATAAATTAAACCCTCATCAGGCTGTTCTCTGGGTGCAAGGCCAGTTGGTGTTGAACAGTCCATATAAATACTATTTGACTCTTTCAAACTTTGGAAAAGTCTAGCAACACACATGCTGCCTACTGGAAAGGATTGCTGTCTCCTGGTACCTCCCAGACTGTTGGTGGTAAAGTGCTACTGACCAGGGTAGTCTACTCTTCTTTTTGTAATGCGTTCTTACCAGTGTGTACACCACAACAAATGCATTCCAAAATTTGCTTTAAAGACCAATAACTTTGAGATGCAAAGTGGGATGGAGGAAAAGGAAGCTACTAAAAAGAAAGTTCGTAATCTTGTAATCCATATAATTTTTAAGGGGTTAGTGGAATGTTGGTGAACTTGTTTGGTTTTTTAATTGTTATAGGGGCTTTTTTTAACATGAAATGTGACATGAGCAAGTGCTTTCTCCATGAACTGTGTGAAGTGAGTGAGAAGTTTGGTGTTATTTCAGTTTCACAAGTTTGTCGGTATCTGGAACAAGACTTTTCCTGGAATGAAGATGATAATTAGTGATCTGAGATCTAAGTGTGTTCTGAGGTTACAACTCAAAAATGCTTATTAGCAGAGAGAGCATACTGTCAGATGCCATGTGACAGCATGAGGATCTTCAAACATGGTAATGCTCGGAAAATTTGGAGAATTCCTGCTTTAGATGGCTTACTTCCAGTCATCTGTAAGTAGAGACTCGACCGTAGCTAGTAGCAATGCTTTTACTGAAAATAATGTCAACAAGAGGAAGAAAGGAGTGTCAGCCCCACAGAGCTCAGGTATCAGTCTCTGCTGCTGTATCAGGCAGTTACAGATGAGAAGTGCAGTGATGTTCCTTGAAGGGAGCTGCCACAGACCTGCAGGTTATGGTGCTTTGACAGGCACAGCAGAGGAGCTGCCTCAAACCTAAGAAAACTCTCATGTCTGCATCTGTCTTTACAGATACGTGAAAAGCAAGAGTGCAGACAAACTGGAAGGGTAGAGAGGCAGAATACATTAAAATTACACAGTACTGTAGTAAAGGATTCTGAGAAAATCCAACTGTTTTAAACCAACACAAGAAATTGTCAAAGAAAAGGAAAAAAAGAAAAGCCCAAGTCCCCTCTCACATAAAGCCTTACTATGAGTCCTTCAAAGGGGTCTTCACCTCCTCTGCACAACCACCTGAAATGTTGCTGCATTAGCAGGTGGCATGACATGGTTTTTGTTTGCACTGGCAGTGCTGACAAATCACCTTGGCTTCATCACTGTATACCGTGACTGTTGCAGCAGGGTGCTACCCTCCTGTGCCTCCTTCATCAGACTGAAAACAACCATTGTGGGGCTCTTCAGCTGCAGTTACCTGCTTCCTGTAATATGGGGAGGTTTGATCTGGATTTTAAAAGACCCCATTAAAAAAAACCCAAGTAAAATAACTAAAAAGGCTCTAAATGTAAGCCTTAAAAAAAGAAACTATGCCAAAAGTCAATTAAGGTGTTTCCACCAGATATTTTCAATATTTAGGGAGAACTGCACATGTGGTAATAGCAAACAGAATTTGTTAAAACACCATATTCTCCTCATTCCCAGCTCCTTCCACCTGATCTGCAGTTACACCAGCAAAATGGTTAAAATTATTTTTGTTTCTTTTTCAATGATTTTTTTTTTTTACTCCTGGAATGTGCAAGAGGGATGTTTTTTTTTGGAAGTGCTCATCTTTTAATATATAATGTGAGGAGTCGCTACACATGTTTTCGTTTAACGGAATAGAAGCTTTTCATTAAATGAATGTTTTTGATGGAAAATTTCTGGCCAACACTATCTGAATGACATATCACATAGCTTTGTAATAATAAGAAAAAAAGCCTGAAGTGAAACAGACCAGAAAGTAGTAACCTGAAAAGCAGAACATGGCTAATTAGTTTGATTGTTCAAGCAAAGAAACCACTGCAAAGCAAGATAACCAAACCCCCCAAGCTTAGTCTTTATTGTTCAACTAAGGATCTGAAAGCTCTTTCATTTTGATGCTATAAGGGCATTGTGGGCACATGTGAAGAGTATTGCAGCTTTGGGGGTAAGAAATGGGACTTTTAAATAATGTTATTTTAACCAATACTAGCCCTTTAGAGATGCCTTTTTAGAAAGCACTAGCAAATATCATCCATGTGTTATCAACAGCAGAAAGACTCAGTATGCTGTCCTGGTGTGAGGCTGGTAACATTAATAACAATCCATGCATCACTGTAAACAAGAAAAGATGAAAATAATGTTATTGTAGACTTTGTAGACTTCTTTTTCTATTTTTAATTTAGAGTTATTATTCTTAGCTCTCATTATTTGAGCTGAGGATCTTCAGACCTAAATGTCTTTATTTTTCATGTACAGGTGCCAGATTACTGTATAGGAAGAAGGGTTACATAATACAGAAAGGATTATATTTTTCTAATTCAGGAAAATCTCTGAAATCCTTTTTGCAGCCTTTACAGAATGAAAGTCTGGGTCTAGAAAGAATGTTTACAGATAAAGTCTGTGCCTTGTTGCTACTTCTGCAGCTGAGATTAAGGAATTTTTAGTTTTATGTAGAAAGATTGTAATTTACCAGCATATGTTCCACACACTATAGGAAAGTCCTTCCCTTGGACCTGTTAATAGATATCTTTCAAATATTCTTTTTTCTTGGGCAGCTTGTGCACATCTTCCCACTGGACATGCAACACTGCCATCCTATCTTTCTTCTTAATCTTAATATTTAATGATAAAAATCTACTTAGGGATGCTGCTTCCATTAGTACCAGAAGTGACAGAGCAAACATACATATTGAGGGCGTGGGAAGAGGTTCTTCAGCAGCTGATATCTGCTGAGTAATAGCTGCAGGCATGAGAATTAAAAGCTTATACTCAAGCATGAAAAGAAGAAAACTACAGTGCAAAGTTCAATTCAGTGTTTCATCATTTGTCATTTGAGTCGAACTAGTTTTTCAAATCCATATCCTCTGATAGCATGAAATGTGAAGTTTTCTAGGTGACTTATCTTTTGTCTGTGTGGCACTATATGACAGCAGTGGCAGCATCTAGTGATTCATGTCTTCAGGGAAGTGGATAACAGGAGGGAAAGAAATGAGTATTGGGTTGATGGCAATTGTCATGGTTCCACTGACGTCAAAGAGACAGCTATCAAGTGGCAGGAGTTGAGAAAATTTACATGAGGTGAGCATCTGTGCCATCCTGTATTTTATTAACTGACAATCCTGATGGAAAACTAATGAGGGAGAAACTTAAAAAGATTTGATTTACACAGACTCAAAATGTGAACTGCAGAATTTAAACCTTAGTGTGGGAGATTTTGGAATGTGGGATTGATGAACTTGGTCCAGCTCCAGTAAATACAGGGCTGTTTCTAAGATGCATATCTTTGCTGGGATAACTATTTGAAACCCAGACTCAGAATACATTCTTCCTATATTATCCAGCTAACACAAATTTAGTGTGAGAATAATTCGTTACAGGACACCTAGGCACTGGTGGGATCCTAATAAATTATGACAGAGAAAAGTCTTTCTCTGATTTTACATTCTTTTATTTTTAAAATACTTTTGTTTATGGTTAAAATTGTTCAGAATTAATTAACCTGATCGTTCAGCCTTCCATGGCCAACAGAGTTTAAAAGTTGTAATATTTCAGCTAAATTAATTAACACCAACCCAAGTAATACGTTTCAGATGTTAATCACATCACATCCTCAGGCTAAATGGGAAAAAAAATGACATTAGGGACAGAACTGCCCCTACTGAAGTACAGGAAAAGGCTGCATTGAATCATTAATAGCCTAAACATCAGGTCTGAAATAACAGCACTTCTCAGACTCATGATCCCACAGGGACCAACAATCTTTCATCCTTATAGAGTAAATATCCCAGGAGTCAGTAGTTTGGTATGCCTCAGTCTTTAACCTTAGAATGTAAGTATCGAGAAGTTTTGTCTGATATGAACGGATCTTATGGGAAGAGCATGTTTTAATTCATCCAATTTGCCATCATTTTCACCATTTTTTTAATCAACATATCCTTAACTCTGGACTTTTCAGTGTTGCAGTAAATTTACAAAAGGAAGAACATGGGAGGTCTAAGCTACCAAAGCAGGAATCCAGGCTAAGGGCAGTGCTGGCAGCTGTTGCACTGAAAATGCTGAAATAATGCTGCATACAATCAGAAGTTAATTAATCTGTTAAACCAGTTTGGAGAACATAGTCGATAATTTTATACCATGTATTTAGGAAACTGTTTATATTGACTAATAGATGATGCTGTTGCATCACTCCAGCTGCACATCTGCAGTGGGTTTTTGGTTTTTGAGGGAACTCCAGACTTGGTTTCTGTCAACATGCTAATGTTTTTGCAGTCCCTTAATATGGACATAAGTGGTGGATGCAAACACATATGCAGTCCCCAAAACTGCAAGACTGCATCTGAATCTCCCAGCTTGGCCCTTCCCGCATTATCAGGGCCATACTAAGGTCAGCAGAAAACAGTGACAGTCTAATAAATGGTCTGACAGAACAGAGACAAGTTCTTACTGGGATGCCTTTGGCAGATCCTTCTCCTGACCTCAGCTTCCTGTCATGTCCAACAGGGGCAGTTATTAGAGTCTCTTGTCTTCTCTTTGTTTGTGTCCAGTCTCCCTATGTAATCTACTTGAAAATGCTCAGTGGCCATTTCCATGCTAAGTATTCATAAGTCTACCTTTAATGAATCCCCATTTCAGCTGTTTTTGTTGGCTCTGATCCAGGTGAGTACTTAAGCATGTACTTAACTTTGAGTTTATTGACATTCCAAACTCAGACTAACATCACACTTTGGAGAGCTGTGAAAATAATAACTGATTTTATTATTGAAATTTCCATGCTTTGTGCTGTAAGGTTGATACAAAATTTTGATTAGTATTGACCTACTAAATAAGGTATGATGTAAAGTTGTTCAGGACAGAAGTGATTTCTGAAATTTCTGAAGAAACGGACAACATAAATAAATTTGAGTTATATGCATCTGAATGCCATATTTTAATAATATATACAATGCACAAATCTACATTTAGTAGAATATGTTTATAAAAGCATATGAATCATATAAACTAATATTTCATATTCTGTATAGCATGTGAAATGTATCTGTATTTGTTTGTATGTAACTGTATCCGTATGAAATGCATACATCTGCCCAGTCATCTGTGTGTTGTAAGCCATTGTATTAAAAATGTAGATGAAATAAATAATGCTTTCTGACACCTCATGTATTTCAACTGCTTGACTGAAATACTGAAAATTGTCCATCTGTCTTCATACTAGGAGAATGATAGCAGCTCTTGTGTTGTCTGGTGGTTATTTAGTAAATGTCAGAAGGATAATTGGTCTATAGGAATTGTGCTACTGCTGGTAATGCCCGTGATGTGTGTATCATGAGAAGATGCCAGTGAATACTGGTTGTGGTTATAATGGGGAGAACACTTTCAGAATGAATTTAACTGAACTGTTCCTTAGCTAAAGAAGAAAGGAAGAGTAGAAAATAGCTTCAGACGAAATGTTCCTTAGGCACAGACAGAAGCCTTATTTGACCATATAAGGCTAGACCTAAATTTGAACACAGCCTTCATATGAGCCAGGAACAGATTGTCTTCCTGGCAAACAGTGAGTGCATTGCTTCAGCAGCCTCTCCTTGTTATGTTGTTCCTGATACCATAAACTTTGTTACAGTGCTAATTGCTGTTTCTAGATTCCTAAGTCTTCTCAACACTGAACCAAGACTGGAGATCAGCTCAGGCCAAACTGCCCAAGGCTCCTGATCCTTGTGACATTAGCAGGTCACAAGATCTGAACTAGACTACCCTACCTTCTTACCCTCTGATTTAAAGGGTGAATCAGGAACTAGTGGGAAATTCTAAGCTATGGTGGATAAATCCAAAACATTTTGGATCTGTTCTTAGGAACTAACTGTTGAATATCTTAATAATGTGTTATGTGGGCATTTCTGAATTTTGGATATTTACAATCAGATACCTGGTATGGATATGAATGTCATTTTTAACCTCAATTTTCAGAATCATTGGAATTAAAAAACTCAACTACAGATGTCTCTGAACATTCAGAGCTTTGTGGATTTCTTCTGCTCAAGATCTTAATGTCAAGATGAGGAAATATGAGGTTAGAAGGTGAAAGTGGTGAGAGTGACAGCTGAGAATAGCAGGCCAAACAATTCCATATATTGGAATGCTGAATCTATGCTGTGATACTAACAAATTTAGCAAACATGAAATATTTGCAGAATATAAGCTGAATATAGCCAAATTCAAAGGACATTGAAAATCATTCTCAAGAAACCTTCCTACTGGCTAACAGAAGAAAGATGGATGGATGTGGCCAGCTGCTGACAGAGCTCTCCACCTGCCTTTGGAGGGTGGATGTGTCCTTCTCTGTTTGACCTGATGTTTAACAGGACCTAGAGTGGTGCTGCAAACTTTTCTGCAGTGGAAGCATGCATAGTTCCTCTTTTATCCAACTTTGAACACAGAATATGAGAGTCACAACATTATACATCCTGAACAGAGATGGCTGATAACAGGTGGGAGAAGGCTTTTATTACCATAGTAGAGATCTGGGGTGGAGAGCAGGTAGGGATAGCATTTCTTTGTAAATATTGGCTGTCTGAAAGCTGTGGTGTGGAGGCTGACCCTGTGGCCCAGACTCTTCCACTTGTCAAGGAGAGTGAAAGATACCTACAGCAAATGATGTCCCAAGGACTGCTGGTCATGCATCTGGCTTGAGAAGATGCTCTAGAGAAGAGCTTAGACTGAAAAGCTGAGTCAGGGAAGGCAAGCCCCATTCCCAGTGCCAGAGGCAAACCTCCTGGAGAAGACTGTGTCATAGTTAAAAATTGCAAGTGGGTATGCAGAATACTGTGTCTTGTGTGCAATGCTGTTCTTTATGTTTAAAGATGAATGTTTGGTGACAAAAAAGGATCAACGTGAAAGATTTCTGCTGAGGGAAAACTGGGGTCCTCAGCTAAGTCTGGAGCTTAATCTTGAGAAATCATATCCATTTCAAAGACTGAAATTTATATGAAGGCTGTGTGGAAAATGAAGAAGTGAAAATGTGGCTGTGAAGCAGAGAAAGTGTGATTAGTTAGCAGACAAGCAGGTTTTAATTGCAGTAGAGAGCTGAATGTGACAAAATAGACAGTCTACCTCATCTTCCAGAGATGTCCTACTGTGCCATATGACAATGACAGATAAGGGAGTGTCATTTGAAAAAGTATAAATTGAGAAGTGGTTGCTTTGTGGGTCTGACTGGTGAAGCCACCCAGAAAGTGAGACTTAATCCAAAGGGAATTAGTGATTTAAATATAAGACTTGGTGTCATCCAAAGGATTGCAAAGGTGAAAGGCTGTCATACCAAAGGAAAAATGGCACTTTGCTACTTTGTCTGTTCTCAGGATGAACTGTAGGTAGGACAAAGGAGAGTGAAGACGTCAAAAAATGACAGTGTAAATAAAAGAGTAAGAAAAGGAAAAGAACTGTAAAATCATTTTAAGTTCATCTGTGATAAAATAGAACCTATTTACAGAAATGTCTAAAGCAGCCTTCTTTCATCTGAAAAACTGTAAATTCCTGCATGAGCTGAAGTTGACAGGATTCATATCTGAGTAAGATTTGATTTTTATACAGGAGCAGTTTCTTTGATATAATTTTATTTGTTTTCTGGTACTGTCTGGCTTGCCATGTCCCTACATTCAATTTTGTTTTCTGTGGAACAGGTTTTTTTCATATGAGGATTTCCTTTATATCAGTGTCATCACCAGCACCTTGTCCAGCCTTTGTTTCAGTTCCCCTGTCTTGTATCATAAAATGCTTTGTCTCAAGGATGTCTTAAAGGGTCTAAGGGTGTGATTTGATTCACTGATAATACACCCAGCCTCAAATCTCTTTCAGGAGGTGCCAAGTACTCCTCTCTATATGTACTAGCCTTTTGTATGCCAGTGGTTGGAAGTCCTCAAATCCAGTAATTCTAAAAGCCAGCTCTGAGAGTCTCACGAGTTTTGAGGTTTGAAACAGGATCTCCAAGTATAGTTCATATGGTGCTAAACAAAGGACACAGTTTGTGGTTTTTAGCAAGTTTTCATTGTTTAACTGATACACCTGGCCAAAGCCCACACACCCCCTTGCCTGTCCTGCCCCTTCCCTCTCCTGGCAGTGCACTTTCAGTCCTGGTCATGTAAGGGATTCAGTTTCCATTCCCGTGTTCCCTGCATTGACAGATCATTTCAGATGAAAGAGACAAAGCAAAGGCAACAGGAACTCAGACAAGCAACTCGGAACAACAGGAGATATATGTTGCCAAATGCCCAATCTATCACTATCAGCATCACTGAACCCAACATCTTTCTGCACTTTTGAATCATCGAGGGCTTTATAAACCACTCCTCCCCCCTCCCCTCCCCGGTTTCTAAATGTCTTTGTTCTGTATCATTTTTCTTTATAGCAGATAATATTTTCTTGGGATTTTCTTTGCTTCCAGATATATTTTTATGCAAGTCAGAAAAGATGTTTTGTCACCTGCAGCTAAGCTGCCAACTGAAACTGGCTGGCATATGCACATTAGGCCAGGAATCTGCAAGCTTCATTGGCTGCTAATAAAGTGGCAGATTGATGTTAATGTTAAGATTGTCTGACTTTTAAATTCCTATATATAATCAGCCTTGTTAGCCTTATTAATTATTCATATAGTGCTAAAGGTATACATAGCACTTTACAAACAATTAGCAGATTAAGGCCCTCCACTGAACCACTTATAGTGACTAGTTTAGTTTGCTCTGGTTTATAAAAAATTAGGGGACACATGCAGGTGTAGGGGCAAATAACACTGAAGAGGAACTGAGTCATGCAAGGTTTCATGGAGGCAGCAAAGATACAACACTGTTGGCTTTAAGGATATCGTTTATGGTGGCTGTGGGTAGTTTTTGGACTGCAGCCCCAGAGAGCTGGATTTAACAGCTGAGTCCTCAACAGATCCTCTGTTCAAGCCTTAGCAGTGCATAGTGTGTACTGCTGTTGTGCTGCAAAATAAGGTCTTAACTATGTGCTTAGCTCTAGCTTTTGGCATCTTGACTTCTATAGACCTGAGCCAACTACATCAGCTGAGGATCTGTCCCAAAAAATAGAAACCCACAAACTACCTACCTTAGCTGAGTTCTGAAGAGACATCTGCAAATACTTGTGCTGTTTTATCTGATGTCACTAGGGTTTATTTGTAACTTGTCTGTCAGAAGAAGGCAAAATATGCCTTGTATACCATTTCCAGGGCAGGTGTGTCAGAGACTGTTAACATACTTTATTTTTTTCAGTCTTAATGTGCATTTCTTTCTGCTATTGTACAAGATGTATAAACTACTTCAGTTCTTTATTTTTCTCTTTACTTGTTGATGAAGCAATGAGCTGGTTCTAAAAGCTGCTCTCTAAGGTATGCAGGCATTCTTTTCAGCAAGCAAAAGATTTGTTTATGACAACCTGTTATTCTTATCCCATTGTTCCACTTTCTGCCTTATCTGTTGATACTTCTTTCTTCACATTAGACATTTGTTGCTGGTGGGCTGCGTTATCAAGTGCACCAGGACATCTTAGCTAAGGGCTGCATCTCTCATGAGCACCATGTCAGAGGGATCTTCAAAGAAGTCTTAACAAAGGATGCATTTGAAGCAAGAGAACTCTGGCTATTTTTACTATTCTTCCTTTTGATCTCAGAAAGTAGATTGTGAATGTGACTGCTCTGTATTTTCCTGTCAGGTCCCTTGACTCTTTTTCTAAAAGGTTATGTTAGTTACTTTCTACTCCAAAGGGACTCGTTCCTGTACTAAGTGCATTTCTGAAAATGTCACCGGAAACTCCTCCACCTTCTATTCTTGTTTGTTTTTAATATTTTCAGTTTCCTATAGCCTGAATCTCAGAGCACCATCAATTTTCAGATCTTTCAAACTTTTCAGAGAAGTTTGGTGCTATTGAATGTCTTATTTGTCATTATCACTTTGCTGACTGACAACAAAAGTGACTCACCTTTTGCATTTCAGAATGCGGCTTATCACTTTGTTACTACTGTTACTCCTCCTCCTCTGCAGCCTCTCCTGCCTTTGTGCAACAAACAGGTTTGAAAATCTATTTGCCAGGCCTTAGTTCTCTTACTGATTCTTTTCTTAAATTTTCACTGCTTTCATTTAAAAGCAATAACAACCTATCACTCGGTTTCAAGGTGAAATGAAATATAACTTTTTGTTTAAGACTAAAAAGCAGAATAATTTTCCTTTCAGTTTTAGTGGGTTTTGTCTATAAATGTCCTAATGTTGTTGAATTAGGACAAGAATTGATTTACCAGGTATTTTATTTTTTCATTTAGAAACAGAATAAACATGGCAAATTACAAAAAGTTTCCATTAATGAAAATATTTTATTCTGGTCTGTTAGCCCATTTCAGAAATCAGAAATTTAATGCCAGTTTTGAAAATCTTAATTTTCCAGAATTTGTTTAGAGATTAATGTGATTTGAAAAGTAAAACTAATGTATTTATTACTCCAAATGAGAATTGTTCAATTTTTACATTGTACCCAGGCTTCTTTTTTCTTTCTTAATTGCACCATCTGGTCTAATAAAGTTTGTTACATCTTGCAAACTGATTCAGTGATGGATATGGGTAACTTTTACTTATTTAAAAATCTTAATTGGTGTGCTGTGGTTGTGATTTAAGCCTAGCTGGAAATGAAGCCCCATGCAGCCACTCATTCAACTCCCTCTCCTCCCCCACCCCGGTGGAATGGAGAGGAGAATTGAAGTAAAACTTGTATGTTGAGAGCGGTTTAATAATGGAAAACTAAGTAAAATTCAATAATAATCTTAAATAATGATAATAAAAAGGAAATAATCAAGTGAAGCACAATGCAGTTGCTTACCACCCACTAACCAATGCCTGACCCTCCCTTCCCTAACGCAGATCAGCTGCACTTCTGGGTAAATCCCCCCAGTTTATATATCCAGGGCATGATGTTCTGCGGTGTGGAACACCCCTTTGCTCAGTTTGGATCTCCTGTCCTGCCTATGCTCCCTCCCAGTTTCTCTTGCCTGCCTTCTCACTGGCAGAGCATGAGACAAGGGAAAAAACGTCCTTGACTTAGGATAAACACAACAGAGGAAAGCCCAAATCGTCAGTGTGTTATCAACACCATTTTCATTCCAATACCAAAACAGAACACTGTAACAGCTGCTAAGAAGAAATTAGCTCTACCCTAGCTGAAACCAGGACAATATCCACCCTTTACTCCATACCATTTATGTCATGACAAGTTTCACATTCCTCAATATCCCATCACCTTTCCTATTTATCTGTTTTGATAGGTATACAAACTCTATTCTCTTTGTCTATGGAAGGCCTCTGTCAAATGTTCATAAAATGTTCACACACACCAAAAAGAATGTTTGTTGAATTCATTTAGTTCATGACTTTTGGCTTTATCCTTGATAACCGTCTTTCAAGCAGGAAAGACGGTGTACAGTGTTGGATTGTGGCGTCAGTTGTGATTCCAGTGTAGCTGTGCTTGTTCAGTTTTATCAAAGTTCATTCTTCACTGGCGTGAGTGCAATGGTCAGAGGAAGTGAGGCTGAGATCCCCAGAACCCTTGTGGTTAAGATCGATGCCGTGAGGTGCTCAGTGAGGTGATGCACGCGTAGCCACCACTGAAGTGGTAATACATGGTGTTGGATAATTATTAACATAATACAATTTAATTAATTTGTGATTTTCACCCAAAATCAAATTCCCTTGAGGCACACACCCGACCTCCCCATCCTCCTGCATTACCCAACAAGTGCACCCAGGTTTGTGAGCAAAAGCAATCCCACGGATGGGTTTGCCAGCAATAATCCAGACTGTTTTTCCCAGTATGGTTTTAATGTGCACCAAGGAACTTTATCTTCTTCTACAGTACATAAAAATTTATAAACTTGCTATAGTTGTATATGTGTGATCATTGGAATGACTAGTGTTAAGAAAGGTGAGAAAGTGAGAGGGCTTTCTTAAAAGATACAAGAATGTTAGTGAGGGAGGGTGTACCAGAATGTGGGGACTTCAAAATTAAGACTAAAATGGCTGTAGGCATGCTGGTAAATGTGCTTGCTTCTCAGAAATCTAACTACTGATGTGAATTTCTTGTCAAGTTCTTTTATTAACCATTTTCAAGGTGGCTAGTTACTGCATGTGATGGGAAAATCTCTTGATGGCTGTAATCTGCCACTTTGCTGTACTCAAGTGCTTCCCAGGGACTGCTCGATTCCATTTCTTCCTACTTGAGACATCAGAGACAACATATCAGCAAACTACATGGGTGACGTGGTTAATCCATCCAGAAGGGAACTGAGAGATGGGAGGAATTTTAATGAAGGATTTATTATTCATAATAAAAGTAAATGCTTTTCATTTTTTATTTTATTGCAGCTTTCCAGTCAACCTGGAGCTGATTCCTAGCCTAGTAAGGTATAGTAATTATCAGTTTACTCAGGTGAAATCAGAAGGACACACAAGAAAACCAATTTGTAGAACTGAAACATAGTGTGAGGTTTAGCATCTTTAATAGGAAGAAGTTTTACCTTGTACATCCTTGCATGCATATGCTTGTAGGGAAAGAAGTCATGAAGAGAAACAGAGATGTTTCCACTTTGTCATGGGGATCTGACATACACCCAAAATGACAGCAGAAATGAAAGGTGGACACATCCAGGCATAATTTCTAGTACTCATTGTAGCTCCACAGAGTGTAACCAGAGCACATAGAGCCTGTAGTGACTATTTTACTCCAGGTAGCCTGAGGCTTACAACTTGTAAATCAGAGTCTCTACCTGTGTCATATACTTTGCTGTGGATTAGTTAATATCGTGAACACATTTGAAAGTACCAGAATTCCCAATGCTTTAAACTAGACACCATTTTGCTATTTGCAGCTTCATGTTATATCATATTGTCTTACTCCTCTGCAGTCATTTTTAAGGAGAAGATAGTCACAAACAGAAATACTCAACATGAGGTTCATTCATGGGGTACCACAGAGCAGCTCTCACAGAAGGGGCATCACAGGGCTGGAAGTTTCTCCATGAGGAAAGACACACATGCTGGAAAGTCACTGTGCTAAAAGAGAAGACTCTCCTCTGAAAGCAAATTCAGGCTCTCATTTAGTAAAAGTTGTTAACAGTGTGAAAAAGCTAGCAAGGATGTCAATTTGGAACTCTCAACCAAGTTTTAAGAGGATGTACACCTCCTCCCACCCTTTTAAATAATGCCAAAAACAATCAGTTAATCTTGAATTTCTATCCAAT
The DNA here is from genome assembly GCA_013397795.1 of Orthonyx spaldingii. Taxonomy (NCBI): domain Eukaryota; kingdom Metazoa; phylum Chordata; class Aves; order Passeriformes; family Orthonychidae; genus Orthonyx; species Orthonyx spaldingii. The sequence continues at coordinate 951,249 of VZTJ01000986.1, read as the reverse complement.
CCAGAAACATCACATTCATGCAGTAAAATGAAGATACTTTTACCTCCTTAATCTCAGAAAATTATCTTACTATTTCCAAATTTGTCAATATATGAAAAATGTCCACATATGTGGTATATAGGAAGGTTAGATTATGTTGTTCATGAAATATGATTATTTTCTTTTTTATATAAGTCTTTTTCCAAGCTTGAAAGGCTTGAAGAAACAAGCCAAGTCAACCAGGCAAGCATGTGTTTTCAAGGATGACCTTAAAAAGTAACATCTCCAAAGGGAAAGGTGAAACTCTTTACAAGAGAAAGGAGATGCTTCTTTACCCTGATCTCTCTTTTGAATGTCAAATCTAAGGGTGAGAATGGGATGCAGTCGAAAGGTGTGATTGCCATTAATGTTGATATACCAGAGTTAGCTTTTCAATCAGTGCCTTTGAATCTGAGGAAAGTTTATGAAAATTTTATCAGACTTTATGTGACCTGTACCATTGGGCAAAATGCTGTTTGAGTACCTGAGTATAATCTTTATCTCACCTAATTATAGAAAACAGCACTAGCAAGGACCTGACAACTCCTCCAGTCCTTCCTTCACTGCTCTTCATCCTAAGGGAGTCTCACTTGTTCCTGAAAACCAGTATGATGAGGTCTTCACAGTCACCTTGTGCAATAATTGCCAGTGTTTTAATCTCTTTATTACAGCATTTTCTTTATTGCCTAACCTAAACATCCCTTTATGTTACTTTTGGTCCTATTCACAGTGAATGCAAAGGGCAGTGCATCCCTGCAGTGCTTTGTAAGAATTTCTTATGTACCTGAAAACTGTTAGTGTGTCTCTTTTCTCTCTTCTTTAGGGATGAACCTCTAACAGTAGCACAAACAGAAATAATAACTGCAAAAATAACTATGAAGTCCTATTCACTGGTATGTCCTTGCAAGTTATTTACATTGCGTATTTTGTGCGCTCACGCTGAGATAAAGGTAGAACAGTAACCTGCATTAGAGAGCAGGTTTCTGTGCGATCACCTTGCCAGGACACGAGTGCGGTTTCCGTCCGGGCAGAGCCCCCGCAGCGCGGGGCCGGAGGCGGCGGCAGAACCGCGGGCCGGTGGTGCCACCTGGTGCCAGCCCTGCCCGCACCGCCCCCGGCACGGATGGATGGATGCCTCGGGAGACCAAGGGCATGGCGGGGGCACGGCACCAAGCAGCCCAATGAAAATAAATTCACTAAAACAACACGTAGGGAAAATCCCATTGCTGTCTAGAAGTCCAAGCTCTCCGAGTTTAATTTCTTTTTTTCGGTAGCGGCAGCTGCGTCTTCCTGACCCGAGCTTTGAAAGGCTTTTCAGAGCTAAACATTTCCCTGACTAATTTGAAGTCAGTATGAGACACCGGCATACAAGCCTCAAAACAAGGAAAATCTCCAGGTATAATCTCTGCCTCCCACTCTCCGATGTCAAGATCTTATCTTAAAACTGACTTGACACCAATTAGCAAGCAAACAGCTGAGGAAAATAATAATAGTTCTGAACTTTGTAATCTGCCTCAAGTACAGCAGAAAACTTCTGAGAGGTTTGGTTTGCCCTGGAGAATTACAGAATATCTGTGTTTTCCAGCTTGGGCTGGTTGGGTCATGGTGTTAACCAGGCTTAACACCTGCTCTTTAGGTTCTGGTTTGGATCTCTAAAAGAGAATAAATTACTGTTGCTATTGATGACACTCCAGCAGGGTAATAATAAACATAACTAGACGTGGCCAGTAGTTTCTATTAGAAAGTGCTAATTTTAGGAAATAAAAATGCTAATTAGATGTATGGGTTGCTCAGATTTTTTTAATGAAAAAATATTGAAACATCAGGTTCTGGCAGAGTAAAAATGTTTTACATTAAGCTCACCCAAATGCATATTTTCTATGTGGTTACATATTAGAAAAGGTCAAGAAAAAAAGAGCGAGAACTTCAACAATATTGAATTAATTTAATGAAAAATATTCTTAGTAATTTTCTTTCTACATTTCTAAAACTTGCATTACACAATGAGATCAAGAAATGTACTCCAAGCTTTTTAGCATCTTTATCTATGGAAAAATCCATATTCTATATGGCAGAAAACTGGGAAAGTGGGAATGACAGCTGTTGAAATTACATGGAGAAGTGGAAGTTGACTTGCATAAAGCAGTAAGACGGAAGGGGAGACCACAAGAAATTAAAATGATGGGTCAGAGAGATAAATAATAGAACTAGCAAATGGGTGAAGAAGGAACAAGATCATCTTTGAAAGTCTATGGACATTACTATTTTACTGTGTAGTAACTCAAATATGTTCCTGCATTACAGTATATGAATTTTACATTAAATTTACCCAAGTACTGCTCTTTTTTTTTCTTTAGTTATTTTTATTATTTAACAGACTCATCCCATACAGCAGTGATCAATTGCATTTCTGCTATGAATATGTATTTTTGCTAGGTGTGTGGAGCAGCAATCTGGGAGGGGAGGTGGACTTTAAAGGTCTCATATCCAGCTATTCCTGTATGTGCATATATGCTAGAAACAGCACAGTGCCCCTTGTCTTAGCACTCTCTGACCATCTAGAGCATCCCTAACACAGTGAGGTTACCATACAAAAGTCTGGGGAGCAACAGACTTTTAGTCACAAGCAAGAAAATACCAATTAGCTGCAACAGAAAAATTACATGAAGCATCAGCTTAAACTTGATGAACCAAATCAGTGTGGCTGCTGTGCTTGCCATTTACTTTAGCAGCTATGAAGAATGAGCAACATGAGCTGGATTTGACTTCGTAGAAGAAACTGATGTTGCGCATTCTGCTGTCAGCAGTTAAAGAAGATTCATTAGTAGATACTGACATGGAAAGTGATTTTTTTAATGAAGTATGCGGAGATGCAGCTGTGTGAAGGGGGTTTCATAAAGATAAATGGAAGTAGTGGATGTTGGATGGGCTTTGGGTAAGAGATTTTTGTCATGTATTGAAATAACTTGTAACTTTTTAGAAGTATCAGAAAGTAAATTGTCTGAAGATAAAGTTATGAAGTAACCCATGAGTTTGAAACATGACATATTTGACAATTGATGATCCATTGCTGCCATCTGAAGCAGTACCTATTATGCAGATTGTCTGACTCAAGGCAGGTGCAGTAGGTAGAAAGCTGGTCTCTCAAGCTCTTCCACCCATGATTCTTCTAGAATCATAGAATATCTCGAATTGAAAGGGACCCATAAGTATCATCAAGTCCAACATCCTATTCCTCACAGTACTTCCTAAAACTAAAATGTATGACTGAAAACATTGTCCAGACATCCCCTTAATGCAGCAACCACCTTCCTGAGGAGCCTGTTCTGGTGACTGACCATCCTCCCAGTGAACTTTCTCCTAAAGCCCAGTCTGGACTTCGCCTGACACAACTTCATTCCATTTCCTTGGGTGCTTTGACTGGTCACCAGAAAGAGGAGATCAGTGTCTGCCCCTCTCCTGGCTCCTTTTCAGAAGTTGCAGACTGTGATGAGGTCACCCACATCCTTCTTTTTCTGAGACAAACAAAACTAGTGCCCCCTCAGCTCCTCTTCGTAAGTGCTCCCCTCAGGGTGTTTCTGCATCTTGGTCACTGTCCTCTGGACACAGTCTAATATCAGTATAGACTTCTTTTACTGTGGTGCTCAAAACTGCACAGAGCACTTGAGGTGAGGCTGCACCAGCGCAGAGCAGAGTGGACAATCACCTCCCACAACCAGCTGGCCATGCAGTGCTTGATGCACCTCAGGATACTCTTGGCCCTTTTGGCTGCAAGGACACGCTGTTAACTCATATTCAACTTGCCATGGACTGAAACCCCCAGATTTCTCATTCTCCAGTTTCTCCACAGGTACAGGATTACTCCATTCCAGATGGAGAATCTGGCAATTACTCTTGTGAAATTTTATATGATTGGTGTTTGCCCAGCTCTCTAGTTTATGCAGATCTCTCTGTAAGACCTCTCTCCCCTTCAGGGAATGCACAACTCCTCCTACTTTAGCACTGTAAACAAATTTAATTATTGTACATATTATTCCTCTGTCCAGATCATTTACAAAAACATTATAGAAAGAACTAGCCCTGAAAAGACCTGGCCCTGAAATGGAGCCCTGTGGAACTCCAGTGGTGACTGGCTGCTGCCATGATATAACCCCATTTACTGTTAGCCTTTGAGCCTGACCCATCAGCCAAGTGATCACCAGCTTACGATGGACATGTGTAGCTGTGTGTGAAAAAGTGGCCAGTTTATCCAGAAGAACACTGTGAGGCACAGTACCAAAAGTTGTGGTAAACTCCAAAAACATCACATCTACTGGTTTCCCTTTGTCAACCAGGAGGGTGATCTTTTATAAAAGGAAATTAAGTTTGTCAAACAGGGCTTTCCCCTCCTGACCCTGGCTATTCACCCCCTTGCTGGCTGTGACCACTGACTGTGTTGTCTCTCAAGTGTTTTTCAATACCTCCCAGAATAATCTTCTCCATAATTATATCAGGCACTGAATCGAGACTGACAGGCCTGTAGTTTCCAGGGTCTTCCTTCTTACTACCCTTCTTAAAAATTGAGACATTTACCAGCTTTCAGTCACCTGGGGCATCTCCAGACTTCCAAGACAGTTGAAAAATAATGAAGAGAGATCCCATGATGATATCATGCACCTTTATCTGTGTCCTGGGTTGAATCCCATTTGGCCCCCTATGAACATCCAGATAGAGCTGCAAGTTTGGAACAAGGCAAGAGTCAGCTGAGAGTTTGGCATCTCCCCAGTCATGGTCTTCCAGCACTGGGCTCTGGGGGTCCCAGGGTCCAGCATGGATGTTGAAGACAGAAGCATAGAAGGCATTAATATCATGTGGAAAGTTCTTAACACTCAAGTTATCTTGAGTTATTTCCTTAAGTCTGCTTTGTCTTACCTATGTTACCTATGTAAAGATAGCTACCTACTCTATGCTGTTTATCCAACTTTCTTCTGTAGTGAAAGAGGCACTTGAAGAGACAAATCAGACTATCTGTGGTGAGTTTTGCTGAATCCCTTGGAAGAAGCCCATCTCCATTAGCTACAGGACAGCACTGAAATCTAATCCTCCAGTTGTCATTGGCACCTACAGTTGGACAGTGAGAACTCTTGTGCTTTTATGACATTTTTTCTATGACAAAAGCCATTAGACAACAAGTTGTAAGTTTTATATGCAGGTTACTGGGATATCTTGAATAGGAACTCTTAGGCATATCCAGCCCAGCTGCCGTTCAAATGATAGCTCCTTCAGACTCTGTCCCAACAAACACCCCTATGTGAACTTCTTGTCTCTAGAAGTTCCCTGTCACTGTTGATACCATCTCTCATCTGCTTCTTCCTCCACCCTCCAAGACTTTCAGCTTCCCCATGTTAGCCTTCTTCTAAAGTGCCAGGTCTACTGTGGACCTCCAGATTTCATCCCTTCTTTCATTGAAGACCCTATGACAGCTCCTTATCTTTAGTTATCTCTAAAAGTGTTTTGTTTGGTATCTCATTAGCAAAGCCATGTCTCATGCAAAGCTGCCTTGCCCAATGACCATAATAAAAAGGGCACTACCTGCTTAGTTGCCAACTGCCTTCTCCAGTAGCCTCCAATCTCTGCTTCTCCATTAAAATGCCCGTGGCAAAACCAGAGATGGGATGGAAAGAGACAGATCTCATCACAGGGTGGGGGCTGTTTTCATTTGAGCTCTTCCTTACACACCATCACTCCAAGTGTACCCGTTCCTACCCAAGCATACAGGAACCCACTTTTAGCCCTGGGGCCTTCCTCATTTCTCACTGCACTGTGCAATCACCAGGAGTGCTGCTAATTGTTCTAGTTAGGAAGATGAGTATTGACATGCTTTACTTGTGTGAATAATTGCAACAAGCTGGTTTCTTTTGCTTCCTCCTTCCCTTGCCTTCTTCTTGCCATAGGTATCCCATTCAGAATTTGGCTTTGTGTGTTTGTCAGCTGGCACCCCCTGACACCCAGTGGCGGAGATCCTGAAACTTGCAGGACTGGAATGGAGATGTTATGCTTTTAACTGGTCCCTGAAGCAGTGTGCAGGAATCCAGAATAGTATATTCCAGCGATTACACAGCTTAAATATTTGATACTCAGGGTAGATTTTGGAGGTTTGTTTGGTTTTGTTTGTTTAAAATTATAAGCAGACAAATCTCCAAAGTGAAGTTTGTCTCTGAGGGGTGACTCTGAGCTGTTATTCCATATGCCACATTTTTGTATCTCTTGGGTTCCCTTATTTAATTTTCACCTGCTTAGAACTGTTTTCTTCACCTTCGGTGTTACATGTGAAATCTGAGTATTTGAAACCTGTGTCTTTTCTGCTTCCTCAGCAACAAAGTTTATGGGATTCAATAATTTATAACTTGGTTTCTGTTTTTTGGACACGTAAGTATGGAGCAGATGCATCACAACTAAGTTTGTGATGGGTTAATGGTGGCCATCAGCTGGAAGATTTTTTCCTTTCTTAGATATGCCCTTGGGTATGCACAAGAGCTGTTTTCTGAAAAAATGTGCTTGTCCAGGTTTTTAATTTTGTGCCTAATTTTTATGCATTTTTTTTTTCTTGCACTCCTGGTTTTACTACATTAACTTTAAAAGTGTTTTTCCTGATGTGAGAAGGGTCAACATGTATGTTTCTAATGACTTTAATACTAAAGAAAAGATAGCACTGAGTCTATGACATAAAGATGTCAAATAGGTGTTAAATCTAATCATAACAAGTAGCATTTTAGTGTCTGCATTATTCAACAAGAACAGAAAATTATTTGCTGGTTAGTAATTAAACAAAATGCTTGAATAAGAAACCAACTCTTTAAAAAGACATGACAGATCACATGTGAGGAGTTAAAAAATTAAAAAAGAAAAAAATGTGATTGTGATAAGTCTTAGGCAATGCACTCAAAATTAAGAGTGAGAGTAAGCAGTCCTGGAAATATTTAAGATTAAATAATATATTTTCGGAAATGACAGATTATACTTATCCCACACACATAATATCTTGTGTTGTATAAAACAAATTATTCTTTAAAGGAGTGAAAAAAATTAAATTATTCAATATTTTTCAATTATATCTTTCCTGTTTTCCACGTATCTTTCTGCTCTCTTAGAGCCTCTGATATCACAGTTTGCAGAATGCTGTGAAGATGAACACAAAGAAGCAGTGAAATTGTGCTAACAACAATCTAGGGACTTGGTGTCATAATAAAAGAAAAATAGTTTTGAAATCTAAAAATTCTTTATATTATTTTTGATAAAATAGAAATTTTCATTTCATATTGAATTAAAGAGATATAAATAAATCTGGGTCCTGAATTCCTTTTAGCCCATTTGATTCAGAAACTAGAATGCAAATTTAAATATTCTTATTACTAAATAAATAATCATATTTTATAATAATTTTATTGCAATTTATATTTCAATATTAATTTATTTTACTTTATATTTCCATGCAAATATTGTCTCAAATAAAAGACATTGTAGAAAACAGATATTTATTAAATGCCAAGGGAGAGTTCTATGTGACACTATATTACATGTGAAGCTATATCAAAATCTATGAATTGCAGGTACCTATGTATATGTTTTTTTCATTTTTATAACAGTCTTCCTGAGCAAACAAACAGAGTGTTTCAGCAGAAATGCAGACAGGTCCCTTGAAAGTCCCTTGAATACAAATGGAGCCCCGTGGTGGAGCTGAGCCCTCTCTGGGTGAAGCCTTTGCTGCCTCACCTCACCTTCTCCTCTTGCTCTGTTTACACATGCAGTCCTGTGAGCTGGGGCATCCCGGAGACTGCAGTTTCCATGGCAATGGATTTGAGGCAGGCAGAGCAATGGCTGCTGCTCAGGGCTTGTGATTTCCCAGTTGGAGTCAGGAGAACAATCCTGGGACACCAGTGTGGGCACCACAGTGTGGAAGTTACCCCAGCTGCCTCCCCCGAGGCAGTGCACGGGGCTGCAGAGCTGTGCTCCCTCCCCAGAGACCACCCCACAGTCACAGGGGTCCTGTGACCTTCAAAATCTTGCCATGGGTATTTGATATGGCAGCTGAAGGCTTTAGGTCCACACATGACCAGTTCTTTCGCCATCCACCAAAGGCTCTGGGCTCCTTGTCCACCACGACAGTTCCTGAAGGGTTAAACTCCACAACAGCGTATAGAAATAGTAATTGCAATTAAGGTAATCGCCAGGGAGCAATTGAAGGAGAAATAAAAACGTGATGTTCTCATTTCCATAAGCAAACGAAAACAATTTAGATGACTTTTATCTAGATGAAGGAAAACACCTATGTAAAAACTAATTACCCTCTGTGCTAATTATGACAAAGAGGACAAAGGACAAACCTTTTGAAAAATATCCAAGGATATTAAATGGAGTTTTATTAATAGATGAAATAAGCTGAAAATGAGAGTTGTGATATATTGTGTTTGGGCCTAGATTCAATAAAAACACTCTCTGGCTTCCACTTCACAGCAGCCCCATAAAATCAATTTATTATATGAAGCCAGATGGGTCTTTTATTGAACCTGGACCTTATTCATTAAATAAAAGTAATTATCATCAGAGTTAAAAGAAACAATACCTACTGCTTCATGAATCAGTTACTATCCCATACATTTAAGTGACAATAAGAAAGAAAAATATATTTTTAAATCAATAGACATACAGTTCATCAAGCGTAAGAGCAAGACCTATAATATATTTTCTGGTGTAATTTGTTCCTCATCACAAGGTTCATTTAAATCATAATGTCTTCTTTGGCTGTTGAATATGGATCAACCCATGGCACCATCCACACGGAGAGTGATGCTCTTGGCCTTTTCCCTGGACCTCCAATTTCAAACATGGGAGTAAGAACTGGATCTGAGATGAGGAATGTGAAAAACCAGCAGTGGTACTGAACAAAACTCACCATTCTTTGCACCACTCTGTTTGATACGAACTTTGTTCTACCTCCTGTCCTGGCAGTCCTTTAGCCCAGAGACCAACCACCCCTGAATGTTCAAATCCTCTCTATACCTCCAACACTGTTCCAGGGAGGGCCTGGCATGAAACACAAAGATACTGTATTGGGCTCGAGTGACAAAGTTTTGGTAGCAGGTGGGTACTGCTGGGATGGCTTCTTTGAGAAGCTGCTGGAAGCTTCCCCCACGTCCAACAGAGCCAACGCCAGCTGTCTCTAACAGACCTGCCTCCAGCCAAGGCTGAGCCATCAGTGACAGTGATAGTGCCTCTGGGATAATGTATTCAAGAAGGAAAAAACAGCAGTAGAGAGAGGAGTGAGAATATGTGAGAGCAACAGCCCTGCAGACACCAGTGCCAGTGAGGAAGGAGGGGCAGGAGGTGCTCCAGGTGCTGGAAAGAGATTTTCCTGTAGCTTGTGTGAAGACCATGTTCAGGCACCTGTGCCCCTGCAGCCCAGGCAGGTCCACGGTGTAGCAGAGATCCATCTGCAGCCCCTGTAGGACCCCACGCTGGGGCAGAGGGATACTGACAGGAGGCTGTGGGTCCATGGGAAGTCCATGCTGAAGTAAGTTCCTGGTGGGATTTCTGACCCCTTGGAGAACCCTGTCTTTATTTGGACCCAAAAGCCTTTAGTTATATTTTCTCTCCCCTGCCCAGCTGAGGAGGGGCATGATAGAGTGGCTTTGGTGGGTGCCTGGCATCTGCTTTACCTTGGATGAGACCTCAGATGGGCCATCAGTAGATGCCAAGACTTAATGTCAGGAAGATTGCAGGATGATGGTATAGACATCTCACACTGCCTGCCCTAAGCTACCATTGAGATAGTGAATGAGAAATGGCCACGCATGGTACAATTTTTGCTTCCTACAACTTGAAATGGTATAGTATGGAGGAAATTTGAGGAAGACACCAGGAGGGACAACCCTTCCTAAGGGACTGACTAGAAACATGGCATTTGAACAGGACTGAAATTCGCAAAGTGGTGTGGTTTTAACCTCAGCTATCAGCCAAGCTCCCGGCAGCCGCTCACTCACTCTCCCACCAGTGGGATTGGGGAGAGAATCAGAAGGGTAAAAGCCAAAAAACTCATGGGTTGAGATAAAACCAGTTTAACAGAGAAAGCAAAAGCTGAGCACACAAGCAAACAAAACAAGGAATCAGTTCACAGCTTCCCACTGGCAGGCAGGTGCTCAGCCATCTCCAGGAGAGCAGGGCCCCATCATGCGCAACAGTGACTTGGGATGACAAACACCATCACTCCAAATGTTCCCTTCCTCCCCCTTCTTCCCCCCACTTTATATCCTGAGCATGATGTCACATGGTCTGTAATATCCCTCTGGTCAGTTTGGGTCACGTGTCCACAAATCCAAACCAGCCAAAGTAAAGAAAATTAACTCTGCTGCAGCTGAAACCAGCACACAGGGAGAGCAATTAAACTTTGACTGAATTCAGAAAAGGAAGGACCTTCCAGCAGGATTTTGTCACTGCTGCTTGCACAGATGACAGGCACAGAGTTTACATATATAACTAAAAGGAGTCCATAGACTTAGATTTCACTGTTTTTAAAAATTTAATATTTTTAATATTGTCATGTTGAATTATTGCATTGTCACCAATCACTTTCAGGAAATTATTAATTTCAAATCAGTACTGGTGCTAATAGTGTAATTCCATAAATTAATGTTTAAAACCCCAGAATATAGGTCCTGATATTTAATGCATTGTCTTCAACTGCTGTTTCTAGCACAATGCCTTTCTCCTGCTTCCCTGGAGAAGTTTGTATTTGAGTTATATCTATTTAGTCACATCTTGCTCTGTATTTTATAACACACAGAGGATAAAAACTTCCCACAGTTAAATCACAACTCACTTGAGCACAGCCTCTAGTTTAAAAGCTGACCTGGAAAGTGTGCTTCTCTTTTCAATTTTGTTCCTTTAGGTATTTTTCCCTCCGTCTTTCAGGATGATAATAATGATGATTTGTGTTGCTGCTATCCCACTGCGTTAGCCACTCTGTGAGCACTGAACAAAAAGGTTACTCTGCAGGATGTTTCTGCTGCTTGTTTACGGCCTTTATTCCCAGGGCACCAGTAGTGGGATTCCTGCTTGGCAGAAGAACTGAAGTGCTTAACTGGTTGAGATACAAGTCAATTTTTCTTAAAACTTTAAAGCACTCGGTGGGGTCACACCTGATCACTGGGAGGCAGCCCCATGCCATAGCAAATCCTTTAAAGGCTGATGAAGTAGATTAGCTTAACCACTCACTGCAGCAGTCCCTGCTGTCTTCAAGAGAGACAAATCTGAGGGACTCCATTCCTTGTGCCTGCTGAAATGGATGCACTTCATGCTGGTAAGCCTTTCCTGTGGTATCCAACATGCTGCCACACAAAAAACAGCGAGGTCTTTCTCTGGCCCTTGTGCTTCTTCACGAATGTGAGCTGGCTTGGGACCGGCATACGATGAAAGCAGAGGCATAAGAGTGTCCCAGTAATTCAGATTTTGACACCCTCATGCTTCTTTTCTCCCTCCCATGTTTTCTTTTGAGTTCTTTCCAGCATTAGGGCACTGCTTATGCCTGATGAGTATATCTGTTTTCTTGGGCAGCAGAAATAGGCAAAACGCTCAGAGTACTCCTTCCGGTCACCAAAGACTTCATGTAGATCAACATGTCCTGAACAGTAAGTGATTCTTTGGGACATATGTACCCTTCAGAGCTGAAGCCAATGTTCAGTTTAAGGTATATAAATCCTGTACACTTATTGAAAAGTTGTTTAAAGGGACATCTTCAGAACAGGGAGGAATCCAGAACAAGCTAGCAGGAATTTGTAACACAGGGAGGTTACTGAAATCTGCCCCCTCAGACTCATGTGAGGACACACACTGGTGTCCAGGACCCAGAATTTGCTCCTGAAAGCAAACATGGGGTTTTCTTCTTTCAAAAGCAGATCAGAGCTCGCTTTCAAAGTGTAGGTGCTGAGAGGCTTTGTTCTTCAGCACTCAGAGCATGTCCCCAGGAAGGTGTGCAATGGGTTGACACCGTGTCCCAAGCCTTCACCTCGCACCATGCAGTTCACATTAAACCAACATTACATTGAAAACTCAAACAATCTCCTCCACTCCTTCTATCAAGAAAAACATTCTGCAGCCATACATTGTTTTTCAGGCTGATCCTATTGTGTGTTAGATATTTACCAAACATGGCTATTGGCTGTGGTTGCTGAGGGCACTTGGACCCTCTTCACATCAGCTTCGATGTTGAAGCAGGGCTTCAGGAGAAGCAGGAGGTTTCCAGGCACTGCAGGCAGATCCAGATCTTTCTGTTGAACTTTCAGGCAGCTCTTGAACATGAATTTTGGGGTTTTATTTTAGGCTGAGGCGGCTTACATTTGAGTGAGTATAGTGCGTTGCAGTTGATGGAGGGTGGATTTGATGGATGCACAAGAGCAATTAGGAGCATTCTGGCTCATGGTCCACTTGCCTTCAGACTACCTCATGCACAGCCTGAACACGAGCTCTCTGTGCACTTGCCAACATGCTGCCGGATGTACTTGGCTCCAAGAACAAACACCATCCAGGACAGCCCTCAGCTGCCCCTGGAGCTCCGCTTTCCCATTTGCCATTAAAGCAGTGCTGAGTGGTGTTAAAGGCAACCTTGAGGCAGCCCTCGCACGGCAGTGCAAACATGTATCCTAAATCCTGATTTGTACCGAGCCTTGGGGCTTTCAGCCTGCCACGCTTGCCTCTCCCATTCTTTTTTCTCCTGTGCATTCTCTCTCCTAATGGAGCAGTGATTCGTTCCTTAGCGAGAGAGGAAGAAAAAATTCCAGCTTTTAAATAGGAGAGCTGTGCATAACAGAGGTGCTCAAAGCTTACAGGACAGTATGTAGCTGAGCTAGAGGGACTGTCTTCCTGCTTGCATCAATAGCTGGGGATTTAAAAGATGTTCTGAGTATGCCTTGGGGGTCTGATTTAACCATGTGGGCTGGGTTTTTGTGTGATGGGGTGAGTGGAGGGATTAATTGTGTAAATCCCCTGAATTTTATGTGCTTAGGGATGGTTAACTGCAGTGTCTTAGAAATGCAGTTTGTAAAAGGTTGGTATTAATCATGGATCAACCTTCATTATAAGTTGAGTTATTTTGTGAGTGATAAACATAAAGCTTTTCCAGACTCAAGAGACCATTAAAAATATTGGTGTCTTGCACTAGAGTTTTTAGAATGGTTTATCTTAGATTTTGATTTAGGTCTTCTGTATTATCCCCTCTGCTTCAAAATGTTTTATTTCAGAGGGATTGTTATGAAATATTACTTAACTATGTGATAAAATCTGCAGTCCACCAAAGCTGTGATTCAAAAGAAACCTCTTTCATATTTCCAACCTATTCTTAATTCTATTTTAGTCATATATGATATGAGTCTTAGCCTTGCCATCCTTTGATCAGAGATCTGATACCCGATTAGAAATGTTTGGGATACAGGAGGGAAAAAAAATCCCTCCTGGAACAGATTTCCAGCAAGGCAGGAAAGCCTCTAGATGGCAGAAGTGCACTGCAGAAAACTCCAAACCTTAATTAAGCAACAAGCTGCAGAAGGGTTGTGTGCCAGCTGTGGGGAAAAGGTGCTCTGATTATTGACTGGTCCACTGACCTCTTCCTCCTCCTCCAACTTTAATTGCTGCTCCAGATGATCTGTGCTTTACAGCCACAGAGACATGATGGCAAACTGTGTCTGAACAAGTTTCCTCATGGATGTAGTTTTTCTGCAAAATGACACTGCAGGTGTTTTTTTAAAGGTGAAGTGAAAGGCTCTGGCAGCTGGCAATATCTGGAGTTTAGGATGACTTCTGTTAGCAATTAATGCCATCCCCGAAACTTCACAAGGAGCTGCATCCTTTATGAAGCTGTGTGACTACCCCTTGGAAGGTGATTGTCAGTCTGCAGTCCTTTCAAAAATAAAATCTCACCTTCTATGTAGGTGGGCAGTACACATCTTAAGGTATTTTTGACTTAGAAATTGTGCAGAGAAGTTTCAAGTGTCCTTCTCTGTCTGACAGAACTGTCAGCAACTCCTATTGTAATCAGTTACACGAGAATCCAGTGAATTCTGGCCCTGAAGCACATAGAAGAAAATCCTTCTGTAAATCTGAGGTTTAAGCAGTATTAATGGCTGACACATTGCTAACTTCTGTGCCAATGAATGCTGTTACAGCTTCAGGAGGATCCCTCTGCACAGTCACCTTGATAGAAAACCCAACTGCTTAAACCTGCATGGTGCCAGATAAGTGAATTTAGATAAAAGTCCAATTTCTAGCTCTGCAGTCTTACACCTCGATCTGGGTAGAAAATTATTTGAGATTTCAGAGTATTCCGTTTCAAAGGAAGGTCTTTTGATGTTGGTTTCTGGTTGCTGATTAAAAGCAATTAAATGCTACTCAAAATACTTGGATGGGTCTTCAGCCTACCATATGGCAGGCGTGTCCTAACCTTGAGGCAGCTGCAGGCATGAAACACAGTCTTTCTTGAGATTATGCTTAGTATTAGATACATAAACCAAGGACTTGAACCTTGAAATGAGTCCCCAAGGCTGCAGGAGCCCCACAGCCTTCATGTGTGCCTTCAGACATTTGTGATGGCCATGAGTCATCTGGGGTTTGGGTTATCTGCAACGCAGTGGCAAGAAAACAAGTATAGGACAATCTTTGCTGCTTTCAGATCAATTACTTTTGGCAATACTTACAAAGGATAGGCTTTTTATGACAGCATTTCCCCACCAGGTCTTTCTTCCTTCCACGGACCCTAGGCACAGGTCAGAAACCAGGCAACAGTCAATAATATTGATTGTAGCTCACAGCCTTGGTGGTGTCTCAGTGGAAATCCAGTAGTGAACTACCTAGTGCTGTTTAGCTGTGTAAAAAGCAGCATAAGTTGTTCCAGGAAATTCCAAAGTTTTATTTTCTGTTGTAACAAAACAGAGTGCGTAATTTCAGAGAGATGTGCCAGCTCTGGCACAGAAGGCTCTTGGGCAGTCCCATGCAGTCTGCAGGACTGAAGCCACTGGGACCCCCTGTGCACCCTTGTCGTAGCCATGCTGGTAACCTGTTAGGATCTGTCTATTTTTTCCAGGAATGCTGACTGCTTATTTGGCCTTCTCTTTCTAAGGTGTCATTTGTACTTCAAGCAGCAGGTTTCACATTTTAAGCAAAAAACCTCAATACTTGACTTGGAGACTCCCAAAAGTATTGTAACAAGATGTGTGACTACAGTAAAGGCAGATATACCCAATATAGCTGGCTGGGCAGCAGTGAAGATGTGGCAGCACAATTTTCAAGGTAGCCTAGCGACTCAAGTAGCTGTTATTAACATTACTGTCTAGATAGAAGCTTTTGTCACTATTTCTGCCTGCTTCTGCAGCTTTTGTAGCATTTGTCCTTGTTCTCAAGATACCAGTGCTAATGACAGGAGACAGTATTGTTTATCTATTGCATCTCCCATTTTTTCAACCACACTAAGCACTAAATCAATGCATCATCACAAGCTTTGAGGGCTGCTAGCCAATTCTTCAAGTAAGAAATAGAATCAATAACTTTGCTGTATTTTATCAAAACCAAAGATCCTTGCATATTTTTAAACTGATCCAGACTTTAGACCCGATTAGACTAGAACTTGGGTAATCACAAGGTATCTACCCAGTTTCAGACAGATTTGTCTTCATGGTTGTGTGTCCATGGTATTTTCTCCAGTCTTGCATTTCAGGGAAATGTGAGTGCTTTTTTTTCAGGTAGTTTGTGTGACGCACAAATATTTTAGTTTCTTCAGTAGATTCTCCATGTTTTATTCAGGTTCTCATAAAGATACAGGTAGACCCAAGAGCTTGTACTTTGTATTGTATTTCTGCTGGGGAAAGTTTTGCATTGCAGGCAGCTTGGCCAAAGTTTAATAAAATGCCTAGTGCTCTGTAGTGATAAAAATAAAATCCTCAATCCCATTCACATTTAGAGGACACTTGAATAGCTGTTACTTGAGGCATGAATTAGCCTGAGAGTTTGTGAAAAGAAATACATACAGTATTTTTTGGAAGCATTTGATAGTTTTAGAATACTCTTCCCTCTGAGAAACTGTCAAAGCACATAACATCCTGAGCGAGCAAAACCTTTGCAGGGCTGGAGGGCACATTACCTATCAGCAATGGCTGTGAAAGGGAGCCACAGTGAGAGCCAGGCTGGCAAACAGATGAGATGGCCCCTTTGATCTGCTGCTCTGCTTGAGGGCACCCTGCACCTGCTGCCTTTCAGAAGGTTGTTAGGATCTATGGATTCTGGTTGGGTATTTAGCTTCTGTGACTCCTCAAAGTCAGTCCTGTTCAGATTACAGATTTCTAATTTCACACTTAAATATGTTCGTTGCCTTGGTCTTGCACTTTTTTTTGGTAACTTGTCTTAGCCTCCCAAGATTTCATTTTCTGATTTGAACAAACATCCGTTATGGTAATTTCCACAGAACCAACCTTCCTTCTGAATCAGCTCATTGCAGCATGGTAGAGGTTGGAGGGAGGGAGTCTGAGGCTGGAGATAGCCACAAAAGTCTTTGGAAGCTGCAGTCAGGTTCTACATTTTCTGATGGGTGTCCTGGGGCTTGAGTGCAGCCACACAAAATGGTGGGTTTGCTGGTTGTTGGCCTCTACAGAAACCTGTCTCCAGGAAAAAAAATCAGCCTGAATAGAGCTGTATTGTACTTTCAGAATTTCTTTTCAGAGTCCAGAGACCAGTCCGAGTCTCCTATTTTCTCACTGACATCCTGCTGAGGAATTAGCTCTGGGTATTGACAGGCTGTTTCTGAGAACACGCCTCACAGAGCGGCTGCCGGCCGTGGCAGCAGCAGGACAACAGCTTTCCTGGAGTGGCGGCAGTGCTGTCATACTGAGCCCTAAAGTACAAGAACCTGCAGGGATAGAAGCATCTCCTCAGCTCCCACAAATCCATTTCCACAAATGGGTGCATAAATTAAACTATTTATTTACATGTGGAGGGATTCATGTTTTCTTCTGTCCCTAATTTAAACCCTTTATTAATTCACAGGTAAGCAAACCTCAGGAGCAGTGTCACCACCAAATATGTCAATGACTCTCTATGTCAACTTGAGAGGCAGCACAATGTTTTTTCTTCATGGTCTGCAACATCATGGTGTTCTGGATAGAGCTACTCACTTGCCAACAACTCTGTTGGAGAGAGCCATTTGACATTTTTAATTCGTTTCTGATCTACACTAAATTGGAAAGTCTGAATTTTACAGCAAAATTGGAGCAATAAAAACACTTATTGGCCAGATCACAAGCTTGGTATGTTGGAGACTCTGGGAACATCCACATTAATGCTTCAAGTTTGGTCAGAGATAAATTGAAGTGACTCTTTATCATCCTCATTGAATGAATTTATTTTGGGTGAAACTTAGGTAAATGGTGTGCTTTAGAAGACACTTGATGCTTTCCAGCCTGATAGACATTCAATCCAGCAAACCAGACTGGCATTAATCCTGGAAAAACCTTGATTTTGTGCCTTGGTCCCTCAGCTCTCGCTGTTCTGCTCTACAGATTCATCCTGTGCCAGTGTCAGCAGAGCCTCAGGCTGGTGGCCCTGCCCAGCCTCCTGCTTCAAAGCAAAGCTTGCCGTGTGTGTATGATTGCCTTGAGTCTGGCAGAGAGGGGCCTTGACCCTCCTGCTGCTGTGCTGGGCTCCTGCCCTTACCAACAGGGTCTGTTTTACCTCAAAATAAAGATCATTAAAGCCACCTACGCATTATTTTGACTTGGATAGAGTGTCATCATGCCAAAACATTTTGAGAACCTCTAGTTAATTTGCTCTGATCAGAGCTATGGCTGATTTCAGCTGACACAGCACGTACACAGATCAGTGTCCCAGTATGTCATGATCCGGTGCTGCAAGCTAACCCAGCCAGAAAATGAAGAATAGACCATTAGTGGCTCTGAAATGTCTGGTCTGGGCAGATTTTGCTTAGCAGGCGACAGGAGAACTGTGGCTGTGCCACCTGCTGATCTGATTTCTCAGGGTGGCAGTGCCGGAACTGTGAGTCCTCCCCTTGCGCTCAGTGCACTTCATTTGCAGATGTTAGGAGGTACTGGCATGACAAATAACAGTTTCTACCACTGCACAGTTTTGATCCATGGCCAGAATACATCCAGCCTGTACACTCAGCATCTGGGTTCAGCAGTCTGTATCCTTAAGCTGAAGACTGACTGCATCCAAGCTTTCTTGGCAATTATATAAAAAATTTCAAGCAACCTCCTTCCTCACCATGTGAAAATTATAACTTCTCAAAGTCTTATCCTCCTTTTTGAGTAAATATTTCTTAAGACAGGAAAAAGCACCATCCTGATTTACCATCTCCAGTCAGTTCTCTCCCTCTCCTTCTTGTTCCCTCATCCTCCTTCCTAAATATGAATGTCCAGAGGTTTTCAAAGAGAAAGTTAACAGAATTTTTATTTTTATTTATGCACAAAAGAGTATGTCTTTCTTCCACTTAGTATTCAAAAGCATTGTCACTGTTTCAGCTCATATTTACAAAGTTACAAACTGAGGTGTGCTTAAAAATAATGACAAGTGAACAACACTGTAAGAGTCTTCCAGAAAAATATAAAATAAATAAATAAATAGGGACATAGCACTATTTTTCCAAATACACAGCGATGTGAGTTTTAGAGAGCTGATATAACTGGTGCATTGAGCAGGTCCACAGTGAGTGGAAAGCTGAGGGCTTTTACAGGAGACAAAGATGTTCTTTGGAGCAAACACGGACTGAGAAACTCCAAGTTAAGCTCTGGAGGGTTTTTTTTTTTTATTTCTCATACTCCTCTTTCCTTAAGGAATTCAGTTGGTGCACCTAAATTAGGAGTTGCCTTGGGCTTTTCTTTCACTCAGAAGAGGGGAGGCACTTGCTGAGGGGATTCAGAGAAACTGTGCATTTTACCCCTGGTGGAACAAAGTGTTGAAAATTACCTGGATGGTTTTATGTTGCTGGCTTCAGTCCTGCTAAGCAAAATCTCACAGTAAAGTTTTGTAATATGCTAAGACAGTGGCACATTGAAAAAAATATTTTTGAGTAAAGTTCCACTCCTATAATTTTTTTCTTTTCTATCAGCTATAATAGGAATAAGCAGAAGAACTAAAGCACACTTGTGCATCAATCTTTGTGGTGGAACATGGGGAAAATCCTATTTAAAGGCCACTTGTTTTTAAAATCACATTGTAGCCTTTAATAGACTGAATCTCTGGTACAACTTGTGAAACCCAGGAGCAGTAAATCACAAGGACTGACTGATACTCATCCAAGGATTGGAAAACAAACAAAGCATTAAAGAGGAGCAACATTGACAGGGATATATTACAGTCTTTACAGCAAGGGAGGCTGAAAACTTAAAACTCATTAGCATGATGCTTATCTTCAAAATGAGGCTCTGGGCATCTGAGGCTTTACAGATCAGTAAACTTTATTATGATAGCAGGGAACCCGACTGAGGGTTCAATTAGGGATAGAATTGCACAATGCTTGGATAAGTATAGCTTCTCAGGATCAAAGCAGCACTGCTTCTCTAAGAAAAAAATGTGCTTCTCTACCTTATTTGAGCTCTTTTCAGTGTTAATGCAGGGGACCTGGTGGAAACAGCATACTTGGATTTTCAAAAGACTTTTTGATAAGAGCCATCATAAGAGATTATTAAAGTATAATTGGGCACCATCAGGTAATGCATATTAGTAAAAATAGGCTAAGCTTCTGATAGGCTGATGGACCCAGAATTTTCAAGGTCTTTCTGAGGAGAGAGACATAAAAGTTGTCATGCAGAGCTCTGAGCAGAGGTGCACAGCAATAGTTGAAAGATAAAGAAGGGGCTGGAGTTGTGATAAAGAAAATTATGCAAGGATGGGCTGCACTTGAAAAACTGACACTGAACTCTGGTGGGCCAAACTGCTCCATGTCCTCTTGCCTAGAACAAATAAAAGTGAGCCAACTCATAAAAAAATATTTTTCTCTTCTGCCAGCTTCTTCAGGAGGTGAATTTATGGGTCAAAATGCAGATATGTACAGAAAAAAATGAGAGGAACAACCAAGAAGCAGCTTCTGGGCTTGTTCCTGGCAGGGATTCTGGCCATACCAAATTTAGAGCAGCTCCAAGCAGAATTATATCTCAGCAAATTGTAATTAGTGATAGGCAATATAATTCCTAGGAGTCTGTGGGCAGAAATGCTTTGGGATGGGCTTGCTGAGTAGGCCAGAGTAGTTTTTGGCATATTTGTAACTCATGGTCGTCAATTCTATATTTTCAGGAGTATTATATTTTGTGCAGTTAAGCACAGATTTCCATCAGTGTGTTTTTTAACATGGCTTATATTTATTGAGGATTGACCATATTAAAAAATCATAATAAGAATACATTGTTTATGCATTACATTATTAAGTAATTCTGTAGAGGCCTCATGTAATAAGCAGAAAATCCATGTGGGGAGGTCAGGAAAATTCACACTAATTCAATGTCTTATTAATTTTCATTATTTTAAATAATAGCAACCCCAAATATCTTTGTTTCTTAATCAGTGTAACCCCAGTAGATCTCAAAATGTTTTATAAGGGAGGAAGAGCTCATTATCCTGTCTTACTGGTGGGAAAACAGAGGCACAAAGTAGCAATTCCTACAACTAGAAATTAGGCCTTTGTGTCTCGGATCCCAGGGCTGGGAACTACCTGATAAGCTATATCTCAGAGACACTTTTCCCTTAAAATGTCTGTGGATGCAAGATATATTGCTAATATAGTTCTTATACAGATGTATTCATTTGGATTTAGTGATGTTATATTTTTCCTAGCTTAATGCTGAGTTTTTATACTCAGGCAAAAATCCCAACATCAATGGGCACTGAATGCAGTTTCCCAGTAATGATTCTGGACAGGATCTCTGTTCAGTTCACTGCAAAGTCAAGTATTCATGCTTGTCAGAAAGCAGGGTTTCTGCATTATAAGAAATCTTGCTTTTTGAAAGGCTGAATTTGAAAAGAAACAAAATTCCCAATATTTCTGTGAAAGGCTCCTTCCCAGACTTTGTAGGTCTGTGACTGGTGAAGTTGGTTCTGCTTGATTTCAGCAGATAATAACTCTAAAGAAAATGTCAAGGTTATTAGTTTTATTAAGGATACTAATACCAGTGATGCTGCAGCTTCTAAGGTATCTAACTTGAGGACAGACCAGCAGGAATTAATTTGCTCAAAGTCTGTAAAACCTGAAATGTTTCAATTAATCCTTCCTACTCTGCAAATATGCATCTTCTGATGAACAGCTGCATTGTTACAAAATTTTTGTTCACCTCTAAACATTCTGGTATTCCTTACAGAGCCAGGTGCCTACAGAGGTTATAGTAAGAGACTTTGTTCAGGATGGAAAACGTTTTGTCTGTGTTCATTGTAAAGTTTCTTTAATAATATGGTGGTTTTTTTCTATAAGTTGATTGAACTATAATAAGTTAAGCATGATTCTATTGCACAGTAGAAACATGATGAATTGAAAAAACATTTTTCTCTTCTGCATGAGCCAAAATTCAGTCCATATTTATATACGTGTCTGAGCATAACTCAGAATGCTATAAAGACTCAAGATATCAATTAGATGTGGGATAAAGTTCTTAAGGTGCTGCTTCTAAAAGTTATGCAGGAAAAGATTGCCCTGAAAACTAATTAGGATGACTGTGATAGTCAAATACATGAATGTATCTTAAAATTCTTTAGATGTTTTTCATCACAAAAGTGGGAAAGAAAAGGGTTGTGACTGGCATAATCTAAAAGTCTTACACAACTTTAGTTCCCTATTGTCTCCTGGTGGCTGACGACAACAATAAATTTTTCATTGCTAGAGGACGGGGTGGTGTCCCGACTTAGTACTTCTTATTCTGCCTGATAACCCTCTCTCATGTGTCAAAACTCATTGTTACCTACCCTGGGTAGCAATCTGCAATTCCCGCATTCTTAGGCAGGTTACTGTATCCTCTGACTCATTTGCATGTCTCTGAATTTCAGAGGTTCTTCACCTAGGGATGCTGCAGGCAGTCATACACAGCATGCAAACAGCCTTCTGCAAAACAAACTAGTACTTACAGTGCCACATAAGCAGAATTTATTAAAAGAAAATAGTTTTAAAACTAGAAAACTTTTACAATTTCCATTGTGCTTGCAACCCTGCAGTACCCTGAGGTGAGTCATAAATAAGTGCCATGAATTAGAGGCCCTTTTCTAAAATGCTGCTGAAGTGTGTTGTTCTGTTTTTCCGGGCTCTGACCAGCCTGGAATGCTCAGCAGGGGAGCAATCAGGTGTATCAGCATTCTCAACAGCTCTGAGATGTTTGGCAAGAGACAGTTTTCCTCAAGACAGCTGAGGCTGGATGGCAACTCTGGAGATCATCTAGTCCCATCTCCCTGCTCAAAGCAGGGCCAGCTACAATGGGTTTCTCAGGATCATGTCCAGTCAAGTCTCCAAGGATGGAATTCCACAGACTCTCTGGGCCACTTGTTTCATTGCTCAGTCATTCTCACAGTAGAATACTTTTCCTTACTTTAAAGCGAAATTTTCTGTATTTCAACTTCAGCCCTTTGCCTCTTTTCCTCTCACTGAGAACCACCAAGAATAACTTGACTTTGTCTCCTTTACTCCCCATCAGGTATTTGGGTAAGACTTCTCCCATGAGCGTTCTCTTCTCCAGGCTGAACACTTCCACCCCTCGGGCTCACATCATGTGGCAGATGCTCCACTCCCTTAAGGATCACCATGGGCCTGTGTGGCACTCACTCCAGTTGGTCATGTCTCTTTTGTACTGGGGAACCCAGTGCTGGATGTAGTATCCAGATGTTTCTCACCACTGCTGAGCAGAGAGGAGTAATCACCTCCCATGATTAGCTCCCAATGCTGTGTCAGCCCATTTCTCCAGTCTGTTGGGATCCCAATATGGTGCTCAAGTCAGAAACTTCCAGCCTTGGTCACTCTGAGTCTCCATTTCCCAACCAGACAAGCTCAGATTCTCTCTGTGCCTCCTTCAGTACAGCTGAATGTTCAGCCTCTTGTACCTGCAAAGTCTTGGAGAAGATCTGGGCAACTTCTTTCTATCACCTCTGCCACTCCACAGTCTGCAGATCTGCTCCCACAGCTCTTCTTTTGGTAAGAAGGCTCTCCATCAGCAGGTACCTCCTGCAGGCAATGAGCCCACCTCCCAGCCAGCCCCAGCGAGGTGTGTCTTCCTGCAGGCCTGTGTCTTCCACTGGGAGCTTCACCTGTGCCAGGACCCTGGTGTTACAGGGGCAGATGCTCCGGCAGCTGCTGGGACTATCCCTTGTGGTGCACCACCATCCCCACCACCACCACTCAGCTCATGTAGGCTCCCCTCAGCAAAGCTCCTGGCTCCCTTCTGCAAAAACTGCTGCCTCTGATCACAGCACAGTGTCAGGTAGTTCCACATGTCTTTCCTTCATGCAGTATCCCAGACTTCCCTCTGTCCTACCAGCACTCTGCAACCCTGTCACAAACACCTGGGAGGGCTGATGAGCTCTGTTTAACAACTGACTGCAAACAGCCCTGCATTTATAGTAGTGAATAGGACTGGGTAGCACCCCACTGGGTCTGCAAGAAAGGATTAATACAGACAAGTTACAATCTCATCTGCCCAATCTGGAAAGAAAAAAAGGGAATCACAATGAAAGAGCAAAATGTGTTTAGAGTGAACATCTGTTCATTGTGATTTCAAGAGCACTAACAAAGGCAAAAGAAAACTTCTGTCTTTATCACATAAAACTTTGAAACTTTGTTAAACATGAACAAAGGAAAATGATGCAAACTAAAGTAGCACATTCTATTACGTATTAATACAGGTCCTAGTTCCTAGAGACTGAAAATCTTGAGAAACCACAGTAAAGTGGACCATAATGTGATTTATGTGGGGTTACATGGAGTTTGCTTGAAAATTTGATATCATGGGTCCCAAAGACGTTTTGAAATGTAGTTTAAATACTCATGGGAAGTGACATCTGATATAAGTGACAACTGATTCCACCATGGAGTCAGAAGAACAATGACAGAGAAGGGAAGACCAGTTGTTTATGTAACAACCAAAACTGATATTCATGTCTAGCCAAAGCTCCTGTGACAATTTATAGAAGTTCCCTGTATTAATATTTGGTTATGGCATTCAGTTTTGAACCATATTTTAGGATAAAAAACTCTCACCTGTGGAAATAGACACAAAGGACTGAAATACAGGAGACAATTTAGAGACAAAGAAGTAGGAAACAGGGATTGCTTAAAAACAAATTTAGGGGCAACAGTTTGAGCAAAACCCTTCATGCTGCAAATTCATTTAGCTTTCAGAGCTAAAACTAAACCTGATAGAAGCACAGGGGTGTCATTGTTTTCTTCTCATTTTACCTGCTCTCTGCTCTCAGTGGAGGTTAGTTTTAAATGGCCTTGTCAAAACCTAATTGCAGTATTGTAATGGCTAATTCCCAGGCTATTTAGGCACTGAAGAATCAATTCTGAGACGTCTAAGAGGGGTTTGTTAAGGGATGGAGAATGCTGCTGAGATCAATCAGCATCCTAGTTTTTAAACCACACAGGAAATTCAGGTTAAAATCTCTGTTCTGGTTGATTGATCCCATGTCTCAGAGAAATGCCCTCACTAACCACCTTTATTCTTGCAAATGTGCAAATCTGTAAATTAATTAAATGTTCACTGGGTGAGAAAGAAGATTCCTGTTGAAACCCTGGCTCATATTAGTCTGTAGTGTGGGAACTAGCATAAGAACTTCTACCCTCACCTTCTACATCTCAGATGAAGGCTCCAGCCACAGGCAGTTCAAGGTGGGACACACAACTTTCTACTGGTCATTTCAGGCACTCCCATCCCATACATATACCAATGGGATCATGCCTAGTTGGGAGAAAACTCCTAGTTTGATAATCTGTCTTGAAGGTCAAAGCCCTGAAGGAATAGCTGGTGTGTGGGGAAGCCAGTAGATTTTCCACATGACCAAAAACTTCTCCAGCCTGTGGACATGCAGAGACAGCAGGTGCACCATTGGTGGCCAGAACAGAGGGGACATGTGGGGATCTGTGGCAGGATGATTCCCCCTCCTTCCTCCCACTGAGGTGCATAGATAAGATAACCTCTGGCATAACAACTCACCAGGGGGTCACACCCTGGCACCAGGAGTCTGCCAGACCCCATGCCAGGAATCTGGAGGACAGATGGGAGAAGAGATAAAAAACGTGTACGTGACAGAAGGCATGTCTTTTGTTCTATAAAAGTATCACCTATCTGCCACAAAGTCAGAAGTTTCTCTTGCACATTCTACGAATGTGTGGAGATAATTTCTCCCCAAGGAATTCGCAAACCTTGTGGTAACTTCTCTGGAGATTGAGAGACTTAGGACCTGATGTATGTGGACATCCTTCGACAATTGGATGGTAAGATACATTGAATCCTAATTATACTATTTTTTTCCCCACTAGCTGTATTCGTAAATGTGCACTGTATATTTAACTATTAATAGTTTTTTCTTTTCCCTGTGTAGTAATATTCTGTTTTAAGTCTCTTGTCTGTTCAATTTGTGTCTATTGAATAAATGATTTATTCTATAATACACCGAATCAGCCATTATTAAAAGAACTTGCGAATGGAAGTGGGTTCTGGGGTGCAGGCCGCCTCAGTAAGTTACTATCTATTGCTATAGGCCTAAGCAGAGGTAGAAACTTATTTAAACCCCATAATATCCATTCATAACAGGATCCAGGACACGAGAACATGTACTTTGCACTAGAATTAAATTGCCTTGACTGACAGCATGAGGAAGAGGCTGTGAGTGCTCCTGCAACCCAGCCAATTTCTTTTGCATCTTGCATTAACCTCACAAAATTTCATTTATTTTATATGCTTTAAAAATCAATGAACTGAGGTTGGGGAGCAAGGAAAGAAAGGCTCAAGCTGAGTAATGTTTAAGTTTGGCCATTTAAAGGTCATGCTATTTGTTAGCATGTGTAATTATTGGATGTAGAGCAGGGAAATGGAAAATAGTTCAAAATTGGATTCAAGGTACCTGATGACTGGCCTGATCATATTGATGACTGATTTTCTTTAGTCAGAGTGCCTATGTCAATGCTGGATTTTAAAGGGATGTGGAATGCTTTGCACATGCAAGAGAGGGGCTAGAAAATGGAATTTCTTTGCTGGATTATCCTGAATTAGCCTAGTCACAGGAAGCTTCAGTACTGGTTAATGTTTTGTCTGTACTCAATAGGCCTTTTAGGGGGACAGGAAAAGAAAATTGAAACAGGGAAAAGCCAAGTAATCTGTCAAGACTATGGAGTATTTTAAGGTAACCCGCATAATACTACCCTTAGGAAATTTCTTTACCAAGAGGTGGGCAAACACTGGAACAGGCTTCCTTTCCTGGAGAGGTGGTTGATGCCCCAAAACTGTCAATATTTAAAAGACTTTTGGACATGGCCCTTAATAGCAGAGTTTAATTTGGTGAGCCCTGAATTGGTCAGGCAGTTGTACCAGAGGATCCTTCTAGGTCCGTTTCAATTGAGATATTCTATCCTATTGCATTCTAAAATGTTGGCACATTGTTCACTACATAGACAATGTTTTCATGTTTTCCTGTTTACAAACCTGCAGAGTACAACTGCAGTTTCCTGCTGTAGGTCAGGTGCAGGCTGGGGTGGCTCAATGAGGGGAGAGGTATTCAATGCTTGGTTCAAAGTCACCCAGCAGAAATATTGCCCTTAAATGCAGTGACAACTGGAGCAGGGCCTGCCTAGAGCTAAGCAAATGTTGCTAGTCTACCACCTATTTGCATTTTTTATGCAGTTAAAATAGTTGATTGTACTATGAGAAATAGGGAATATTTTTACTTTAAATCATCTCTTTACTTTTTATGGATAATTCCAATAATTTTCCTTGATTTCCCCTCTTGAAATCCAAGGGAATGAAGTCACAGGTGGATTTCCATCTCTCCATCAGTTGGCAGATAGTATAAAGAAGACAAATAACTGCATGATAACAGAATAAATGAGACATGTCTACAAGGAATGGATATCCACCAATACCATTTCCACTTACTGCTGTTCAGTCTTTCTTTCTTTGTTTTAAATTTATAAGCAGAAGGCAACTCACTTGTAACTGCATATATTAAAGCAAAGTAGTAGAATTTCATCAGGCTTGCACTGCAGTGCTTCAGGTCAAAAGAATTCAACCATGTCATGTAAATCAACACATGAGGAAACCCAAGTCCCACCAGAGTATGGTTAGATTAAGCCCCAACCCCACCCCCAAACAGAGGCTCTTTCATCTCTTGTCAAAAATCATTATCCCTTTAAATATAGCTGTAGACATTCTCATTAGCAATACAAACATATATCTAATTCAGTGTTCTTCTGGTGAGATAGAAGAGAAAAAGAGAGAAAAGAAATCACAATGCCCAATTTTTAATCACTTTTACCAGTTTCTGCCAAGAGTGGTTTCAGAGTGGTTTTTCATACCATGGTAGCATATTCTGGAGGTCCTTCTAGCCCTGTCTGGATAATTTCTATGGTAGTTCTTGACATAAATTGGGCTGTACAGCACTGAGAGTTTTGAAGGGTGAAGAAGAAAGTATGAATATTTCTCAATGACTTCAGGTTTTTAAAGAAAATTTGAGAGTGAGAAAAAGTATCAGCAGTTTCTTAATAGAAAATTGTCTAATGCTTTCATACTTTCCATGAAGAGCAATTAGCACTTTGTGGAAGTCCGGGTGAATAGCTTCCATTTTAAAACTCTGACTGGCTCACTCATTCCTGCATAGACAATATTCCTTCACCTCTAGAGAAAGTAACAGGACCAAAAATCATGGGACTTGAATAAAGTTGCAGGTATCCTATTTGGTTGAGAATTAGCTAACCATTGCTTGCTTGTTCAAGAAATAAAATAAGTAAGAAGCCACAAAAGTATAATATGTGAGATTTTTGTGTCATTTGTTTATGGAGAGAAAATAAATTTCTGAATTCTAATTTGAAGGAAATATCACATAGAAAACTGTAGGCACATTTCTTATTCCCCCTCCTCAAGTGGGAAAACCCCACAACCCATAGTTTTGTTTAATACTGCTTGCACACTTGTACTCCAACTAAGTGTGGTGTTTAGTTGTACAGGGGGAATAGCTGATTTATACCAGCTACCTGGAGCTCTGTGAGTGCTGTTCACTGCATTATGTGCTTCATGCCATGACTCACATGTCAAAAGTTCTGTTACAGATCAGTATCTTCTCAAATCTGTGTCCATATTCTCAATATGCAGTAGACTGCAGGCACACCTTTACACCTATAATGACTTACCATCTCTCTCTGAGAATAAAAGCGATGTACAGAGTGTTCCTTCAGTCACATCACAGAGTCACAGAATGGGCAAGGTTGGAAAGGACCACAGTGGGTGATCAGGTCCAACCTCCCTGCTCAAAAAGGATCATCCTAGGGCACCTTGCACGGCATTATGTCCAGACGATTCTTGAATATCTCCGTCCTCTTCACACCCTCTGTTCAAATACTTATATGCATCGACGAGGTCCTCTCTCAGTTTCCTCTTCTCGAGGATGAACAGGCTCAACTCTCTCAATTTGTCCTTGTGAGAGAGATGCTAAAATTTCTGGGGAAGAGGAGTGATAATTAAACTTACTTTCTGCCATCATATGGATGTTGAAAGACATTTTTTAACTTCTAGTTTGTCCCAGAACAAGCCAACAACGGAATCTTCAGCTTTTTCCTCATGTCCGTAACATCTAGTAATGGGGTGGTTGTTACTGGAAGGTTGTTTATTGCCTAGTAATCAGCTGCTTGCCACCAGCAGCAGTGAAGCAGATTTGTTAGTCATTGTCAAATACTTGTGTAAACTGCTTATTGAAGTGAATTATTTTCCAGCCATGAAATCAGCTCTCTATGTTTGGTCTGGCCTGTGTGACAGCATAGAGCATTGCTCATGACATATTTGATTGCTTTCAGAATGGTGTATTCAGGAAGTTTGCAAATGAAACTACCTATGCTGTAACTGATGAGAAGATAATTTTATCCTATTTATGACTTGATACACTTAATTTTTTGTCATATTTACAGAAATTCATACTGACAGATTATTTGGATAAACTAAGTATTTAAAAAACTATAAATTATGAACCTATTTTCTTCTTCATAGAAGTGTTTACTCCAACGGTTACTGAACAACATCCAATTTTCTCTGCATCTAAGTTATAAATACTGATTTTCCCTTCCAGTCTAAAACCTAGTCTCCAATCTCAAAACTGAACCGAGCTTTTGTTCAGATTTGCAATGTCATCAATAACTCCCAGCCAGCCAATTTAGTTTCTCGATATGGCACCAGATTGTGCATGTTAATGTGGTCACAGTTTCTGTTACTGTAAGACTCCAGACTGACCTTCAGAAATTAAGGGCAAGTTTCATAAACTGGCAATTAGAAAAATGCTTAAACTTGGAACTTGAATAATGTGATTCTTCAAGACAGCATAAACCCAGGAGGACATAGTGGCATAAATTTGCAGTCATATGGACTATCTCAAATCAGTAACAGTCCAGTTTGATACTGGTATGTTAAGAAAGAAGCTGTTCCACTATAGGAATAGTTAAGTGCTGGAGCAGCCTCAGTCGCTGGAAGAATTGTGAAATCCCATTTATTGGAGATCTTTTAAAGCAGCTAAAACAAATATATCTTTCAGGCATGTCTGTCTCAGAGCAGGAGGAGAGACAAAATGATCCCCTCGAGGTCTCTCTCAGCCCTATGTATCTAGAATTCCAAAATGTGCTGTTATTCATTTAAAAAGGAGGATTATTTATAATGTAAGTCTGTTATTTCCATAGACCAGTGACAGTGACAGGTTCTCAAGGTCAGCTATACCAGCGAGAGGTTTATAATGATGCCATGCCTGTAGAGCTGACACCCTGCTGAAACGCCTGTATGCAATAATTATTGTAGCAACAGACAAGTGTTCTCTCCGGTCTGTTCATGCAGTTTCAATTTACGATCAGTTGAATTGTCTTAGTGATAGATATTTTGAATTCACTTGCAGTTCTAATATTATTTGCCAAATGCAACAGTTGCGGTTCAATGTTCTTCTGACTATGACAAAGAAAAGACCGATGAGGGGATTTTCAGTGAGTATTTTAGGCAGTTTAGCCTCTGGCACTTTATGGATAGAAAAGCTTTAATGGAAAACCCATATTGCTTTTTTATATGTTGTGCCTTCCTGATACATATTTCAAAGCTTTGTGAAGTAACTCTGGCAAGTTATTTAGTGTTCAAAGTGACCACAGCACAATTCTGCTATCTTATTTTCTGCAGTTATGCAAACAAATATGTTATGCTGGCAATTATTGTTATTTGAATTCTTTGCAAGATCTACAGCGTTTATTCCAGAGAATGAAAATATTTTGGGCTGGGAACTTCTTTAGGCTTCTGTATTGCTGAGAGTAAGAGTCACTTGTTCTGATTTCTTACACACTCATATTCTAAACCATAGGGAACTGTTCATTAATAAAGCTAGTGCAGTCAAGTAATGAATTCTGGAATTGCTGTATGCATCTGTGATTAATACAGTACTTTTTATATGGCCATATCCAATTACCTAAATATAACCTGATATTTTTCTCTTTGTTTCAGTAGTCTCCAAAATTTCCTGATTTTTAGTGTCCTGGCAAGCTACCAGGGAAGTTCAACCTCCTGAAATAAACTTCTCAGTCTTAATATGGACCTCTTAGTTCCCAGATAGCAGGGAGTCCTTATCTACTTCTTTGTCTCCTTACTTTAGCCAGCTGGCCCCCTTTCACATCTCTGATGGGAAGACATGGAAAGGAATCCATTTTCACAAGAACTGCAATTTTCCCAGACTAACAACATCAATATCTTTCTCTTCTAGCACTGTTATTCACAATACAGATAGAGGAAGACCAGCACATGGTTTGCACAGTCTGTCTTAAAGGCTGAGTACATATAAGCAATTTATCTATGCAATAAGGGTCACAGTCAACCCCACTTAACTTTGCTTCCTAGCCAGGACAGTTTCTGACACATCTTCAATTTGCACAGCTGGTGCTGATTTTATGGTAGTATAACATTAATTACTCTAGATTCTGGGGAGAATGCACATTTTCATGGAAGAAAACAGACCACATACAAACCCATGTTTGGATTAGGATGTCCTATGCTGGCAATGTCTGCAGTCTGAGAGAATAATAGCGGGAAATAACTTACATGCTTGCTGTGGTCTTACTTTTCCCCAAGTGTCTCTTTATGTCTGCTGTTAAAAAGAAGATATTGGGTTAGGAAGACCTTTGGTCCAACCAAATGCTGCTCTTCTGTGTTTAGCATTCATGTCACAGAAGTCATTGCCAGCATACATGCCATGCAATATAAGAAGAATTTTCAGCCTTTTTTAGCTATGTGGGAGCAGCCTCTGCAAAGGATTATGGACCTCAAATCTCCAAAGAAACTCTTTGTATTCTGTCTTTGAAGCATCTATGTGAAGTGTGGATGCTCTCCACAAACCATCCAGGTGGACAAAGCAGGATCTATGTTTGGGTGTTTCATGTAAACTGTGGAGAAGCTTTTGCTTTTCACTAACTAGAAGGAACCCATTGGACCTAATTGGGGCTAAAAGCTACACGTGAATGTCGTTCTGAGGGTCAGATTCAACTTCCATGTACCATGAGACACTGAGACTTGTTTGCCAAGAGTAGGGCCAAAGGGGCCTGGCTGGCTCCATGCCTTGCGTGCAGAGAAGTAATGCAAAGTTAACGCTCAGGGCCATGAGTCAAGGCACTTAGAAAATTTCTTTATGTTTTATTTTATTTCTTTTTATAGCACCTTTTATTCACATTCCTCTGCACAGAACTGACTCCAGGATTCAATCTTGTACCACTGAAATTAATAACAGGACCTTAGTCAGCTTCAGGGAATATCATGACCCACATTCACTCAAGTCTATGGCAGCTTGAATATCCATCCTGCTTGGAGAGATAATGTATCCATATCCGATGAATTTTCCATCCAATTTCCTACACCAGTTGCAGGGACTCTTTCGAGTGGTTACTCTCATATCTGTTCCTCTCATCTTTGTTTTCTTGCCACTGTGCTGTGTTCCTTTTCCACAACACCACTCCCAGCACCGTAGCAGTAGCTTTGGCAGTGCTAATCCCATCCCTGTCATTCAGTAAAGGAGTGTTGTAACTCTAAGTGATAGAGTTCAGTGTGTGTCTGCCCAGGTTTTATGTGTAGTTTATCCAGGGTTCTTCTTTACCATAATGATTCACCTTCATGTCAATCCAATGCATTTAAAATCTGCCTCCAGCTAATGGGTTCATGGTGTCAGGTCATTTTCTGACCTCAGAAAACCCTGATACTTCATATTCTAAGGGAAAACTCTGTGTCATCTAACAAAATGATCAAGTCAGCCTCTTAAAAATGCATTTTCCAGTCCTGTGTGGTTCCCTCCCAGCCCCCATCCCACTAGTTGTTGGTTTCGCCACATAACCTGTGGAGAATGGTCTTGCTGAATCCCTGACATTATATCTTGTTCTCAAACAATTCCTTAGATATCTTCTAACTAATAAATTCTATAGCCATAGTAAGAAAATAAAATTATCTGTGGTCACAGAAGTCCAAAGAGTTATATGAATTTGCTACAAACAGGAAGGATTTCATGGAAAAGTTCATTGCAGTCTACATCTTTCAACCTACATTTACTGAAGTTAGCATTAGTCAAGACTGACCCTTTTCTTATTAGAAATTGTGAGAATCACAGTTTACATTGCTTTTTCAGGGCAGCCCTGAGAATCAACTACCCTGTTCAAACACCAGGCACTGAGGCCATCTCCAGACATGGTGCTTGGGACATCTTGTGTGATAACATGTACTCCAGAAGCCCCTCATCCCAAACCTTGATTTTCCAACTTACACTGTGTGGCCTCATGATATAGTGTCCTCCAGAGGGGAATAATCTCATCTTTAAGAGCTTTAAAGGAGAAGGAGTGGACAGCACAGAATCAAAGCTTATCCTTTATTCCTGTCAATAACCTAAATATGTTGGTGTGTGAGGTGAATCACACAGGTCATGGGCAAGCAGTCTGTCCCCAAGGAACAGCATTTGCATGACCATAAAAGTACCCAGAATACTGAAGAGAAAGGACTATATTTTTCAGGGAGGATGAGGAAGGATATGTACAGTTGGGCACTGGAAGGAGGAAATCAAGTTAGGGTTCAGACAGCTGGGGTCTGCTTGCCTTCACATGTTCAGCTTTGCAATATTTCAGCAAGTCTCAGGGAATACTGTCATGTGACTACCTGTACCTCAGGCTGTACAGAAACTCCTGAGGGAGAAGCTCTCTCATGCAGGCATCTGGAGAAGACCATGCCAGACATCTCATTGGGATACCTGCACTGCAAGGCTGTGCCTCCCTTGCAAGTCCTTTTCAGGAAAAGGTTCCTGTGCAGGGAACCACTGTGGATGCCAGGATGGGAAGGCAGGCTGGCTCTGGGGGTGCAGCAGAGGGGAAGGCAGCACAAAGCGGGTGGCAAGAGCAGCCTCAACCAGACAATGAGCTGGCTCAGGAGTGGGGCAGCTCCATGGGGGTCCTGGCTGTTTTCCCTTTAGCCTGGCACTGTAGCATGTGGGAATGAAAGGTCAAGCTGTTGGCAGCAACAGAGATGGAAAGCCTGAGGCATCACAGATGTTGGGCTCTGAAAGGAAAATATTTTCTCTCCCACTAAAGACAGATCCTGTTTGAAATATGTGTATTCATGAATTTGAATGTTATCTTTGTGCTATATAGTAACAAAAAGGCCATGTAATATCTACTCCACCTGGCTCCTCTGCTCTCCAGGGGCAAAGGACTTTAGTTGGTGTTTTGGGCAGGGGAGAGGTTTGGTCTTGAAGACAGGCTGTGTACATTGCCCATCAGTGGAGGCAACCTGGTGTAGGTTTCTTCCAGGCAGTGAAGGACCTGGGAGGGATGGAGGCAGGGCTGCCTAGGTGCTGGTGCAGCCAGGGCAGTATGAGAGATGACTAGGCAGCCTTGCATGGACTGTGTGACTTTACAGAGAACATCCACACGCAATTGGCAGGGTGTGATGTGACACCGTTTACATGCAAGAAATTTGATCTTGCAGATACAGCTGCAGAGCAGCCTGAATGCAATATGAGCCAAAGAGTCCAGAGAATGAGACCATGCTCCTTGCTAAAGTGTTTGAGCCACGTGCAGCCCACAGCACCCATGATTACCAAAATGTGGGAGCAAAGAGGAAACACCCTGGAGAGAAGAGAGCTGTGAGCCCATGAGAGGAAAGTGCTGGCACAGCACTAGCCTCCTTCTGTGCCTGGTCCTGGTCTTGTCAGTAGCACTTATTAGCCTGGGCACAGTGCCAGAGTAATGCTGCTTTTGGACCCATGCTAGATTATAACTGGCCATTTCAGAGTGTTAGCAAAGGGAGTATGGTTCAGTTTGCTCCTTCCTGCATAGACATGTCCTAAGGGGATTGGAATAGGGTCACTCCTCATGGTGGAATTTGCTCAGGAGACTGTTAAACTTTAATCACAGAAATCTGCCAAGTTATATTGACTAATAAGTGGTATACCACACTTCAGACTGATATCTAATCTCTTTAGTAAGTCCAAGGACACTCCAATTATTTTCAATCAAGCAAAAATTTCATGAATTTACCAAGAATCACACAGGTGTGTGATTTACAGTGTGGTAGATTAAGATCAGTATCAAATGTTCTAGGCACTACTGAATGCCACACTAAACCTTAGGAGGGATTGACATAAACCAGAACTGAGGTCAAGTACTTACATAATATTTCTCCCTAAGAACAATGCAGCTCACCAAGAATTCTATTTATTTTTAATCTTTAGTCATCTGTTGTTTAATATTAAAAAAAAAATTATTTTCAGTCTGCTAGCAATTCTCCAAAGAATAAAAATCAATTATCTTAAGGCAATCTAGGACATATGGTCCCATTAGGAGGGAAAGGGTTTAGTTTAAAACACCAAAATCAAATATTTCAAATTATGGTTGGAAAAACAAATTGACATCCACACGTCTGGGGTAACTGAGCTTGGGTCTAAAAACAGAATTTCATCTGCAGTGTCTTTATATTTGCAAACAACTCTGTGCATTAGTACAAGCAAACTTGCAAACCCAGCGGGAATGTCCAGTCATGCAATGGATCCAGAAGGAATTCAGGAAATACGTTTTTGCTTTAGAGGTTACATCAGACAACATGAGTAAGGATTCCAAATCCAGTACCTACAATCATTGCAAGTATTCCAAAGGGTGCTGGAGACGGCTGAAATACAAGACTTCTGGTCCAGAAGGTGAACAATGAAATATGTTAAATTCAATAAGAAGGCCGTTTTTTCAGTGAAATGTTCCAGGAAATGCATTGCAGTCAGGTTGCTGGTTTTTTTTAATATTACACACCAAGTCCTGGAATATTTCCTCACCATATTCACAGTGAGCACCTTGATAACTAGATTCATTCACTCGTATGTGCAAATGTTTCAATGTACTTAGTTCAGAGGGATGCAATTTCACTGGAGGAACGAAGAACGCCCTTCTGCAACAACAGTGCAAAGGAAAAGATTTTTCTTCCCAGTTTTTCTTCCTTTGGGAAGGATTTGGAGCAGGCTCTCTCCTCCAAAGAAGAGTGAACTCATTGGGGAGAAAACAGAACCAAGAGGAGCCACCACTGATGTAGCTCACCATGGAGCCAAATTGCCTACACTTCTCTGAAACTGTCCTCCAGGTAAGGTAGACAGAATATTAGAAATATAGATCCCAAAAGATTTAAATTCAGGTGGGCATAAAGTCATGCAGCACTATCATCTGAACTGAACAGCCTCTGCGGCAAGAGGATTTTAGTGTCTGAACCATAATCTCATTCTCCTGAGAACCTCTGGAACACAAGGTGGTCATTGCAGTGATGAGTCACACCTGTCAGCAGAGCAATACCAGATACAGCTGGCTCACTATCTCCTCTTGTGAGTCTTTTACCTATTGCACAGTAGTCTCATACTATTTTATAAGTGATTCTGTTTTATCAGAGACTTATTGCAGATCAAGTAAAGCATTGCTCTGGGGAGTATGTGTAGATTGCAGAGCTCCAAGGCAGCACAAGGAACAATGGAAGGATTTGGAGACTGGTATGAAATTGTTACTTAGCAGCAGCAAATGAGGTAATAAAATGAGCAAGGATACAGTTAACAAGCCAAGGCCAAGAAAAATATAAGATGCCAAGAAGAGAAAACTTTAATAGAGGGAAATGTCACAAGAATCAATAAAGTTGGACAGAGAACTGTGTCTTTCTGCATTAAGTGATGCAGACAGTGTGAAACAGATGCTCTTTCAATGTCATCAGCAACTTGACAAGTTGGATAAATAATTGTTGCCAAGAAAAAGAAAAGCATGTGCTGTCAGTGTGGGTGGTTTCCATGATTGCCATGGCCTCTGGTTCAAATGCAGTTACAGAGATGATGAAAAAGAAAATAAATATAGAAGTGGCTGAGGAAAAACAATTAGCTTCCCACAGACGGGCCTTTGGCATATCATAAATTGTAGCTGCCTTTCTCATCATTACTTTGGGTGGCAACATGGGAAATAATAAAAGGTGGAGAATTATGGGTACATTTCCTGAGTCCTTCCCATAAAAAAGGAGAAACTGTTGGTCTGGAAGATTTGCTATGAGGAAACTGCAACAGACGATTCAGCTGCAAAACAACTAGACACAAAATTCCCACCTGACTGCTGACAAAAGTGTCACTACCTTCAGAGCTCCAGCTCTGCAGCCATGTACCATGAGGGCACTGATATGTCATTGGTAGTTCTCTTAGGGAGCTCACAGTGTTATTCAAGACATTTCTACACTTGGAGCTATCAGTGCAGTGTGATGAGGGGCTCAGTTCATGCACAAACCCCCTGAGGACCCGAGGAGAAGGCACTCCAATGCCTTGGAGTATCCTTCTCAGATAATAGCTGGATATCAAGTGTTCATATAAAACATGACAGGAGGAAGCTCTTTCTAAGGTCACTTGGTCTAGACATGTTTACTTCATTCCCATCTTTGTCTGAGGAGAATAATTCCACAGCTACAACCTCTTGGCTGAAAATAGGGTGTCTTCTATGCAGAGTCATAGACAGAATCACCTGAGTATCAC
The DNA here is from genome assembly GCA_013397795.1 of Orthonyx spaldingii. NCBI lineage: Eukaryota > Metazoa > Chordata > Aves > Passeriformes > Orthonychidae > Orthonyx > Orthonyx spaldingii. The sequence continues at coordinate 913,959 of VZTJ01000986.1, read as the reverse complement.
ATTCATTCTCTACACACATCCTCTAAATCCCGAAAGACCTAAGAAACAGGGTCAGATTTATATTGATGTCAATCCCACTTAAATCTTACTTTAGGAAGGTGAGAGACAGGAAAGATGTGTATTGAGTCAGTCACTTGGACATCTTGTCTCTATCTCAAGGACAAACAATGTATTTTTATACTTCCTCTATAATTTTCAAGTTCTTAAGCATTTCAGCCACTGAAAATCCTCATCTCAGTTCATGAGCAATTTCACTTACATAAACACAGAAATGGATGTTGGTATAATTTGCTACAGTCCCAAATAATCTGTGAGGTAAATTGTCAATAATAAAGCAGTGAGTGAATATCAAATAAATGGCAATGTTGTTCTTTACTCATGACACTTTGTGTAAGAAATAAAGTTTGGCTGCAATTACTTGGGAGCCTGATTTGTGTTGTGTACTGAATAATGGGTGAAGGAAGAGGGTATAAAACTTTAGACTATCGACAGGATTCATCCAATTAAAATACATGCCTTGCCTACAACCATATAAAAATAGCACTGTAATAAGCATCAACAGTGGTGACATAGTTAGAGCAGTGACAGAAAAACTCTCTGCTTTAACATTTGGTGTAAGACAAAATTTCAGGTTGTTTATTCACCCTTGATATGAGACTGAAATCCACTGAAGATAGGTTTAAACATTTTGACTAGAAGGAAAAACAACCACGAACCATACATCTGAACTGTCATTGTGGCTTTGTCCTGCACAGGACAAACCTGCTGGCCTGCCTGGGCAAAAGAGCAGGGGTGGCACAAGTATGAGCTCCTGGCAGGCTCTGGGGTTCCTGGCTGGAATGGAGGAACCGGCAGGTGGCTTGGCTTCCTGATGTCATCTTGATGCAGGAGGTGTAAATTTCAAATTGTCAAAGGGTATTACCAGCTTTAGGCTTGCTTGAGATTTCAGAATGTTTACACCCTTAGTCCTTTTTCCTTTTGAGAAGAGAGCCGCAAGCTCTTATGGGAACACTTTTGAACTTTGGCATCCAAAATACAAGTTTAAGGTTTGCCTTCAGACCCCATCCCTCATGCGTATGACGACTTTGCTTGATCCTTGATGCAGATGAAGTCTCATACTCAAGGCTGGCTCAGATCACAGGTTTTGGGTTGCTCCCTGGTTTGGTCCCAGACCAAGCAGAAATGTCAGGTGTTTTATTTCAGAACTTTGCTCTAACATCAGTAGAATAAAACCAAAGACCCAACAGTAACACCTATTGTTCTCTCTGGTGATTTAAAAAGAGTAAGTAATACTATCCATGAACAGAGCTGGCAAAGTATTTAGTGGTCAGTTGGGAACAAGAAGGGTCTCAGAAGATTTAGCGAGGACATCTGATCCCTATCTACTCCTCCTCAGAAGCCCCTGTTTCACACTGCATGATATGGTTAATGTCTTTCCGATTCTTGAATGCCTGCACAGTTTCTCTGTGTGATCCTATCACTAACGTTGATAAAGAGGTCTGCCTAAAGCAATAAGACCACAACATATTTGCCTCTTTGAACTAGAGTAATTCTGCTGCCAAACCAGAGCTCCCAGCCTTTCAAGGTTCAGCTGGCAGTTACATGTATATTGACATTTCTTTTTACCCCAGGCCAGATGAGGGAGAAACAGTTTCTTACTTTGTAAAGCACTTTTCTTCCCGCTGTGTGACACCTTTTAATACTACATTTTGAAAGGAGAGTGAAGGTGGTTTCCACAGAGACAGAGAGATCTTCAAACTTTTCTGTTGCCAAAGAGGAAAGACACACTTCATTTAAACAAAGAGGGCCTGAAACACTTTTACCTTTCCAGTAACCTACAGTGCCTTTCCTTTGACAGCTGTCTCCTGAAGTTAATCAAAGCTTCCCAGCCTGTTTGCTGATTACCCATGCTGGAGAGGAGCTTTCCTTAATGTATTGCTTTGGTATACATTATTTTTTCATATCAGATCATCCAAGAGGTTTTGAGAAAGACTTATGAAAAAAAGGTAAATACATGTGTCGTGTCACAGAAAGAAACTGCATTCCATTATTGGCTGTTCAGGGGATTTAGTTATAACGCTGCAGACAAAGGTTTATGTGTTATGAAAGATTACACTTCTACATTTCTCAGCAGGTTTAATTCTATTTTATGCAACTTTATGTGGAAGGAAATCTAAGTCAGACTTCTTTCTCAGAAGAATAAATTCTCTGTAAGAGCCTGAATCTGATGTCTGGCTAAACCAGCATTTTTATCTTATAGTATAAAATAGTACCTATATGCCTATGAATTCTGTTCTTGGTGACAATTTGCATGATGTGCTATATTGCCTATTCTTCTACAGAGCCAATTTCAAATATATTTATCTACTAAAGATCTGGTGTTTGTTTGGCCCCCTCCGCTTACTCTCAGAAAAGCAGTATGGTGGCATCTCTTCACCTTTCCTTAATTCACCAGAAATTTCAGGATCTTGTTTTTTCTTTTTGCGTGTTTTTACTAAAACATTTAGGAAGCAGGAATTTAAGCATTAGGAATTTCAAGCAGAAGCTGAGAAAACAAGCATAACTTGTTTTAGAACTATGGGATCTCTTCATGTAAACTTCTTCACTATTTCTATATTAATGATATCATGTCTGAAATAATTTGATCGCTTGAGTTTAATGCCAAGGCAGAGACAAGCAGAATGGAGTCCACAGTGTGGTCCTTTCCAGGCTCTGTCAAAAAGAGTCTGTGTCAGAGATATGCTGATTTCAATTTATTTAAATCCCCTAGTTACAGCATAGCAGCAGTTGGAGATGGAACACACCTACCAGATCTTGCTTCTGATTTATACCCATGGACCAACACAAGGTGTTTATCATACGTTTCATTAGTCTTGTCCTCTCAGATTTTAAATATAGCTTGATTGGTGGCTAAGTGTTATCACTCGTCACATTTTCAAAGTAGTTAGGGGCAACAGCAATTACTTGGAGGAGCTACAGTTTAGAAACCTGGTGGAAATGCTTCAATTTTGGGCTCTAATAGATTTTCTCTGCTAGAGGAGGTAGACAAGGTTGGCAGTATGGAAGAACAGTTGTAAAGCTGGAAGGTGTTGGAAAATCCAGATTTGTTCTTATAAAACCTGTCAGTTCAAGAGATTGATGTTTTCTTTCAAAACAAGCTCCATGAAGCTGTGAGTAATTTCCCTTTAATAGCATACCCATGTGTTCTTGAGAAAGAAAGAGAATCAGTGAACCACAGAATATAGTTAAAGACTTGTATACACTCCAACACCATGGCATGGTTTAACTTCATACAGTCCATTCCTCCACTTAAAGGGAAGAGCTCAAAACTGAGGCAATCGATCTAAAAGAGTAGACTTTGTACATGGTACTTTAAGGGATAAATAGTGCAATAGCTTCACTGAGTGAAGACACTTTCGTGGACATGAATGGTATATTATTAAATCTTTAGATGATTTATTTTGATTTATTTTGAAGTGATTTTTTAAAAATGTGACTGCATAATCACACATCTATTTACAGTGCACTGTTTTCTCAGATCTGAAGGCACAAGCACAAACATATGGCAGTGATTCTGCAACGAATCCTGACGTAGGGCTACACATGGGCATTTTAGAAAATGAGGCCTTGAATGTTCTTCCATATGGGGATCCCCTCATTCTCATACATTTTGTAGCCAATCTCTGTGAATCCCTGTGCAATCTCATGCCTCTGCTATCATGTGTCACAGACTCTTTTTGGTTCTAACACCTACAAATTGTCTGACAGCAACATGACTAGCACTAGTACTGTGACCACGTTTATCTTCTGATGTGAGCTGGGTTTCTTGCCCTCTAATCAGTCAGAAAACACTTCCTGGGGTGTATGAGATGGGAGGAAGGATGCTGCTGACTTTCCCCCAATGCATCAAGATCCCACTAAGGCATGCCCAGACATGGGAAAAACTTCCACTGCAGTGATGCAGCTGTAGAATCAGTCACTGGTTCCTCTGGGCTCCCCAAGTGTGTGCTTGGGTTTAGGCAGTAGCGTACAACTTCCCTTGGCTTAGATTAAGCACGTGCTCAAGACTGTTGCTGGTGCGCAAAGGATTCTGTTCTCCATAGCACCAACATAAAAACCAGTAAGACAGTTTAGCATGTAGGTCCAAAGGACTTCAAGGGACCAATTCATATGATGAAAGGTACCTACACCCTGAAGTGTTTTGCTGAACGAGGGCGTTTTGAAATATTTTCTACACATCTTACATTTGAAAAATCATAAGCAGAGCTGAGAAGGCCAAGAAAGAAAAAGAAATAAACTGAAAGAAATACTTAGGGAATGCAGCCATGCCAATCTGTGTGTGTATAAAACAGGATTTTTTTTATTGTTCTTTATGAATTGACTGTAGACTATGTAATACAAGCAAAGCATAAAGGAATAATGAAAAGACCAAGACACAAGTAAGTCTCCAAAGAGTGTTTTATGGCCTTTGTCAGAAGAACAATGCCCCACACCTTACTTTGTAACTGTCATTACCTTCACATAAAGATGCAATATTAGAACAAAATCTGTTCAGAATGTTTTTTCACTCTATCCCCACAACAAAAACATTAGAATCTGTCACAGAATGAATATAATGATGCTGATTGCAAACAACACAAACCAGCTGTTCATTTTGCTAACTAAAATGGGAAGTTGAAGGGGTAAAAAATCAATTGTTTTCCATGCCAAGTATAAATTCCTACACATCATTAGTATTGTACTATTTTACTTGAATAATCCTGTAATGATGCACAGATAAATGGTAAGAGCATGCTGGCTGATGAGCATACAAAGAGCTTATGTTGTGAGAGATACACAGCTTGGACATGTGGCATTTGTGTGTAAGACCATTTGGTGGGAAAAAGCCCATCTTCACCACAAAGCCATTTTAGTTTTGCCAGATACAGGAGCAGTTGAATGATTTGTGTGATATAGTCAGAATATGCTATGATAAAAATGATGTATTGATTCAAGGAGATTTTAATTTAGATTAGTTCACTTAAAATGAGTAATAAATTGAAATGAACTCTGCAGAGCTCATGTTCAGAATGAATTCTCTTGCCACCTCACTGAAACCTTAGGTGAGGAATAGTTCTAGTTAAAACTCTAGCCCAAATCATCAATTTTAAATAAGAATTGTAAAAATAATTTGGACAAGAAAATGACACATGATATCTGATTTGTAAATGAATTCTAGGGGGAAAAAAAGAAGAAAAATTATTTTCCTAAAATAAATCAGAAAGAAAAATGTTAGTAATTTCAATACTATCCTTTAATGTTAACAGCTCCTCATGTATCAAATGCTGCATTAATATTTGATAAAAACTTGAATATTGCTGCTAGTATTTCTTTCCAATAATACCTCTTTTTCTCTCCATCTCCATCTTTCTGGATAGGACTTTTTATGAGTTGTTGCTATACTGAAGCCTTTTACAATAACTGACAGTTCTGTTTGCTAAGATGTCTTGTGCTGATTTAACCTATTTTGGTTTGCATATTGTTCATCCATGCATGTTTACAATGGGCATACCCACCACCCACACTCAGCCTGTTAATGTATATAAGCACATGTTCACACACTTCAGTATATGCTGTTTCTTGACTCATTTTTAAAGTCTCCACTTCCCTTCTCAGTTTCTTACTATAATTCTGATTTTATTTTTTCTATATTAATTTCCCTGTATATTGCTGAATTTATTTTCTACATTTGTTGATTTGGAAATACAAGTCCTAAAACAGATAACAGAACTGAACAAAATTGGGATGTATTTTGCCTCAATTTTTTCTGTAACAATAGCTTGTTCTTTAGTCTCCATCATTTATTTTATGGGATTCTTTGTTATTGTTGTTTGCATTGCTAGTAATAAGCTTTCCTCATGTAATTGATGGTCTTTGTCTCACCGTCATGGTTTAAGCCCAGAGAGCAACTAAATAACGTCCTCTGGCCCAGTCCCCTCACAGTGGGATGGGGGAGAGAATCAGAAGGGTAAAGTGAAAAAACTCATCAGTTGAGACAAATACAATTTAATAGATAAAGCAAAAGCAGAACAAGGAATTCATTCACTACTTCCCATGGGCAGGCAGGTATTCAGCCAGCTCCAGAAGAGCAGGGCTCCCACAAATGTAACTATGGCTTGGGAAGAACAACACCATCACTCTGAATATTCCACCCAGGGGGGATGCACTTCAGGGACGGGGCATTGACAACTTCTCTGGGCAACCTGTTCCAGTGCTTCAGCACCCTCACAGTAAAGAATTTCTTCCCAACATCTCATCTAAACCTGCCCTCTTTCGGTTTAAAACCATTTCCCTTGTCCTGTCACTGTCTGCCCACAAAAAGCCCCTCCTCTCCTTTTATAAGTCCCTTTTAGGTACTGTAAGGCTGCAATGAGGTCTCCCCAAAGCCTTCTCTTCCCCAGGTTGAACAATCCCAGCTCCCTCAGCTTGTCTTTGTAGGAGAGGTGCTCCATTCCTCTGAGCATCTTCGAGGCCATTCTCATGTGACTTTTGTCCAGGTAGTTGTAGAGACCAATAACTGTGGAGAGTGATAAAATATCCCCTGAGCGTTATCATAACGCCCATATAAGAAAATATACATATTCCACTGTCCATAACGTGGCTGCTTGGGACTTTTGCTGCCTGAACATGGTCACCTTGAGCTCCCAGCTCCTCTCCGCTTGTGGAACTGCCCTGCTCTTGCTGTCCCCTGAAAATGGGACTGGAAGGTGATTGACATTAAAACGTTGTTGATTTCATTCGCAATTCCACACACAAACACCTGGATTTACAGACACTGGTGGTCTGTCCAGCATCAAAGATGCCTGAGTTTATGTGGTCTGTCCAGGGTTTCTAGTGGAGGACAAGATACCAACTATTGAGTCCTCACCTTGTCTCCTGGTTTGGTAACCATGTGCTGATTTCTGCATGTGCCTTTCTGTGCTCCTTTGGGCCTGATGGTCCTTTGTGTCTCCATCCTACCCTGTGAGTTGTCAGGATTTACTCACAGTCCTTTGCCACCTGAGTGACCTGTGAATTTGTGTGTTGTTGCATGCTAAGAATGTGAGGAGCTGCTGATCTCTGGGTATCTTCAAAACATAATCAGACATTTCCATTCATTCCCTATTCACACCAGTCATAACATTCCTATTACTTTTCTCTACACATTCTGCATGCATTTTTTTATGCACTGAACACTTCCAGATCAAAAAATGTATCAGGGTGCATGTTCTCTTCCCAGAGGAATAAATCAAATGGCTCTAGCAAATTTTAGACACTTTAATTTAAGAAGGGATACATTTCCAGAAGCAGAGATAAAGGGAAAATTAATAAATTTTCTTCACGTCAGAAAATAAATTCAGGTCTAGACTTCGAATGGATTATATTTCACAACAGAAAAATACTATCTTTAATGTCTGAATCAAAGGCTAACAAGGATTCTGGATGGGGCAAAAAAAAAAGGCAGCTAGCTCTTTGATAGCAGTTTCTGTGTTGCTGCAAACCAGCAGCATTACAAAGAAAGGCATTTGGAAATGGCCATCCACTTTCAACAAGATATTTAATTGGGGTCCAGTACAAATAGTTCCTTTCTGTCACCTTCATGTGTCTGTAGCTTCTGCAATGAGTGAGAGGATCCTAAACTTGCTTAATGCTATCAATCAAGTTTATCATTTGTGTTATTTCTAGAGAATGTCATGTCTCCCTGAGGAGTTTCTGACCACACAGGTAAATCAAATATGTCCAGGGCTATTCTCCAGTACTGAGGCCAACTGGTGTGCTGTCACCTGCACCTGTCAGTCCCAAGGCAATTTAGCCCATGGGAAGTCTGCTTGGCCGTGACAACTTTTGAACCTTGCCTGGGAAATAATTGGAAGGGAGCTAACTGGGTTTGGGTAAAATCATGCCAGAGATTTGTTTTAAGAGTTTACCACTATAAATGAATGAGTTATCATTCCCAGAACCTTTGGCACAGTGTCATTTATCAGTATAGACATCACCAGTGCAGACTCCGTTCTTTGAAAAAATAAACATATCTCAGCATTTAGTGTCAGAGAAGGGGGAAGATGTTCACTGCACTGTGTCCAGATGTATTGTGGCTAGATGGCTTTTCTTTTTTTTTCATTCTCCATGTCTGCTTTAGTCATATTATCTCCAGAGTGGATATGACACTATTTAATCTTCCTTCTAACTTTCTTCCAGGAGATTACATAGTTATTATTTAGGTAATAATTAGATTTTTCTCTAACATTAGATCAAATCCAATGTTAGTAGATATAACTTTGATTTTAATAAGAAAGTATTTCTATTTCATAGATAGAAAGAGCTAATTAGTAGATAAGATCATAAAGTCAATACCTTTGAGCCCCTTCCTCAGATTTGATTAAATACTAATTGGAGAACTGCCATTCGCACATGAAAGTTAATAGCAGATTTAACCTTGTATGTTTCATAAAACATAAAGCTTTTCTTAATTTTTTCCTTCTTCTTTCTCTTCCAACCTGACTCCTAGCTGCAGGCAGTTAATCTCCATTCTACTGCCTTCATCATTTAGAAGAGAAACAAGTGGACCTGAAATTTTTCAGACCTGTATTTCACAAATAATTTTTTCTCCTGGTGATAACATGAAAAGTGTTTTGAGAGTGATTTGGAGACAGGCGATGCTTTGCCTGGGACTGGGGGTAAAAATAGTTTTCTTTCTTTTTTCTTCCTTTCATTCATTTGCTCTTTTTAAAGTTGTATTCCTTCTGAATCACAAATTGGGGACATTACTGTGCTTTTTCATCCTCATCTCCCAGTGCCTCGAACAGATGGATGTGTTTCGTAACCGAAAAAATCCTTGTTTCGTGGTAGTTTTCCTCCAAAACTCAGATCATCAGCAACAAGTAATAAAGTCCTTGCAATTGTTAGGTTCAGTGATGGGAGCAACAGGTGCCACATGTGTGGCAATCAGAATGGTGCCAGAAAATGAGACTGGATATGGAGACCTGGTCAATCTCCTCAAGCAGCGTGAGCTGCCAGATACGAAGTAACTGATGCAGTTGCCAAGATACCAGGATCAGGTCATGATTCCTACAGCAGACAGCCATATTAAGAAATACCTTTTAAAATAACTGCAATTTGAAGGCTGATGCAATTTTAAATTATAATAACAAAACAACTGCTTTGCTTGTTATTTACCCTGTATGATTTGCTAAAAGACTTCAGCTTTCTGTCAGAATAAAGCAGAATTAATTGTCAGTTCACACAGCCATCTGTGAATGGAAGACTGAGATCCCACAAGAAGACTCAGGCATCTGGATAGTTCCAGTGGAATCCAGCACCTTCCTGTCGATTCCCAGACATCTGGTAGGATTTTTCTGCATGCATACAGATACGTAATGTGATAGACATTGTTTCTGCAGACCAAGGTTCATTTGTACAAGAGGTACAAGAGAAAAATCGCACTATAATCTGAAATTAAAGATACATCTTTTTGGTCAAGGACTTCTAAATAATATGACAATTCAATGATCAATTCAATATGACATACTGAGGAGCAGATTTGCAGCTGCAGCAGAGCTCTGCTCAGCGACTGCTTGTGCTAGCTGAGCACTAACCAGCTCGAGCACCTGCTGTGCTGAGCTCAGGGATTAATGGCCTGTTGGGATGGTTTCTTGCTTTGGGTGCAGGACGCATGGTGGGTATGGTGACCACCCTGCAGGCCATGCAGTGGAAGTTCCTGTGGTGCAGCTCTGTTGCCTCTGCAGTGAGTAGCTGCCCTGATTTTGTAAAGCAGCTCCTCAGCTGTGGCATGTGAGCTGCCAGGCATGGGCAAACATCATCACAACTCCCTGCATCATTTACAAATGAGGCTTTCAGGCAGCCATGCTCATCCCACGGCCCCTGGTGAGAAAGAAGCACAGGAGGAGCCCTGTCTCTTGGGCTGCTGTCATCAGAGGGGAGGAATGAGATGCTGCTCCTGCCTCAGATCCCCCCATCCCACTGGATGCAGCAGCAGGGGAGTGTTGTGGGGAGCTGTTCGTGTCCTTTCCACTTGGCATGTTATGCTGACCAGTTCTGGAGACACAGTAGAGGCCTAGGTGGTCTGTTTGCTTCTACCTATTCTTAGCGTTTCGTTTACTTATGAATTGCCTCTGGAATTTCTGTTTGTTTCCACTAATTTTATATGGCACTGAAGAGGTTAGCTTAGACTAGATGTCTTATTTTTAAAGTCAAATTATATTAATTCTTAGTTAAAATCTTAACATTCTTAGTCTAGGAAAAGCAAACATACAAAAGGTTTTCACTTCTTAGCCTGCAAGTAAATCTATAACATCATTTGGACTCAGCATGCATTTAAAGGTTCATTAGTGCCTTAATAACTAAAATGATACTGAACCATTTTGGCAATTATAACACAACCGTGCATGAATAGAATATTTTTCACTGCACTGTGGTGTACGCTACAGTGCGCTTGCAAAGTAAACCTGCAAATACTTGCTGCTTAGCCTTTCTCATCTCTGAAATTTGTAATTAGTTCAATCAGGAACTGTTCTGTTTACTTGAACTGGCTTTGATTTGAACTGTAGTTAAGATAGCATTATGCAAATTCATGGCAGATGTGCAGAAAATTATTTTTCTGCTGTTAATATATTTGTCCAACATCTTTGCCCCAATTCCTAAAAAAGATCGATTTTCTTTTTCAACATTACTTTCCCTTTCCCAACCCCATAGACACATTTGAAAAGAGTGAGAAAAGTCACTTTTAGCATGACTGAAATACTGGTCTGCCAGCTCCCTTTAAGAATTCCCTGAGATGGAGCCCTCCTGCTCAAAGCTGTACACAGAAAAGTGGAAACTCTTGCAATCTGGTTGTCAGGGACCTGTGCTGCTTCTGAAGTTATAGCAGGAATGTTGCATCAAAAAAAGAAATGTCGTCTCCTATTAAGAGGCAGAAAAAATGTCTAAATACTGAGTTAGCAATCAAAAAGAGTAGGTCAGAAACTTCTTCATATGATGAGTTTAGGTAGGTGGTCTTCATGGATTTATATTCAGTTCATACTTACACTACTTAGAAAAGATTTCACAGAATCACAGTAAATGCTGATTTGGAAGAGACCCTCAAGGATCATCCTGGCCCTACATAGGACATCCCCAAAAGTCACATCCCCTGAGAGTGTTGTCCAAATGTTTCTTGAACTCTCTCAGTGCTGTGACCACTTTCCTGGTGAGTCTGTTCCGGTGCCCAAACACCCTCTGGGGGAAGAACTTTTTTCTAATACTCAGTCTAAACCTCCCATGACACAACTTCAGGCCATTCCCTTGGGTTCTGTCACTGGTTACCAGAGAGAGAAGATCTGGGTCTGGCCCTCCTCTTCTCCTTATGAGGAAGTTGTGGCCTGCAATGAGTCCTGTCCTCAGTCTCCTCCAGGCTGAACAGACCAAGTGACCTCAGCTGCTCCTCATGCAGTTTCCCCTCAAGGCCCTTCACCATCCTCATTGCCCTCCTATGGACACTCTCTAATAGCTTAATGTCTTTTTTATATTGTGGTGACCAAAGCTGCCCCCAGCACTCGAGGTGAGGCTGCCCCAGTGCAGAGCAGAGGGGGACAATCCCCTCCCTTTCCTGGCTGGCAATGCTGGGCCTGATGCCCCCCAGGACACACTTGACCCTCCTGGCTGCCAGGGCACTGCTGACTCATGTTCATCTTTCCATTGACCAGGACCCCCAGGTCCCTTTCTGTGGCACTGCTTTCCAGTATCTCATTCCCCAGTCTGTCTGTACATCCAGGGTTGCCAGTCAGTGGGAATTAATGTTCAAGTATTGCTATTAATTGAATATTTTAATTCCTTAGCCATTTTTAAAATCAATTCTCATATGTCTGGGTAATGAAATGTCATTCTGCCAACCAAAGCAGTTGTTATACTGCAATGCAGTGGAGAAAAAATATAATGTGCTGGTGTAAGGAAAATTTGTCTGGCTTCACCTTCCTCTTCACTCCAAGTTCTGAAAATATTGCACAATTGTTCCAATAAAGCTCCAGTATGGTAATGCAGATACAATACCTCCAGAGGTGTTCTCGTTCTGGTGTTATAAGTATTAATACATGTGTAATAGTTGGGAATCTTGGAAAAAGTAAAATAATTGAACTTGAATGTCAGCATACTTTCCTTCTATTGCATTTCTCCTCTATTCAAATATATGTGTTTTCACAAGCTGTTTCTTGTGCACTATAGAAAATGTGTCTGCAAAATAATCTTTTCTCCTGGTCTATTTTTGCAAGAGTCCTGAGCAGATTCTTTCTGATTTCTCTCCTTTTTTAAAAAAATAGCTTTCTAGTGCAACAGAAACGTTCATGGAAAACATCTGCTTTCCCTCAAAGCCTGTTTCTTTGTCAGGAAATGAAATCCACACTCAAAACCCTTTAATCCAGAACTCCAAAATTCATCTGATTTATGCTGGCATATATTTACATAAAGTTGGCGTGCATAGGGTTAAGGCACTGCATAAGCACTCAATATTAACACGGCCCAAGGAATAACCAGCCTCATTCCTGTTTATTCATGATATATGGGAATGAGGCATCTTTGCAGCTTCTGTCATTATAAACCTCAATTTCTGCTTTCTGCCATACCTTCTTGTTATTTTCTTGCTGTCATCTGTAGTCAACAGTCCATCCATCACCGTTGCTTTGATGATTGCCAGAGCCCTTGCACCAAGACCACACTGTCAGTTTGACACCCTGTGTGTGGAATAACCTTTCCACTACAGTAAGGATTTCTAGCAGCTCAAATGCCAATGGGACAGGCTATTCCTTGCCAATGATAAGCATGCAGATGAAAAAACCTCCTATCTTTCCTGGGTTTACTTTTTTTTGTTTGTTTGTTTTATTACTGTCTGCTTTGATTTGTGGTTTTGGTCATTCTGATTTCTCTCCTATGCTCATGTTGCTGCTGTGACACAATCTTTTATCCAGGAATATCTTTTGGAAGAAGTGAACATGATTTTATTTGCTCTGGCTGACCACAGTTAGCAGGAATGCATCGTGCTGTCTGTATTAGGTCTGATTTCTTAGTAAATACCAGTAAAATCGTGCTGTGAGTGCTAACTCTCCTCAATTTTCCTCGGTTTGCATCAAAGCAGTTTTAAATAGCATGTTTAAACAATATGTTTGCATTCATCTTTTCCCATGTAACCTCCACACATACACATACACCTGGATGTATACAAGTATTGGATTATATACATAAAGCAGGATAAAGCAAATCAGAGTCAAGGCATGAACGGACCTGACACAGAGGTAACCACCCCCTGGCATGGTTTGGTTTTGGAAGTGTCTGTGTGTCCTTCCTTGCATTGCTGGGAATTCCTCAGTGAAGGAATGCTACGAGCACCATCTCTCTACTACGTCTGTACAGTTTGGGACATGCAAGCAGACTCAGAGGGTTTCCATTTTAATCACTCACAGTCAATCAGTACAGTTATGTCTTTCATTACATTCTTTTATTTAAAAATTAAACAAAAAAACCCAAGCAACAAAAAGAAACCACAGAGAAATTTTCTGATTTTATTTTGGTATGAAATGTGTTCTTTTTAAAATTCTCCCCAACACATATTTGTGCTTTTGAAAATCTTATCTTGAACAGCAGGTTTTTGGTACTCAGAAACTTATACAATTAAATTGCTTAATTGGTCAATAATATGGAAATAAAACTTCCTAGAACATAGGACCTTGCAAAAGATCTGTTTCAAGAGCATCTTCTCTTGTTGCATATTTGTTGTATTTTTCACTGATGTAATCCAAGACTGCTCAGGCAACAAAACATTCCTGTTTTGATGTTAGGGGAATGGTGTTGCCCCAAAGGATTTGCCTATTCCCCACTGTAGCAGAGGTTTTCCTGATGCAGTCAGCATGATGCACACACACCAACACGGAAATTTACCATTTTTCTTTCTTCAGAGGAATTGGCTAATGCATGTAAAAAGTGCGGAAGCTTGAACATACGCTCAGAGATGATAAAAATAAAAGTTATATTGGGATAAGGCTTTGCTTTCTACTTTCTGTTATCAAAAATTATAAGAAGTCAGGAGACAGTCAGTCTCCTTGTAGTTATAGTTAATGGACAGCATCATCACTAGTAGAGCAAATACCTGCTCCGTTTATAGTTTTCCAGGTACACCTGCAAATGGGAAGGCAAGCCCTCCAAGTAATAGAAAGTGTTAAGGAAACTAATAAGCAGCTTCTGTACAATCTTGTAGACAGTATGTGACACAGTAAAAAGATGAAATAGTCTCCAGAACTGGAGGAAAATTATTTTGGAAAGGAGATTCAATTCAAATGTTGAAAGATGCTGGAATTATACAAAGTGCTAATGAATACAATTCGATGCAACTATCAGAAAGGAAAATTACATTTAATATCTCCATGGCAGAAAGTTCACGAGAGAATAGAGGGAAAACTGCACTTCAATACTGAAAAAATGAGCAGGCTTTTATTCCTGAAGACATTCAATTCCTGACCTGCCAGTACATGGTTTGGCTGTGCCTATGGCATCCATGCCTGTCAGGAATTTATCCATTCCTCTCAGAAAGTTTATGACTAATTCTGCTGTTACTCGGTCAGGTAAATTCCAATTTTGGTAAATATGTGTCATTCAAACATATGAAATTGACACACAAAAAAAGGCAGCAATAAATTTAGACATGAATATCTGGAATCATAGCTGTCAGTTTGCAGTAAACACAAATGTCAGTCTCTTCCAGTCCTCATTTTAATTTGGTGTGTTCAATATTAACTAAATCATCAGTTGCTTTGTGAGGAAGATTTAAAGGCATGCAGAACACTCCCAAAAGGAAGTGTTACACAGCCCTGGAGCAGGGATCTGCACACATGAAAAGGGTAGGAGCAGGGACAGAATGAGATGAGGACAACCTTCTCCACTATAGCAGAACTGGCCACTTATCCTGCTTGGGCTTTGTGTGTAAGCAGAGCTGTCTGGCTACCAGAAAAAGGAAACTGCAAGAAGAGAGAAGAAATCAGTTCAGAAGAAGGAAAATGGGTATCTCCTATGCAATTGCCAGATTCTTTTTAATATAGTTTTTGCATTAAATGCCCCATGGGCCAAGGATACACTGCTGGCTTGGAAGAGAAATTGCCTTCAGAAGAACCAAAAGGACAGAAGGGCTACACCTTTGGTCAAAGAAGACAAGGAGACTTTATTATTTCCTATCCCTAAAGTTGTGCTGAAGCCACAAATATTGAGATTGGCTTGAAACTCACATGACTGAATGAAAGGTTAGATTTATTATATTTCCTACCTGATTTCTGAGCCTGTAGTAAGAAGGCATTTATGTTACAGTCTAAAATTTTCTGGTGGCCATTAGAGTTGGGCCTTGTGACTGCCTTTTTTTCTTTCAACAAAATGGACTGAGATTGGCACTGAGTCACCTATTTCCAGAGATAAAGCATAAATTATTGTGAGAATCAATGAGATGCTGACAGTTGTCAGCACTAGGTATGCTAAAAGGTGGCAGTAATCTGACTTTGGCTTTGCAGGAATAATATAAAGTGCAATTTCAAAGCAAATAAGACTGGGACTATGCAAGGCTTCTGTCAGATTCATGTTCTCATTTCCTTATGGGTCTCGTCCTCTTCCCAGCTGGCTGCATTTCTTTTCTACTGGTTACACGATTTTTAGAGTAGTTTGAAGAGGAATATTCTCCTTTGTCAGCACGTTTTTCTTGCCAGGTGGTTTTTGCTGAGGAATTTTTGCAATCTAAAGGTTTCTCTGTGTCTACAGAAGATATCTTGCAGAGGAAGATATTTTGTTTCATGTAAACACTACCACAGACTTAGGAGTTTAGACTTAATTTGATATCTAGTAATCCAATAATAAAGACATTTCATGGTATCTAGAGCAGATGGCTGCCCCAACAGAGGAATATTTTTTTCCACCCCCTTTATTTGCCACATAAGGTCCAAGGTCTACTTTTCAGTAATGTTTGTCTGACCCCAAACCAGTGCTGCTGAAGTGAAATGCAGTGGTGCGCTGATGGGAAGGCATTTCAACTCACTTCACATTCATCTATTAATCTCCTATTTTTGCATTTCTTTGCTTTATTCCTATTGGATGCTGGTCAGGGTGGCTGTGGCTCTTGCAGAGCTCTGATGATGTGCTGCAGCAGGAGTTTCAGCTGAGCCCCAGGGTCCAGCTCTGTGCTCCGCCAGCAGCGACACCGGCTGAGCTCCCGTCCCTGGCTGTGCATGGGGCAGACAAAGGGCACGGCGGAGACAAAAGGTTTATTAAAGTTTAAATGACACAATTGCTGTGAAGATATCTTTTATTTGTTCTGACATCTCTACTGTCAGCAGGAATGACAAAGTGTTCATCACTCACCTCCTTTCTGTAGAGCTGAGGGATGTGGAAATCTGAGAGGGTTTAGCTGGGGCATCCAGTCAAAAAGAGCAGCTGAGTTTGATGGTATTACAGCAAATGTTAACGAACAGGCAGGGCAAGGGTGGCCAAGAGAAAGTTTAGAGGACACCAAGACAGCTTCACTACCGATGTCCTCAAGGTGCCCTTCTTAGGAAAACTTTGTGGCATGTGGTGAGTGCCTCCAAGCAAGAATACGTTTTGGACCTACCAGGAGAGGATGGGTTCTCAAAAAGGCAACCAAGTCCCTAATATTCACTGAAACCTGTGGCTCCAAGGATCAAAACCTGAATTATCAGTACTAGGAGAATGACTGATTTCAGTTGTGACAATGTAAAACAACTTTGTTTTTTTCACGTCCTTTTTATGCTTCCTCAAATTCTCAGTTACCTTTATGTTACGTCATTCTCATCCAGTTCCTCAACAAGAGGTTTCCTGAGGCACTCAAATGAATTCATCAAGCTTTCTGAGGTAGAAATATAAAACTGAATGTCGTCAGCATGCCCTTTAAGCCTTACCGCCTCTGAACTGAAATGAGCATTTGTAAAAGAAAAATTAATCTGCCTTCTCATTCAAGCTCAGGGGCTGAAGAGGAATTTTCCTGCTTTACACCCCAGGCTTATCCTTTTCCAGGCTTTGCAAGTCAGTACCACACCACTCCTAGCCTCAAAGTTTTTGCTACATCAAAGCAAGGACTTCTGAGGACTGATAGGCGTTTCCTCATCTCTAGTGAAAGATGCTTCTTGCTCTCAGTCATACAAAGCAGCTGGCAAAGACATGTATCTTCAGTAGATGGCCAACCAAATGCTGATGTCAGAGACTGGGACTTTTAAAGCAGAGTTCTTCATTACGGGCTTTTCCCCTGTTTCTTGCTAAGTACCAACAGTGAAACTACAGCCTGAAATTGATTTTTTGCCATCACCTTGAGGAAATAAAGATTTCACCTGCAGAATTTGAAACTTTTCTTCTCTGCTAATGTGTGCAGAGAGGGCAGGATGTGCTTCCTGGGGAACCAAAGTGAAGAAAGGTTTTTCTTTTAAAAAGAAACCACTTCGGTTTATAAAGCTAATTTAAACTTCTGTTTGATACCCTTGCCGTGGAAAGGACAAAGCAGTGACTACTCTCTGTTTGATATTGCTAGGTTAGAGATGAAATAACTTTTATTACAAGTAAGTGACTTTAGCCAAGGATTTTTATAGAGATAACAAGGCACATGCTAGTTAGTTGGGATGCCTTAGAAGTAAATCAGGCAAATAGGATAATCTTGGATCTTGACCCTTGTAATTTGGTATTGTAAGAGTTAAAGACTTTAATACTTATTCTGTTAAAATATATAACTAATATTTTGTATCACATCACAGTTATTGTATGAGTATTTTAGATGACCTTTTATTTCTGTTCATTAAGACGCTGGGCATATTTGACTGTAACTTATTGAGATCAATAAATGCTTAATGTGTTAACTTCTTGGTCTAATTTTATGTGACACCTTGCTGAGCCAGCAAAAGGAACGGAGGACAGATTGGGATGTGCAGTGATATCTGAGAGATATTTATATACAACAGCTATGATTTGTGGCATGTTTGTCAGGGTTATTAAACTATTTTCAGATTGCTAAGTCCTCTAACTATCTATCCATAAAATGAAGAAAGGGTCATTTTGCAGTTCAAATGCAGATTTCAATAGATCAGGATTTATTTTCTATCCAGACTATAGATTTTAACTGTGACCTTGGGCAAATCACTTATTCTCCCTACCTCTCATTTATCTGTATACTGAAGTAGGGATAATAACTCCTTAAAGGTGAGAATGAATATGTCAGTGTTCATGTAGCACTCACACTGTTATTCAGCTCAGGTTCCTGCCTCTGTCTCCAGCTGAGACGGAGCTGTTCAAATTGTATTTTGCCCAGAGTTTTTTTCAAAGTGAGCAAGAGCTCTTATAATTTTGACACAGTTATAGATAGTGATTGGCCTGAGACTGTTCACAAAATGTTCAGTCTGTAGCCTGACAGACTTGACGACCTTTGTTTGCCCTTCATTTGGTGTGGAGTCTCTTCTCCTTTCCCAAACATTAAGCCAGATTCTAATGCATTTCAGAAGCTGAAGACTTCCTGGGTTCTCAGCATTGCCACATTGCCACCAGTAGGGCTTCATTTCATCAGTGTGAAAGACATAGTTGGAAGGAAAAGATGACCCTGGATTTTTTGGTTTTACTTCAATGTAAATTATACATTGATAATGATTTACATAATTCAGTCTGGTCAACAGCATGCCAGGGCATGGGTATCTGCTTCTCTGCACAGCAGTTACCCAAGGTAGTCAGCAAACACAACACAGATATATTTTGTTATCAATGAAGACTGAATCATGTTCCTGAACATTTCAAATGCCCAAAGGTTTGCTGTTGAAAAGATTATCAGAAAGCCCTTTTATAACTGTGGTGTGTTGTATATCAATCACTAGTGCTCATGTGCTGTGGTTCTCTGCCACGGCTGCTGTGGGCTCATCTGTTTCCCCTTTACACAAAGGCATCTTCATGATCTTATGCATCTGGCACAGGAGTTGTTTACTGTCACTACATCACAAGCTGTGAACGAGATCTAAGAAGGTCATACCTGTGACCTTCTCTCCTTTTCTTTTTCCATACTTGATAAATGGCTTGTATAGATTGCTTCTTTTTTCTTTCTGCAATGGACATGTTCCAAAAGACATTTGGGTAAAATCAGCAAAATTTCTCCATGATGCCAAGGTCACGAACCCCCACCACATGATAACTACATGGTTTGGCCCCAGCAAAACCCTAGATTTTCCATATGCCATTGCGTATCAGTGCTCTTTAGATGCAGTGATAAAGTAAAGAATATTTTGTTACGTTTTCTGCTTTTAAAATCCCAGAAAGCATCCAAGGCAGCAGGAAACATGCTGCTCTGATCCTGTGAACAAAGTAATTTCTGTCTCCTTTCCATCACAAATGCCAAGCCGCTCTGGTTACCTGTTGAGTCAGCCCTCATGCTACCTAAGGTATTAGCAATTAAAATCTGTACATTCTGAACTGAAGGGATTTCTCTTAATGCCAGGAAAAAGAAAAGCTCCAAAATAGAAAAAGCCATACTGAATCCATCAGTCTTTCTTTGTGTACAAGTACACAGAAAATTCCCAATAGACGTGGGATCAGTGCAGAGAGCAGCACTGGAATTACGGAATATAGCTGGCAAATTATTAAAAAATGAAAAATTGGAACCAGTTCTGTCTGCTTTATCTCAGATGAAACTATCTTTTCTATTGGAGAAACAAACTATCTGAAAATGAAAACAAAGATTAAAAAAAGAAATTTTAGGTAAGAAATGGGTACAATTCTTTTAGGTCATGTCAAGCATACTTCATCCTGAAATGGGAACCATGATTGATAGCTGTTTGTTACTGGTTGTTTAAGTTTTTAAATTAGAATAAAAATACCATTATTTTCTTTATTTCATAAAGGGAAGCAGAGACCTTATAGCTGTCTTGGGGCACTTCTGTGGTCTAGGGTGGTTCAGGGGAAGGCTTTAAAAGTCCCCTTAAAATTAAAGAAAAAAGTACTTTTGTAGGGAGAGTTTTTTACATCAAAGGAGACAAAGGGCATGTTGAAACTGTCCAGGTTTACAGAATGCAGAGTAAAAGAAAAGGTTGTCAAAACCAAATATGAACTAACAAGCAGAGTTTACCAAGGGTGAACCAGATGTTTGGTCAACTCCAGCCTGTGCCAAGGCTCTCAGAGAGGCAATCCCTACATTTTTTCAGGTTTCAAAATCAATAAAAGGAGGGCTCAGGGGAGTCTCCATCCTTTATTATATGTGGGGGAAACATGGTGACAAAGGATGAGGAAAAGGCTGAGTTATTTAATGCCTTCTTTGCGTCAATCTTTAATAGTAAGACCAGTTGTTCTTCAGGTATGCAGACCCCTGAGCTGGAACACAGAGAAGATGCCATAATCCAAGGTGAAATGGCCAGTGACCTGCTGCACCACTAAGACACACACAAGTCCATGGGACTGGATGGGATTTACCTGAGAGAACCGAAGGAGGTGGCAGAAGAGATCACAAAGCCACTGTCCATCATTTATCATCAGTGCTGGCTAACTGGGGAGATCCTGGTTGACTGGAAGTTAGCAAATGTGACACCCATCTACAAAAACAGGAGGAGGATGAGTGATCTACAGGCTGTCTGACCTTGAAGCTGGGGAGGGTCATGGAGCAGATTGTCTTGAGTGCCATCACACAGCACATGCAGGACCAGGGAATCAGGCCCAGTCAGCATGGGTTTAGGAAGGCAGGTCCTGTTTGTCCAATCTGATCTCCTGATCTCCTTCTATAACAAGGTGACTCTCCTGGTGGATCACAGAAAGGCTGTGGATGTGTTTACCTGGACCAGTAAAGCCTTTAACATCATTTCCTACAACATTATCTGGGAGAAACTGGCTGCTCATTGCTTGGACAGGTGAACAGTTTGCTAGGTAAAAAACTGGCTGGATGGCTGGGCCCAAAGAGTGGTGGGGAATGGAGTTAAATTCAGTTGACAGCTGGGCCCTGAATGTTCCCAGGGCTCAGTACCGGGACCTGTTCTGTTCAATATCTTTATCAATGATATGATCAAGGGGATGGAGTGCCACTTCAGAAAGTTTGCAGCCAACACCAAATTTTGTAGGAGTGTGTTGAGATCTGCCAGAGAGTGGGAAGATCTGCAAAGGGATCTGGACAGGCTGGATTGATGTGACAAGGCCAGTGGTATGAGGTTCAACAAGGGGAAGTACCAAGTTCTGTGCTTGGGTTGCAACAACCCTATGCAGTGATACAGGCTGGGGAACAGTGGCTGAAAAGCTGCCCTTGGGAAAGGACCTGAGGGTGCTGGTCAACAGTGACTGAACATGAGCCAGCCTGTGCCCAGGGGGCCAAGAAGACCAGTAGTGTCCTGGCTTGTATCAGAAACAGTGTGGCCAGCAGGACCAGGGCAGGGCTTGTCCCCTTGTACTCAGCACTGGTGAGGTCACACCTCAAATTCAGTTTCAGTTTTAGATCCTTCACTACAAGAAGGACATTGAGGGGCTGGAGTGTGTCCAGAGAAGGGCAATGGAGCTCGGGAAGGGTCTGCCTGGAGCACAAGTCTGGTGAGGAGCAGCTGAGGGAGCTGGGGGTGTTTAGCCTGGAGAAAAGGAGGCCCAGGGGAGACCTTATCACTCTCTACAACTCCCTGAAAGGAGGCTGTAGCCACATGGGAGTCGGGCTCTTCTGCCAGGTAACAAGGGAGAGGAAAGAAGGAAATGACCTTAAGTTTCACCAGGGAAGGTTTAGGTTGGATGTTAGGAAAAATTTCTTCATGGAAAGGGTTATCAAGCATTGGAACAGGCTGCCTGGTGGTTTAGTTACCATTCCTGGAGGTATTTAAAAGATGTGTAGGTGTAGCACATAGGGACATGGTTTAGTGGCAGACTAGGCAGTGATGGGTTAAGGGTTGAACCCAAGGATCTTAAAGGCCTTTTCCAACTGATTCTATGATTCTGAAGCTGTAACACATAATAGTGACCTTGCTACCTGCAGGTAAGGTGCATGTTGATGAAATTGCTCATGGTATTAGTGAGAAAAGTCAAAACAGCTTCTTCTGTACAAGTAGGCTTCAAAATCAGCCTTTGCCTTACAAAAACCATCCCTGCTGTATCAGGCCCCCTCCAGTGTTTTCAGTAAATTTGTGACTGGAAAAGGCTCTGCCTGCATCTGTGAAGAGTTTGCTTCAGTTAAGCTTGGAAAAACAAAGATAATGAAGCATTTTGTGTGTGTTGTGTCCCCTGAGGGAGAAGGACTGATGCACATAAGAAGATTAGAGAAAAAACTTCAGTGAATTGATGTGGATTGCATTCATCCTTATATTAAACTTTATATTAAGGCCCCAATTTCATCTTCCAATGAGAATTCATGAGTAAGGTTGCTGCTTCTTGGAAGTCTGTACTCCAGACTGACTCATCTTAACCTGTTAAGATCTTAGTGCTAAGATAGGCACATTCTGATATAAGACTGAGGAAAGTTTTGATACAGGTTCCCGAAGTTCCTGTTGAGATTTCATTATTCTTTCATGGATGACTCCTTTGGTCAAAATCTTGTTTGTGATTATGATTCCAGACTCTCCAGTACAAGAAAGGCATTTACAGAGTGGACCAGTCAATGAACAGGACACCAAAATGGTCAGGGGCTCAAACACATTGCTAGGAAAAAGGCAGAGGGCTGGATTTCCTTCAGCCTGGAGATGTGTCAGCTGAGGGAGATCTTACTGCTTTCTGAAACTGCCAATGGGAGGGTTCAGAGAACACACAGGCTCTTTTCAGAGCTGTATGCAGAGACAGGATCAGAGGGCAGCAGACTCAATACGAAATTTGGAAAATTCCTCTTTGATGTAAGGAAAACTTTTATTGTGACAGCAATCAAATACTGGAATAAGTGGCCATGAGAGGAGTGGAATATCCATCCTTGGAAAGATCTGAAACTCAACTGGATGTGAGCAGCCTACTCTAATTAGGCCTGCATTGAACTGTATTGAACTGTGGGTGACCTCCACAAGCCCCCTCCAACTTAGATTATTCTGTGAGTTTAAGAGTCAGAAAAACAAGACGCTGCCACTGACTGATTCAAAGGCTTTTGGTTTCCAAAGGTTTCGGAGATACTCCCTTTCTGAAGTGTCGGCAGAGTGCAAATCTGAAGGGGAAGTGGTAAGACTTGCTCCCAGCTTCTGCTACTGTGGGTACTACCATGACCAGCTTGGATCTTCACAGTCCTGAGCAATACCCAGACTACGTTCAGGCAGAAGGAAGGGGTGAGTGACAGCATCATGGGTGATAGTTAAATTCAGCATTTGGAGCATAAAAGCTTTGTTCTCATTTTGCTGTGCTATGGCCCTTAAGAGTTTTTATTCAACTGGAAGGATAACGTTTTTGGAAGTCTTGTAAAATGTTGCATGTTTCAGCTGCAGCTGCTGGTTCAGACTCTTAGGAGTAAGTGATTAAGAAAGTGATTAAGGCCATTTGATATAATTATAATAAAATAAAAATATATAAAAACCTCTGCTATGACCAAGCCTACTTCTTCTGAAATCTGAGGGATGTTTGTCAAGTGAGGTAAACGGAAGTAGATTAGACCTGAGAGCATTTCACCTTCCTTTTCCCTAAGAACTAAGCGTTACTCTGTTTTTCAGGTTAATCTTGGTCCTTCATCTCATTCCACACTGGCATGCTTGCAGGTCAAGGAAATATTTATACAGTAGAATAATTCACAGCACTCTTTTTCCTCCTTTGTGAACCTACTTTTTATTTTATTCCTTTTCTTCACACTCCCTATACACATTCACCAATCCAAATTGTGCTTGTTACATAAGCTGTCAAGTTATCTGTATAATGTTGTGTTAGGGATTTAGCTAGAGAAACAAATTCCCTTGGTGTGTGAGTAAGATTAGAACAGTACATGTGTGTGATGGATTTGTGGACTGAAAAGTCATTCAATTTTAGTTTGATTATATGAAGACAAGGTTAAATATGAATGATATTAGCAGAAGTGTAAGCATGACTCTTCAAAAACCCATGAACTTTAAAATCTCTGCAAACTTGTGTTTGGCACAGCAACATCACATTAAAATTGGCATGTCATTCCTCATTACTTTCTGTTTCTTCCCTTAAGCAACTAAAATTGCTAAATACTTTAGTAATCAGCTTTCTAGCCCTACTTGCTTTTCTCAAAGCCAAATCTTCTGGACACCCTCACAAGAAGAGTTAATGTGCACTTTTTGAAAGACTAGAAGAGAGCAAGACAAAAGCCCTCACTGATGTTGCAGCTTGGTGTTAGTGGAACCATTGCCACAGAGTCACATTGAAACTTTCCCAGGAGTGCCCAAAGCTCTGCTGTCTGGTCTGGAAATGGCAAAAACAAATGCTGATGCAAGAGACTGTGCAGCAGCAGTGAGTCTGAAGCTCACTGAAAATGCTCTCCAGCCCCTGTCTACTCTTTCTGCCTTTGGAGCAGTCAGAAAACATAAGCCAGGAAGGACAGGTTTAATGTCATGTACTTGCCATGAAATTTATTGTCCACAGCCATCCCCAGCCCAAAGGTGTCCTGAGTATTAAGAGGCCACCAGTGTTAGCTGTGAATGGGGCATGTATGACTGGGTGAAACTCACTTCCCATCCAAATGTCAGGTCTGTATAGGAGAGCAGTGTAATTGGGGCAGCCACACTGTCTCAATTGTCATGATGTTTTCAGATGCAGAAACAGGTCAGGTGGGGTGGTCTCCTAAGGCCAAATTCCCCACAAGTCTGCTGATGAACTGACTAAACTTAGAAAAAAGTCAGGATTTGATTTCACTGTAAAAAGAAGTAGGTTTGCATAGTCATTTTAAATAGACACTTTCACATAAGCAGAATCAATCCAGTCTGTTGGTTGTTGCTACTTAAGTGGCTTTCTGCAGGTATTTACTTCTAAATAGCAAGGTACATTTCTCTGTTAGAGAGAAACATGACCACTGACACGGACTTCAAACCTCTTCCATATTCCACTACAAGAAAAGTGAGTGAATAAATCAGTGCTTATGACCTGTGGTGGCCCATTGCCTTTCTTGTGTGTGCTCTTGATAACGACCAACAGAACGATGGAAAAACATTGAATAAGCAAACTGAGATTGAAGTCTTCTCCTTGCAAATCTTCTTCTCCAGGTTTCTGTGGGAACCAGCCACACAGAGCCTCCAAGTTTCTGAGGGAGCTAGACTGCATTTTGTTCTTTAGCTATTGGAAAAAAAGCCTTTAAACATAAAAGCCTTTGTACTTTCAACACCACCAGTCAAAGGAGCCAACAACGGTGACAACACTACAGTTTTAGATCTGTTATAACTCTTTTTATCTCCTACTTTTGTGGTACAAAGAATTGTTTGCAAACCGGAATTGAACACTGGCAGCCCCAAAATTTCTTCCCAATGTGCTAACTGTTTTGTCTCATTACCTGTATTCTGTGATGGCAGAGATTTCAATCTCTGTTACTTGTCAGCAAGTTTGGTCATCTGCAGAGGGGGAAAGACATGATGCATACTTCAGTGTGGATTTACTGTTATGTCACAAAGTGCTGTGTTTTGAAATATAACCTGTTGGTCCTGGCTTAAGGGCAAATTCACGTGCCTTTATGCCACAGATTATATCCAGGTAAAGCAGCTTTGTTAAACACAGTTTTTTAAGTAGAGAACAAATAGGTGATGACTACTACAGCTGTTCTAGTGAGTGGGGTAAGTGCTGAGCATCAAGGCAGCAAAGTCTGCACTGAAACCCCAGCCTGTCTTCTGGCATCAGTGGGTGCAAGTGATGGAAGCTCCTTCAAGCTCTGGTACACACCTGGGAGATGCTAAAAGCAAGAGAAAGCTCTGCCTGACATCTCAGGTACTGACAATTGCAAGACAGGCAAAACATTTTCCAGGCTGTTTCTGACTAAACGCTAACAGGTAGCTTGACACATAACTTCAAACTTCTGCATCATCAAAAATGAAGCTACAAAAACATCACTTTGAGCAACCAAAGACCTAGAATCCACTGCTTGTCATCAGTATGTTTTCTCCATGTTACTAGCAGTGCTGGTTCCTGCTGTGAACTGGTCAAAGCTTAAGAAATACTGAAATCTCAACAGCTATGCAAGATATTAGCATATAAATCGTAACACAGGAGTCATGACATTTTCAGTTTCTTCTGGTCAGCCTTATATTCCAGTAGGAGTGTAAGAAGTCAAGGACTTATGAGCAGAGCCTTTTGACAGCAACCATGGTTGTTGTATATCCATAATTTTGAGTAGTACAACAAAATTTAGACACACAGCCCTTTTATTTTTTTTTTTAATTTTTTTGTGTGGGGGGGAGGGAAGGTATTTGTTGGGGGGGGTTTTGTTTGGTTTTTTGTTTGGTTGTTGTGTTGTTGTTGTTTTTGTTTAAGATATAAAAGAAATAGGTTGGGTTTTCTCAGTTTATCAGAGAGTTTCTAAACCCCAGAGAATTAAAGGCAGAGGTGTTGCTGGAATGCAGCAGATTTTTTTCCTTATCATTTGTTTTCATATAAGAAAGCAAAGTCACAATTTGAGCTAAAACTGCAAGTAAAAATTATCCCTACCTTGTTTAACCAAAGCTGTCTTCTCTGGTACTAGCAACGTTATAATCCTGTTTATTCTCCAGTGAGTTTGGTTTGTAGGTTCTTTCAGGGGAAAAAACTTTGCTAAAGTAAAATAAAACACTGAGGGAAAGTTCCACATTTTTATTCCTTAAACAAAGAAGATAAAACCCCAGACTTTTCCCCTTTTGCAAATCCTCTTTGAAATGGCCCAATGAATTCCAATGGTTTAATGGTTCAAACTGAGAACAAACACATACCCAGTTACTCTTTTGAACACGCAAAACGTAGAGCTACAGTGATAAGGTGAGGTTACTGAGGCACTTTGTACTTACCAGAGCTTTAGCCTCTCTTACTTGATGGACTCCTAACCAGCTTTGACTTTTCATTGACTTTCCTCACCTTTAATTTAAGATTGCATTGACTTTTCCAGTCACCTTAATCCGTTTCTAGCATTAAATTGCTGCACAGCAAACTATAATGCTACTCAGTATTGATTATATTCTTTCCACTCAATAATGTTTTGTTACATATATTGAAAAATAATCCAAGAAGGTTCCTAGTGCTTTGCTGGTTTTGAGTAGTTAATAATTCCACTTATTTTTTTTTTATTTTTTTTTTAGTGTTTCATTGCTCACTTACCCCAGGTTAGTGTTTTGGAGAAGGGAAAGCTGTAAATGAGGTGTAGTGCAGTGTCTATACAGAATGTATTTGATCATTGGGGTTTGCCATAAATGGCAGCTGCTTGAGAGTAAATCCTTACCAGGTCCCCGTAGTGGTTCTCCAAGACACCAAAATCTTGCTCCCATGGCTGATGCACAGCTGGTGTCCAGGTTGGATCACCACAGAAGGAGTGGGTGACAAGGAAGACTGAAAGCTGTCTCAGCCTTGGGACTTCCCAAATATATAACCAGAGAAACACAACACCCCTGGGGATTCGAAGCTCATGCTTAAGACATTCTGAGGACCCTCCACTAGTGAGCAGCTACAGATGAACTCCTCAGGGATGCAGCAATGCTGGAGAACTGAGACCTCTCCATATGTCAGGTTTGCACAGACAGTGCCTGCAAAGCCAGGACTAATTTCCTCCATGTCCTTGCCCTAAAATGGTGGCAATATTTCCTTTTCATGCATGGGTTTTTTTCATGTAGGTTTTTACACCAAGGTAGGACATTACCTCTATTACAATAACCCAAGCCTGATAATAGGCATTTATTTCTTATGAAAGAATTGGAATTACAGAAGTGAAAGGATGAAGCAAAATATAGTATTCTGCAGGCAACTACCAGATGGAATAACACTGTGTTAGCTGCGGCTTAAAGTACTCTCTGGAAACTTAGAAGTTGCCTGAAGAATTACACAAGGAAAGATAAAATCTTTTTTTCCAGCCCCAGGATTTAAGCCTGAATTTATTGTTCCGTGACAGGGTGTCTCCTCTCACCATTTAGTGGATCATAAAAAGAAAACTTAATTTTTCTAGCAAAAAAAGTGACTCATGCTTCAGCCCAAGCTCAGTGATGTGTCTGGCTGGGTAGGTGTTCAATGCTTTTTTGGTAGAGAAAGGATGGGACATATCCATGATAAATATAAAATATTTTTTTATATTTTTGCAGGAAGAAAAGTACTGTGTTCATTGCTGTCTGTCTCCTTGACTATGTTGTCACTACGCAGGCTAATTCCCTTTCTTGGACATTATTGCAGGGGATGTAACATAGGGCTCATGGAGAACAAATCTCTCCTCCCATAAGTCTGCAGACTCTTCCAGGGCCAAAAGGCACACCTTTGATGGTCCTCAAAGTCAGTCTGCTTGGGAGGACACATTGCTAAAAAATAAATTATAGAGTTTAAAGTAATATGAGGTGATGTGTTCCAATACACCTTCCTTAGCACCTTTAAAAGAAACTTTTTTTTTTTGTTTTTTTTCTTCCTCCTTGTGTCTTGTGTTTGGCATCCCTTTTTCTTTTTTTTTTTTTTTTGTTAAGGATGTTAAGTCCTCTCTGACTTTCCTTTCTTCTTTCCCGTAATATTAAAGTAGCTGTCTAATGCAAGTCACTCTGTCCAGGTAAGTTGTTATGTGTCTGTTCCTGGGCAGGCCATTAAAGCACACTCAGAGAAAACTGGTTTGTATAACAGCCTCCACCACAGATCTCGGCTACAACCTCATAAAAATCACTCTGATTTCCCTCATCATGTTCCCTCTCTTGTCCCTGGTCTCTCTTGCCCTGGTAGAGTAGATCCCATCTCTGACCACAAAAAACAGAGCTGTGCCTGCTACAAACTCTGTGTGCCAGGAGAATACAAATTAATGACACTAAACTACAATTGAAAAGCCTTATTGACTCACGTCTTTTATACAATATTGAAGCCTATATGGTTCTTAAGCCTCTCTGTCACAGTTAATACCAGCTTTCAGTCATATTTTTGCAATTGAAACTCAGCAGGGGACTAATGGATGACCAGCTATTTTCTACTAATACACCATAGAAATGAGTGTGCCTGATCAATTCTTGAAAACACTCACAGTGCAGAAAGTACTCAGAGAAAGTCGAAACTATTCTTTTTAAGAGAACATTTTTTATGCTCCCTGATTCTGCATTTAATTCTGTAAGTGTAGTTTAAAGGGCAGAGGGAGTTGTTAAATTTCATTTCACATTCACACTCTTCTCCTGTCGGCACTCCTGTGGAATTGTTGCTGCTGCTCATGCATATTGAGGGGCAATGTGCCCCTTTGCAGGCAGAGTACATCTCTGCAGCTCATTCCCAGCCATTTCCCAGGTGCTTGGTACCGTGATAACGTTGCAGCCCATGGGGTTTCCCATTTATACCCTTACAATTTTTTTCTTCCATCCTACAAAGGATCTGCTTTTGCAAAAACTGTCTGTATGGTAGAGGAGGGCTGGATGCAATGTCCTTATAAGCCATTCAGCAGTTTGTGCTGCTCCTTCAAAGTGCACCACATCCTTCAAAGCACAGCATGTCTTTCAAAGCACTGCTAACGCTTGCCTGTCAGCAAATGAGAAAGCAGGGCAGGAGCCAAAAGTTAAAGACCCAGGTTGCAGGTTGCTGCTGGGAAGCACACTGTTTCCAAGCATTTTGATATCGGAATTACTGCCTAGACCAGGAGCTAGCCCACAGTGCCTTGTGCCTCTTTGTGGATTAGCAGGCTGTGCCATGATTAATGAATTCCTGCTCTTTCTTATTTAGACAGAAGGTACATGAACTGTTCCAGTCAGCTTCAGTCTCCAAGAAAAAAATTAGTACATAATATAATGCCAGAGTAGGAAAAAAGAAGTCAGTGCTTCACCAAAGCCTGGATGGTGGTTCTGCCCTTGCAATTCACGAGGAGGCCCCGTAGGTGAGAAGCTCATAGCTACGGCATGCAAGGAGTCCTGTGGCACATGTCCCAGCAGGACACCTTTCATTGCATGCCACGGCAGTTCCTGTGGTGTGTGGTAAGGAGAGACAGCACAGCTGGCAGAGCACGAGGCAGTGCAGTTTGGGAGGCAAAGCTACAGAGCCCTGCTGTTAGACTGCAAGCCATGGGGTAAAATGTCTCTGCTGCCACCAGGAATGTTTCACAATACAACCCTTCTAGCTTCTGTTCATTCATTTCTTTTCATCCTTTTCTTCAAAAATTGAAAGTCAAACCCTGAGACTGTAGTGAAAAGCAGACATGTCTCTCATCAACATAACACCTGGGATGGAAAATTCTGGATGTGCACCAGTAACCATGTTAAATCTCTGTTGTGCTTCTGTTCCAGACACTGTTCTCACCGGGCTGCTATCCAAAACTTCCTTTGCTGCAGTGCACTCTTGCTAGACAAGGACTGTCTGACATAAAGTCCAAACAGAGAGAAGTCAAAGGAGGCAGTTAAGCAACTGGATATCTGTAATTTCTTTCTTGATTAAACTGTGTGTACTCAAGTGAGAAAGGATTTTATTTTTCTTAGCTCAAAGAGATTATCAGAAAGCTCCAGAACATGAAGGCGTACCTTAAGCTGGAGAAAGTTCACATAATTTTTTGGCTTTGAAAGTTCTAAATAACTTTAGTACAAAGTAAATATATAGCAGTGCTGGACATGTGTTAATAGCTGATGTCTGGAATTGCTGTTGCTCTTTATTTTTATTAAGCTTCTGTTATGAAAAAAAGATGGGTCATTATGCTACATTTTCAACAAATACGGAGCAAAAGGCAGTTTCTTTCTGAGGAGCTTTTATCTAACCACACAGATTGAAGAGGAATGGGAAGAGCTGTAAGTAGAAAGGATATGCACTATATGCATATGAGCACAGCAGATGATATGGAATATATAGCATAAAATACATAACATAAAATCACCCTGGGATATTATGTTGGCATTGAAATTAGAATAGGCGGACAATAGAGGTGTTGATGGAAAAAAGCAAATGGGGAAAAATAGAAGAGCAAAGAAGAAAGGAGCAATAGTCAAAGGGAATGAAAAAGGAAGGAGAACAAATCTGCCATGGCTGGGGGAAAGCACTGGGGAATGTGTGTTGGGGCACGCTAGCTGTTACAACAGAGGAGAAAATGCTCCAAGACAAAATTGATATAACCTCTTGACACTGGAAAGAGACATGTTGCAGACCTGCACAGTTCTTGTTCCTTAGCCAACCATTTGCTGCCGTGGACAGGGATATCTGTTTGCCTTCCTCTGGAGATGATGAATTACTGTCATGATTTCTCATACTAAGTGGGCAATATAATCCTTGATTTCAAATGCAGTTCTCATAATAACATCTCAGACAGGAGAACACAGAACTATGTCTATGACTTCAGTTACAGTAAGAGACTATTCTATTGGTGTTAATAACAGATTTGTGCCTTTAACTGTTCCCAGTTTGAATAGCTATAAATACTTCTGTCAGTGTTTGGTGGTCATCTCAGCATACTATTGGCACTTCAGCTCTTTGTCACTGCTGAATGAGGAAAGTTTAGCTTTGCATTTGACTATTTCATGATTTCTACTCCAAAAAGTCTTGAGTTTCTACAAGCTCCTTGTCCTTGTGGAAAGAGAAAAAAGAGACACTGTTTTTAGGGGACCAGAGAAATATATAATTTACAAGCTGGATAATGTCTATTTTAAAATTTACAGGAAAATGAGTATATACATGTTCACAGAATTTCAGTATGGGCTATCCAGTAAAATCTGTACTTGCCCATATGAACTGAACTCCATCAAAAAACAGTCAGGCATGGAAAACAGACCTCTTACACGAGAAATACTTTTCCTTTTCACGGTGGTTCCACAGATAATTTAGAGATAGCAATTTTTGGTCAGTTTTCTTGCAGTTATTCTTCTGGCAATCAAAAGGATGTAAAGTTAATAAAAGCAGACAAGTCTAGAAATTGTTTCTGGCCTCTACATATCGCAGTACCATTTCTGCAGAAATCCTCCCCAGTCAGTCAGACAGTATTCTAAAGACAACCTTGTACCAAGATAAGACCCCTGAGGATCAGACTAGACAGGCATGAACAAGAAACATACATTTTATATTCATATGCATAGCAGAAACATTAAAGATTCAGCTCCTTATAGCAGTATTTAAAACTACAAGTAAATATTTTCACTAAATTCATCTTCAATCTATCATATTTAGGTAAAACTCCCTTAGGTCTCTAGCTTTCACTAAAGATATATGGTTAAATTATTTTTGCTTGAAATACATTTACTGCTGCTAGCAAACCCAGACTTCTCCTCTGCCTCCCCAATCCTGCCCTGACCTCTACTACTCACAGACACAGGTTACATTACTGTGGATGGAAGCTGCTGCCTCACCTTCTCCTTAAACCTTTTTTACAACTTTCCCCCCACTCTTTCATTACAGATACTTATTTCATATTAACTCCTTCTTTTCTCATCTCTCTGTATTTCACTGCTCCTTTTTCCAAAACACAGTGAAACACTTTCCCACTCTCCCTTTCAATTAATTTGCATTATAGCCTCAACAGTCCTGGTGCTGACTACTGAATCTTCTTTTTTCCAGCCCCTTTTTTGTTGCTTCCATCCACCTTTTTCACAGCTCTACTATAGAACATAACTTTCTCAGAGGACCATATCACTTGCCTGTTTAAATCTTTTGTAAAATCCACTTTTACTCTTAAAATTCTGGTCTTTTTCCCTACCTCAACCTTAATCTCAGAACTGAATCTGTGTCCTATACAGACATTTCTGTCACCCACGCGTTATCTTTTACATGATCCTTGACCATAAATCTCTTCCTCAGAATTCCCTATTATATTCGGGTCTGTGTCCTCATTTTATTCCAAACACTTGGAAAGACATTTTCTTTCATATGAAGGCCACACTCTTAGCTTGTCCTCTCTAAGTGATGAAAAGAACGCTCAGGTTACCTGACAAGTACAGCTGAGTTGCCTTTGGAAGGAGGCAACTATGCTAAATTATACCAGCAGAGAAACTGGCTGAAATACAAGTTAACTTCGTCATTTAGAATTTCTTACTGTGCTTTGATTTATTTGTGTCTTATCTTCTGCAGCTTCAGCTGTGAAAGGCAAGAATTGTCTTTATCACTGTACTGAATATCACTGCTATGGTCTCAGTTCTTTCAAACTGGTAAATAATGAGATACTCATGAAATTCCTAGCGGGTGTTTTGTTTTAATACCTCATCTGATTTCAGTGGGAGATTTACCTGACTAAGATCTTCCACTAAGCAGAATAATTTCTTGTTCCCCCTACCAGGTAACAAATGCCAGCTTAATACATCAATCCATCATCACATAGTTATGTATAATCCGTAGTAAAAAGCTCCAATAAAAAATTCTAATCTGCTTAGAATGATAAAGGAGAAAACTAATGTGAACCTATTGCTAATAAAACTGAATTCCCTAAATAGCAAGGCCCCTTTATACCTTAATAACACAATGGTCCTTCCATCTATCAGTCTGGAAACTCAGTACCACTTGGTATCACATAATTTATTTTGTTCTAACAAACTTGTTAGTAAAGTGAGCCCTACAGCTGTTGGAAAGAGAATTGTTGAGTGGGAAAATATTGTCTAGTTCTGCATGGTAAGCACTGTTATGGCCAGTGGCAGAACTGAAGTTGTTTTTTGGAGCATTGGAGCATGCATTTTGAAGTGCAACCCCAGTTTTTGCTAACAGGTGAGAGTTTAATTCAGGTGGTCGGACAAAAATAGGGATGGCAGCAAGATCTGATTCTTTGTTCTCAGTTCTGCTGTAAGCATTGTCAGGTATGTAAAAGAGGAAGATTCAACACATTGTCCTGGTTCTGGCCAGGACAGGGTTAATTTTTGCAGTAGCCAAGAGGGGGCATTGCTAGGGCCTGGAGAGTGTTCTATGCCATGTCCTGTCATTTCCCAGGGATGGGGAAAGGGTCCCTTTGGGGTCATGCAGTGTGGCAGCACGGTGGGGTATTGTCAGGGGTGAGCACTTACATGTGAATCGTTCACCTCTTGTGCACGCTGTCAGTGGTATTGCTGCTGTTCCGGTTCATTTGCTCATTTCATTGCTGTTTCCAGTAAATTGTTCTTATCCCAACCTATAATCTTTACCTTTTGTGCTTCTGATTCTCCTCTCCAGTCCACCACAGGGGAAGGGCAGGGGGAATGTGGAGGTGAGCAAGCAGCGTGTGGTTTGGAGTGCTTTTGTGGGAACACTCATTTGGGGAAACCATGACTCACATCTTGCTAGGAAATGTGGGAATTAGTTACCTGAAGGTGAAGCATGTCACTTCCCTTTACAGTGAATGGCTGTGTGATATGGCAAAAGCTTTTTCTAATTATCTGATATAACTTCAGAGAAGTAGTGTCACTGGGTAACACCCCACGGGCCATACTCTAAACTATGACACCAGACAGGATGTTCACAATGCGACCCAGTCTTTCCTTGCCCTAATAATTTTTCCATTTTCTAAGAACACCTGGTCTGTTTTATTGCCATGACTCAGTGGTACCTTGTGCCATGGACACACAGAAATCCACCTCAAAATTTTCTCTCATAACTTATCACGGTGCAGCATTATTATGGGTTGTCTTAAGAGTACAGAATACTGCTGACGCTTGACAGAAAAGAGTTTGCCTGAAAGCTAGCTGAAAAGTAAATAGGGCTAGGTGAAAACAAAAGAGCTATTTGCCAAATATGAATGGAATGAATTCTCTTGTGATCCATTCAGCAGAGTATGGTATCTGATACTTCCCTTAATAGGCAGGAAGAGGAGTGTCTGCCAAAAGGCAGGGAAAGCACATGACACCATTACTTTCTTTCCCAGATTTTTTCAACTCTTGTGGTAATTTAAATTTTCTCTTTCATCCTGAGTAAGTGTTGAGCTTTGCTAACACCAAACTCACATTTCATTACACCTGTGATAATTTGTCTGTTGGTAATTTGAAGGTTGATTAGTTTTTTGCTACCTGTAATTGCAGACAGGCACTCTAAATGTTGTTTTACTGCCAATCTGCTGGTCTAGTCAAGAATAATTTAGATATTTCTATTGTAATTGAAAGAAACTGGTGATGGACAGGCAATCTGGCTGATGGCTGGGTCTAATACATGTTCTCTCATGGTAGATGATACCAACAAAGAAAGGCCCATGCTCCCTTTGCAATGGCAGGGCTTGTTATGTCAGTTAATTACCATTTGTTGCTAATCAATTACATTCAACCAGCACATATAGTCTCCATTGACCTGTAAGAGGGGTGATGGTTATTTGGCATAGCACACTGCTCCCTTTAATCCCTGGGCTCTTGGCAGGAGACACAGTCTGGTTTCTGATCCTCTCCTGATTCAATCTGAATGGTGATGGAGTGGAAGCTGTAGTGCTCAAACAGGGCTTGTGTAATATCTCTCAAAATCTTCTGGCTGTCCGTTGTGTCTGCTACAGATAGCAAGCAGAAAATAATCAAAACACATTGTGATAATACTTTAAAGAAGCATTGTATACTTCTAACACAGATATTGTATACTTCTAGGGTAGACAGCAACTTGTAACAAGAAGTTTGTTTGAAAAGTGTTTCTTGTCCTTTTCATCCTCCTTTCAGAAACCTCCATGTCAGCAAAAGCCTGTTCATTCAAATGTGGTTGGAATATACAATTTTTGGCAAGAGTTAAGCTAAAAGTAATGACCATAGAAATTCACTTTGGCAGAAGACTGGAGGAAAGCAGAAATACTTAATAAAGATTAGTTCATCCAGTCAGGGACTAGCAGCAATTCCAAGTGATTTGGGTGGCTGATAGACCCTCAGTTTTTGGGAAGTGGGGACTCCATGGAGGACCTCACCTCTAAACATGTCCTTGGCCAAACACAAGTGGAATTATTTTTTCTTCTTAATGCATAAAAAGCAGACAGACAGATAAGAAAATTAACCTGGGTAGTGGACAGTTTGCCAACTGGGATAAGAACTACAATTTAAAAGATGGACTGGAGCTACCTCTACATTCCATCTATTTTTAAAGATTGTTTTACTGCTGGAGATACATCAGGTATAGAGATTTGCCCTGTAAATTTTTCTTGTAGAGAGCAACAGTTTTCAAGTTTGACAAAATTTTTAGAAAAATCTGGTTTGAGTCTAATTCTTCTAATTTATTTAAAATATCTTGTCATTTACTTCTTGCAGTTTTCAAGTTTTGGGCTAAATAGAGGTCCCTGTTGTTTAGACAAGGTTTCTGGGAGGAGGATCTGAGAGATTTAATTGTTGTTGTTGGTTGTATTTTTCCCACAAAATGATGACAATTTTTTTAACAAGCAACAGATATACAGGCAGCTTAATCTGAATCAAGAAAGATTGACCTTTACTAGACAGCAGCTGAATAGTTACTCCCTGCTTACGGAAATTTACTGACCTGTGGCAATGTGAGCAGAGAGAGCAGTTTGATTCATTGTCAGAGACCAAAGATGAAGGTTGTGAACAGACTCCACTTTCTCAACTGCTAAAATTCTTGCTTTTACAGCATCATAAGCAAATCCTTTTGATGTTCCTGAAAAGGAGAAATTGATGGGAAAACAATATTTTTAAAGGATAAGAATGATGATCAGTAGAGGAAAATGAATCATGAACCTTTATTCACTTAGATGTATCATTTTTATAAAAGTATTCAATGCCTTGGAAAGCCCATCTCTTTCAGAGTTCACTGTGCTATTTATTCCTATCCCTTGTTTTAAACTTCTCCATGGAAGATTGAGACTCATGCATGTTTTAGGGGACAATCTGAGTGACCAGTTTACATCAGGTAGTGAGCTATTTAGCCAGATCATGTCCTAGTTTTGCACCAACATCTCTTGTGAGTGCATCTCTATGCCTACGTGAACAGCTATACTCATCATGCTCCACTTGGATCAGTAAACTGAAACAGCAGCTCCAGCATCCAACTTCTTTTCAGAAAATTCTGGGCAGAATATGCTACTTAGGAGATAGGAGAGTCCCCAGAGAGCTCCCCAGGAGGACAGTGGGCTTGGTGCAGAGGGGAACAGAACACTGCTGACTTTGGCATGTCAGTATTGCTTACAGAAGCTGGCGGTCACTGCTTTGAGAAAGAGACTCCTGAGTGTCAGGGGTTGCTCCCCCTTCCTGGCAGTTCCATTTTTTTTTCCAGTAATCAAGAGATCTGATATTTTGGCATCCAAACTACAGTCAGTCGCTGCACTCTTATCTAGGTACACTCCTACATGGAAGTATCTCTACCTCACAATCACTGAAAGCAAACCAAACCTAGTGAAACTACTGTAACAATATTGGATATTTTATTTCCTGAAACAGCAGTAGGTGCAAGTGAAAGAGAGAAGAAATAGCCATGCAGGCAGTCACACTGAGTATCGGTTCAAAACCTGCACTGCTAGAGCTACTTTTCCCTTTAATCCCCATGTCTTCATAGCTGAGAAAGAGGTTGCATTGTATTGTTCAATGTGAGGAAGGCAAAAACATACATCTGTGACTGCTCAAGTCATTTGGGCTTGCAAATATTCAGGCCCATAGCTGACAGGATTAAATATTGCTAAGCCTGACGCTTCTAGCTGCTCCTGTGCTGAGAATTGTCTATTCCCTTGCACTTGAATGCAACTGGAAAGCTCCAATAGCTTGCTTTGCTGGACTGGTGTAACTAAAAATCTTTTAAACTTCTGTCTCTTGCACTCAGCCTATTTCACAGACACAGTTCAAAGCACTGTCAAAGCACTTTTTCTTGGCAAAAACTTGTATTTCACACGGGTAAAGGAAATACACAATGAACAAGGTGAGTAGGCATCTCATATGCCAAAGGGGTGGTAGAAAGAAATACTACACAGATGACAAAGCAAAGCAACTCAGAGCTCATTAGCAAAACACCAGTACGCTTATTTTTACAAAAACTGGTATATGTGTAAACCTAATGTAATGGTAGAAAATAGTTTTGATTAAAATTGGAAGTAGATTTAAAGTACTATCAGAGTCATATGAATATCAGAGACTGATACAAAATGTGCTAGTATACTTTTTTTTCAGCACATATAAGCATAATGGAGAAAGCAACAGAAAAAAAATCAACATATAAGTGTATTGATTCTGGAATCAGATCCTACCTTCCATTAACACAGTTAAAATATCCCTTAAAATCGTGATGGTAGTTCCCAAAACAAAGATGGAAAACACAAATGTGCAGATTGGGTCAGCTATTTTGTACTGTGGCTAGAAAAATATGAACACACAACTTTGTTAAGCTCATTATTGTTGGTTATTGTCATTTCTAATTGTTAACATGAAAGAACAATACAATCATCTAGTACAGAATGCGTACTGGCCTCCTTTACCAGTTAGGGAGCCTCAGCACAGGGAATAAAGATGTTACAGATGAAGAAAGGGAGAGATCAAAGCACCCAGTTAAAACACCAAGAAGGAAAGGTTACACTCTCAACAGTCATTTTAGTTCCCAAGAATAAGTATAATTCTCTTTGGCACAATTGCAATGTGTATGATTAAGACAGAGGAAATATTTACACAGTACCTAGTGACACAATGCTGTGAAAATAGCACTTATCCTTGATTGCAAGGCAGGCACATGAACCAATAAAACCAACCTTAAAGAAGATTATAAGTGCACTAATTAGCACACTAATGCTCTGGAATAGATCTCCAATGACATGCACAAAGGCTGCCTGCAGGCTGGCATTGCTCAGAGCTGGCTTTTCCAGAGGGACTGACGCGTGTTCCCTGGCTTGTGCCCCATGGCTGTGCTCGTGGCCAGTCTGGTGCAGAATCAGGCTTAGTCTGCAAGAGATGTAAAGCTGCAAATAGCATAGGGTATATTGCATCTCTGAAAGCAGTGAAGTCACACACATTATCACCCCTCTCACTTCTGAATGCTGAACAGTAAAATCTGACACATTAAGCAGAAACGCAGAGTGGCTGAGCAGATAATTCCTAGATTTTCAGTGGTTTGCATAATCAAGAAAGTCTGTGAATGGGGTAATTAATGAGGCCTCACTTTCTATAGAATTCTTGAATATTGTGACACCTAATAAATAAGTGTCAGGGGGTTTGCGTTTTGTAGATTCATAATTTGCCTTCCCAGTGTGGCAGCTACCAGAAAGGAGGAGAGCAACTGCAACTTCCAATCAGAAGCAGGACCTCTCTTTATGACCCCTTTCCATATACTCATGGAACTCATAAACACTTTTTATTTTTGAGGCCATTATCTCTATGGAGTTTTTTTACTGAATTACAGCAGCAGGTTCAAGGTTCAAATGTCATATGAGAGGAGAACAAAATAACTTACAGGATGTTGGCGAGCACGGCGCAAGCAGAGGTAATGAGCATCACTGTAGCATCAATATCATAATCCGAGTGTAGCAGCCTCATGCAAGCCAAATATGTCAGCACACCAGTCACCATCCAAACAATTATCATAGATAACAAAGCTCCCAGAATTTCTAGGAATTAAAACAATCTGATTTTAACAGTATGAACAGGAATGCAAGAAATTTTAAGAGGTTGATGATAATGGTTCCAGGTTTGTGAGCTTTATGCCCAGGAGAGCTGCTACTTGTATGTTGGCAGTCTTGAGGCTCACAAAGAATGGGCCAACCTCGTTTCTTATCCTAGCAAACCCAGTGACTATTCAGGGTAGCCTTATGCATGTGGTGGCCTAACCCTGTTCTACCTGCTCCCACTTTTGTCCCCTTTCCAGTGCTGAGTTCATGCAACATTCTAAGAAATTGGAGAGATGCAAAAGATCATTTGGGGAGTTCTGGGAGGAGCAAAAGGAATTTTCCTGGTGCTGACAGTGTGGTGTGGAACCCACAAAGACCAGCCCTCCTCCCGCAACAAGATTATCTTCATCACGGGAGCAGAGGTTTGAAGGAAGGAGAGGGACACAGCTCACCCAAACTCACTGTCAAACATAATCCCCCTCCATTAGCTCCCCCTGCTTCTGCACACCTCTCACCATTTCACACTTGAAAGACAGTAGCAGCCCCCAACGAGGTCCTGTCAGCAAAACTTATCCTGGAACTCATCCTGCCAATGCCACAAAATCATTTTTGTGCCACCAGCTGTGATGAGAACAAAAGAAGTTACTTTTTCCCCAGGGTAGCAAAATTTAATTTTGTGTCTATTGGTTTTGAGTTGGGTTCAAATAAATCCAGTCCCCAAGGCCACCTTTTATTGCAGTGTTATAGGAGAGGTCCAGGGAAGTGCATATGAACGTGCAGCATGCTTTTAATAGGATGTGGGACTAGTAATTGCCATGTGACTTGAATGGGTAAATGAGCACAACCAAGAAAATACCAAAGAAAATGCAAGCTCACAGTAAAGTGAAAGGTAGTAGACAGCCAGAAAGTATTTGCACAGACTTCCACTGACAATCCATTAAAACAGCTTATGATTTTTAATATAATTTTGTGAGGCTCACCCCTTTTGCAGGCTGCAAAATAACCGTTTTGCCTAAAACTGGCAAATAATAAAAGTGCACTGACAAGGGAATCTAGTTTTGTTTAAAAGTAGACAGAAGCTCACATAAATCATACAATTCTTTTTCTGCAAATTACAGGTGAAACTCCTGCAAACTTGGCCCAACTGAAGGTGTTGATGGCTGTGCTATCATTGGCATGAAAGCAGCCAGAAGCTCTTGTGAACACACCTATCCACCTGTGTGGATTTATACATATCTTCCATGACAGATCATGTTAGTGGTCATCTTTACATATTGCTTTTCAATGGAGTACGTTAGCAAAAGTTTAGCTAAGCTTACAGTCCAGTTCAGCAGCACTAAAGACTTCACTCAAGATGTTCTCAGTTATTTTTTTTTAGAACTACTAGCACTAAGAGAGCACAGCAAACAATAGTGTAGGATTGTGTGGGGATCTCTGAGTCACAGCTGAGGGAAACTAAGGTGCAATAGAGTTTTTGTACGTGGAAATAGTTTTGCTCACATTGTCAGTCTTACTCAATATTGTGTTTCTATCTGTGTTGCTGAAAGCAGCTGTACTGCTTTGGCATGGAGGGCAGGAGGCATTCAGATGGCTTCTGCTAAACCTGAGCATTGCCATACACAGTCTTTTCATAACAACATCTATCAGCCTGAGAGAAGCAGTGAAGAAACAGCTTCCAGTGTCATGGAGGACTGCACCTGCAAGACCTTGGTAGTCAGTGAAGAGTAACTTTGCCACCTGACTGCCCTCAGCTACTCTATTGAGGTACCCACCTGCATATTAAACTGAAAATATAGCTGGGAAAAATAAGCAAGAAACAGGATAACAATCATAGAATGCAATTAAATAGCTTCTAACATTTGATGCAAGGCTCTCTTTGCTACCAGGATAAAAAGGCAATAAAGGATTGGTTTTGAAGTTCTCCATTGCAATGGCAAAATAAAAATAATCTAGTTCAGACTGAGGATGAAGTTAGATGAAGTGGCTGAACCTGCCTACGTCAGCAAAAGAGGTCTCTCTTTCACTTTTTTCCCCCCAGACTAAGATCATAAACATAAAAAGTAGTGGTGGATCAACTGATGCTAAGTGGTAGTTTACTAAGGCTGCAAAATTCAGCTGTGTGTTGTCTACATAATGCCAACCATGCTTGAGCTATACTGAACCTCCCACTCACCCAGCAGCCTGTTTCCAGCAGAGCTGATAGAATACACTTAGGGAGCTACAGAAAGACAGGATGAGTATGGCTTCTGTCTTCCCTGGTACTTTTTGCAGCTGCAACCAACCTCGGCCTACACACATCTGAGTCAGAAGCTGATTCTGGACCTTCCTACTGAACATCCTTGAAGCATTTATCATCTGAGTCCTTGGTTCAGGTGCATGGGTGTCTAGAGTAATTTAAGATACACTGACACCTCCATGTATGGCTAGAAACAAGGTGTGTAATTGACCCATAGACTTCCAGAGTGGCAGTTGGATTTCAAACAGCACAAATCATTGACATATAAGCAACAAAACTGAGCCCTGAGACATCCAGCATGGGATTCACTTCCAGACAGAGGAATTTCCTGCCTGTAGGCATTAGCTAAGTGCCTAAGCTCCCTTTGTGGACAATGGACATCAAATTAATGGTGATTAACAGAGTTCCCTGCTCCACTGGCTGACTGGGAATAAATACTGGTTTCTTAACAATGAGTGTCTGGTCACATTTGACATGCCTTGGTCTTGTGCTTGGCACTCTGTGTAGTCTCCTAAAAGTCCTGAGCAACGGCTGCCACTCCCATGCATAAGCCTCAGACATCCTAGGGATGTAACACTGGACTTCCATGCTTAGGAGACTGAATGGAGTCAAGATTTCTGCTGAATGTATTAGAGGCCTGGACCCTGTGCTTAAAGATGCTCATGTACATGTAGGTATTGATACTTAGGTGTCTAAATCTTGAACAGACTCATACGCCCAGAAAATTATTCTCATGGTTAATATTTTGCTAGTGTCTTGTCTTTTGTAGAAACACTTGTGTTTGATTGTCGGGCTTTTGGTATTAGGTATCATCTGTAAAATTATTGTTTTAGGTTGAGGACAGAATACTTTAAAAACCTGCCTGTGTTTGCATCTGATAAAAACCAACAGTGATAAAGAGATATGAAAGAACAGAATCTAGAAAAGGGTAAATGTTAAAAGATCTCACTTTTCTACAAATGTAATGTTGTTGACTTTTAAAAATAATTTAATCATTTGCTTTAGAAATGGAACAAACCCTAATTTTTATGGTTATTGTTGCTTTTATAGAAACTTGTTTCATAACAGGTTGAGAGGTCAGTCCTCCACACACTCAAGTCACTGAGAGAAGTTGCTGTTATTTCAACCAAAGTTAGCACCAGCACGAAACTATGGTAAATAATGAACTGAAAGACATGCTTTTAGATAAGAGATGACTCTACTTCTTTGAAATTCACTGTCTTACTCTGTTTTGAGTCCCGAGAGCTGTGGGAGCATTAGGGCACTCTCTCTAAATGCCTGCAGACCTGTGTTGGACATCAGCGTGTTCTCCAGTCCCTGGCGATGATAACTTCCCTTTCCCATCCCACATGTTCATACTATGACGTTCGCTACCTGCTCGGTGCCACCCAAAAGTTAACTGTTTGGTAGGAGGTTTGGAGGTGAGCCACAGTGAGAAGAGGCTGATCAGGAAGCTTGTCAGGTCCACCAGGACGTGTGCGGCGTCGGTGACCACCGCCAGGCTCCCGGCGATCTGCCCACCTGTGTGAAACACGCGTCCGGATCACGGCTCTGGTCAGAAGTTTGAGCCAACCAAATCAAACTCAAGACCTGTTTCGCTGAGAATCAAAGGGAACACTCAATTTTCAGTCATCATATGCAAGACCCAAGTCTGTTCAAAGGTAATTTCATTTTGTACCTCATTCATGCAGTGAAATGTATGAATTAATAGAAATACATAAGCAAAATTTCTTTCTTAGAGAGAGACCTAAGAAAAAAAAGAGTTGTGACACATTAGTTCTGTAATTACATTAGTTATATTGTAGTTCTATTACTATTGGACTGTTTGACTATTTTAATATTAGATTTTTTTTTTGTGAAAAGCCATATTAGGAATCACATTTCCAGTATTCTCCCACTATCTTTTCACAGAACACTGATATTTTTATGTATGTACAACAACTCAGAGACCTAGCTTATGGGATTCATTTCCTATTTGTTACAGGAAAATATGCATGTTCTTCCTCCTGCCTGACTGTTTATTTGTCACAGGCAACACTAAAACAGGAATTCATGGAAAGGTCCCAGTAGAGGAACTGTGATAAGCAATCAACCATTTTAGTGAGGGCATAGAGAAAAATGTTCTCTTTTCATGACTAATCTATCATTTTGAGTCTGTAATGCATGACTTAATTTTTCTGCTAGAGCTCAAAAACTGTCGCTGAATATAATTTTACTTTGCAGGAGTTTGGGTTTATGTGGATTCTGAAGAAAAAAAAAAACAACCCACCAAATTCATAACATTTTGGGTTATTTTAATTCACATTTCCTTTTCCCAGTAAGTCAAATATCATTATTTTGCCAAATTCTTCTAATCATGTCTCAGGGCTAAAGGATAATCCAAATAAACTAAAAGTTTGCTTTAAACTGCTCCAGTTGCTGGTGGCTGCAGGAGAAGACAAGGATCACAGGCAGGACAGTGTCCTTCAAACTCTTTACAGCAGGGGAATCTTTTCATTAGACCGCAAATGTAGAAAAGTAGACATGAAATAATAGAGCCAAAATACCCAGTTTCTGCATTTGGCAATATATTTTCATTCTTCAGTCATTTAATCAATTTCAGCTCACTCATTTCTCCTGACCACAACCCATATGAGAATCAATGAATCCTGAAAAACATCATAAAAGGCCTCATTCAAATCTTTGGCAGCATATCACTGCCAAAAGGATATGTAGATATATCTCTTGTTTCCTTATAGCTGGAGCAGTTCGTGCCAGCAGGATGGACTGTTTAATTTCCTCCCGTATGCATATTTTAGATTAGAATACCTAACACCAGAAGTTTTTTCAG
Organism: Orthonyx spaldingii; assembly: GCA_013397795.1. NCBI lineage: Eukaryota > Metazoa > Chordata > Aves > Passeriformes > Orthonychidae > Orthonyx > Orthonyx spaldingii. Next base: position 869,415 of record VZTJ01000986.1, on the reverse strand, counting down.
TGCAGAATTTTGCTCAAAGTTACTTCCCAAAAGGGAGAAAGAATGGCTGCAGAATTTGGGGGCATCTCATTCCTTGCAGCAAAATGAAAAATTGATCAGAATACGTATATCCCAGCACACGTTCAAGTATAAATGCACAGGTACTTTTTGGTCATGGCACATCTCTTAGGCTTTCACCGTTTGCAGGGTAACTGTATCTCAAGAGGGAGGCAGTTTTGCTTAGCAGGGGGAAGGAAGAAGGTTTATTTGACAGTGCCCAGATGTTAACTACTCAGGCATCAGGCATCTTTCAGCAAATAAATATGTAGATCACAAGCTCTGGGCAAAACCCTCTTGCATTTTAGATACTCTATTTCCATGTTCTGTGGGACAGCATCTCAAAAGCTTGCTTCTAGCCTGCTGTCTTTGAAAAATGTGTGCAAATTATTACTTTATGTATTGCTGGCATAAGTAATGCCTTGGGTGAGTTTCAGAGATCTCAGTCGGCTTAACTTAGCAACTTGGCTCACTGATCAAATTTTTATGTTCTGCTCTGACATGAGGCCACATGCAGGGTTTATCTTTCTTTCTACTGCCCAAGTGGAAGTGAAGTACTTTGAAATCCACATTTGGTCCTTAACCACCAAAAATCATTGGAAAGCACTTTCATGTCTGGGCTCCACACAGGGTGGTATTGGTCTGACTGGTATCTCCAGATCTACAGAGATTGTGATGGATCTGCCCTAGAAGAACAGAAGATAATTCTTTCGAAGATGGTTGGTGGTGTATCAGGCTCAGACAGCAGTGCCCCGTTTGGGAAAGCAGTAATGGCCAGCACAGATGGTTTGAGAAAAAATATCACAGAAAGATCTAGGCATTCAAAGAAGCACAGCTTTTCAACCTCTCTAAGAGTGATGTAGCTTTGTTTCTTCTGTTTAGCATAATAATGCCAATGAAAGCTGTTTGCCCTTAGAGGGCAAGGAGTGGAAGGGAAGATATTTTTTATTTTCAGGACTAAAACCTGTGTAATAGTTATAGGCTTTTACAGCTTTTTATCAATACTCCCAACAAGTGGCCTTTAAGACTTACCATTCCCTATAATGGATGTTTATAGCTTTATAGACCACAAGCAGTAGAAATTGTCAGTCACTCAATGGTCAATCATCAGGCACAGCAGTCTTGCCTAATGACTAAAAAAATTAAATGTATGGTTCATAATTACAAAAATCTCCACAGAGAGCTGTCTGTAACTGCAGTTAATAACTGGTTTGTCAAAGTTTAATGGTCTGAAGCAAAACGGTCTTCAAGTCTGTTACTTAAGCTGTCACTGCAAAAAAGCTGCATGATTCATTAAGCAAAACGAAACATTTAGTTAACATATCATCTGTCCTTCCAATTATCCTCTAGCATAGCCGCATTCACCAAACTTAAGCGTACTGATTATATGGTTTTGTTAATAATGCATTACTTCTGGCACTGGAAGTTACTGCATGGGGATTAGCAGCATCCACTGGTTTCATGGGGGAAATGCTCGTGACCTACAAACAATGGGGCTTCATGCAGAGGGAGCACATGGGAGGGAAGACTTGGAGAAGTCCCTGCTGGGTTTGGCAGCCAGGGCAGAAGGCAGAAATGTCTCAAGTCTTGCAGTGCCTCCACTTCTCACCTGCGGGGAAGACAAAGCCTTTCTGTTTCATTTTCATGGGGCTCCAGAGATGTCTGAACTGGGAAAATATGGGTTTCAGAGGCCTTCCTGGCTGACTTTTGTTACATCAACTGGAACACATATGGCAAAAGTCTGTGGGATTCCTCATGCCTTCCCTTACCTCAGCTCACTGCAGAGAAGGGCAAATTAAAGAGCCAGAAACTATCAGGTGGATGTAAATATCACAGAATCCATGGAGAGAGAAGATCAGTGAGACAAAATGAAAGCTAATGCTCTATGAGCAAGCCAAATACTTATATTGGATATTGTAGGGTGGGTCCAGAAGTGAAAGCTAATTAGGTGGGGGAATAATCTTTCATTGATCCACAGACACACCAGCAGGCCAATTTAAAAGATAAACGTGCCCTGATATAAATACATTGACTTAACTGTAGAAAAACAGATGGCGAATCTGGCCCTGGATTTCCCTGGATTTTGTAAAGACTCTTGCATTTATTTTCAGATCCTGCTGCTAGCAGCCTTCATCAGTGCTGAGGTCTCATTGGGCTGGATAAATGTATAAAATCTTTTAATCTTTTAAAAATAATGTAACCCAATTTATTAGAAACCTTTTGTGACATGATGCTAAGACATGCTAGTCACTTCTGGTCAAGCTTAAAGGCCTGGAAGAACAGTTCAGACCGTTAACTGATCTTTGTATTCCTACCCAGATGCAATCCTTGAATGAATATATGAAAATATTTTGATAATTTCGCTTAAACCCTCTTCCCCTCACCCAATTCTTCTAATGACTGGGGACAAAGGAGAGTTATTTAATGCCAGGTGGGTTCACACCTGTCACCATGGTCCCTGCAGTCGGAGTGCACACTGAAGGCAAGAACATAGCTGTGCTGGGCACCAGACTGGGTTCTTTTAGAACACACATACTCCCCTGTTATCTCAGCAATCATGAAGAAGGTGCAAATTACTGATGCTACACAGAGCTTCCTCCTGGCTTGATGCTGCTCCCTCTTTCTGTTCTCATAGGTCTGTGAGTAGCTGTGACAGTGATACGCTGGATTAGCTCCTGTAACTTCTGCTTCCTGCTGCTTCTCTTCATTTGCATTCTTGTGAAGCCAGCTCGTCCTTTGGGATAGAAAGAAGCAGAAGGTTAAAAAAGAAAAACCCTGGTTATTCGGGCATCTAGCCCTGCAGCCCCAGAAACTTTGTAATTAATGCTTTCAAAGGATAAAAGCAGCATTGGGAACAGCAGAGCAGGTCATAGAAGAAGCTTGCTCGCACAAGCAAGGCTCTGTGGGAGGGAGCTGCACATGAAATGAGTGTTCTGGCTGTGTTTTCCCAGCTCTTTGGGCTCTCCTACATCATTTAGCAGTTTATGAAGCGGAGGGTGGCTTTCTTAGGCTGTGTATCTCATGCACACCACATGACTTCGAAAAAGTTTTACCTCATGCAAACAGCTACCAAATTCAGCATAACATGGAGAAAATTCTACTAAAAAATTCAGGATTTTATACCCAACAGCTTTGTCAGGAAGACTAGTCAAAAAAAAACCCCCAAACTTCTTTTTCTTAAATTTAATTGGCTAAAGATACTTTTCTCCTTTCTTTGCATATTTTTTCTATTTTATCTCAAATTTCCACATATGTACAAAATCTGCCAATATTCTAGCAGAGCCTGAGCATAGAAAATATTAGCCAAAAAAATCTCAAAGATATTTTAAAAATCAAAGAAATCAATTCTCCATAGTATTGAACCCTTTGTGCCACTGATTTCGTGGAATGGCGAGAAGTCCAGCGGAAGTGTCTCTTTGAGCATTGCTCCATCACAAGGTGATTTCTCAGCCCAGTCTGCTCTGCCACAAAACCTCAGTGTCATCCCTCTCAGGGTTCCTGCACAGGAAATACAGGGTAGGGGTAGAGAGGTCTGGGGCCAAGCACATTGCATTGCAGCTGTGGAAGCTCCTGGATGACCACAACGTTTGGTGCTTTCAGTAGAGCAACCCAGAGACTCCCCCAGGGGAGGCCCCAAGGTGGTTTGGTGAGCAAGGATATTCCCTTCTCCTTATCTCTCAACAAAAAAGAGCCCAAATGGCAAAAAAACCACCAAAACTCTAAACCCCCTCCCAGGAGGCTCAACTTAAAACTATTCTGTCTCTCCCAATACAACACTTGTTGCCAGAGCTACTCCTAAAGTGATAACAGTGTACTGAGACTGTGGCACCAGAAGATGAATTCTGCCAAGATGCACATACACAGCGTCCATACAACATGTGTGTGCAGGGGCTACCCAGAAACACAGCAAACTCCACCGCTTTTTTCCCCCAAGTCTGAAATTAGCCTGGGGGCAGAATGTGGGACTGGATTTAGCTGCCCCAGTAATAACAGTGGCTTTTCCCTATATTGACTTCAGACTTTCCTCTGGGACCAGGAAGAATTGTTTCTTCAGCTGAGTGAAGGAAACCTGTGCTCCAGGAAGTAAAATGAATCCTGGTGACTTTCTGTAGTGTTTCTGCACTGTTTATAGAAGTGTCAAGATGCCTAAAATCTCACTGGAAAGAAATCAGCTGGTGGCTGCCAACCTGCAGTAGTCAATGTCAAGAAAAAAAATTGTACTGAAATCACAAGCTTTTTCCAGCTGCTTTTTTTTGGGCAGCCTGAGGGGGCTGCATCTGCTCAGCAGGTCTGAAGTCCTGCCAGGTGCCCCACAATGGTGAGCAAGCAGCAAAGGCACCTGCAGAGCTGTGGTGCCTTGGCCTTTTATGTTCATCAGCACCACAGAGGTACTGGTGAAAGAAGAGCTGACCCACCTTGGCAGACAAGCCCTGCAACTGTAGCTAATCAGTGCAGATTTGGTTTTGTAAATATTATTGAGATGTTCCAAGGGCACGACGTTCCCCTGAGTCAGCCTGTTTGCCAGCCAGGTTAGCATGTGGTCTCTGTTTGCTCAGTGGAGGTGACTGATTCCCCCTGTACGTGAGGAGCTTGTGTGAAAGAGCAACTGGTCAGATTTAATGCCTGGTGCTTGGAGACAGGGAATCTTCTTAGTTCTTTTGTCAGCATTTTTCTTTATTTTCCTCACAACAAATAAATGGAAGCTGGACTGTCTGGGGAATGGGCTGCCCATCTGGCAGCTGGGGTCCCCAGCAGCCAGTCGTTCTCCAGTCCTTTAGTTTTACATTTGTCAGGTTCCTCATGTGCACTGTGTCATTTTTGTACAATATTTTCCTCATGAATTAGACACAGAAGGTACCACAAATTAATTCCTTCCAGATGGCTGAATAAAATACTGTAGTTCTCTCACTCTCCCACGGAGATCAGGGCAGGCAAGATTTTCTTTCTCATGGTCTCTCTCTGGAGTTAACTTCCAATGCTTTTGTATAGTTTGCATGTAAAATTAATTTCCCCTTACCTCAATTTTCATCAGCTGGCATTGAACGTTAAAATCATCTTAATGACATGAGTCATGAGCAGTGCAACAGCCTCTCAGGCAGGAATGCCAAAATTACCGCTGCATATTCTGAGCCACCAAGTCCTTTCCTTGCTGTTAACAAAATAGGTTGCTCTGTGATCTCACTCTCTTTTGTTTTTTCCAGTCTCTCTGTCAACTAACAAAGCCTCAGGGCATCACAGAGGGGCAGGAAAGCACAGTCCGCAGATTTTGCTGGACAGATGCAAAAGCAAACAGAGACGGCATAAACCCACAAATGTCACATTTTTCTGTCTAAAGGGTACCTAAATAAAAGTGCCCCAGTTGCCAGAGGTGGCAAGCATTCACTGCTCCCTTTGAACTTGCAGAGCAGCATCTGGCCTGATGAGTTGGGAAAACTCCTGCCAGCTCCTGTACGTAACCATTATTTTTCTCTTTCAAAAGCTGCCTGCCACTAATTAAAAGAATCTAAGAATCTAAGAGGCAGTTTTATAAAAGTGTGAATCAAAAGCTTAAGGTGCAAAGATCAGCTCTGTTAGCCCAGAAACCCCTTCATGGTGTTTTAGAGCAAGATGTAGCCTTTGAGCATCAGATCTCTGTGCCAGCATATTGCAGAGTCACAGATTAAAAAATAATCTTTTCTCCATTTCAAATTCTCTTTCCTTTGTAAAAAAGATAGTCAGGGGAACATCACTGAAAGGCTCCTACTGAGTCACGCCTGGAAGGGGGAAGCAGAAAATATTAATACATATTGCAGATTCCACACAAATCATTAGCAATAGCTTTTTATTACAACTTCCTTTCTGTTTATTTTCACTTGGTCTGCTGGGTGCCTTGATCCATAGGCTTATGGGAATAATTGCTATCCTCCTAGACCATTATGAGTTCCCTAGTCAAAAGAGCAAAATGTGGAATCACTGCACTTTCCACAGGAGATCATCTCCTTCATGAAAGAAAATAGTAATTTTCTGGTCCCTGAAAGGATAATGAAAGTGCCTTCAGAGAAAAATGTATCAAAGCCATAGTCACCTCCCTTATGCTGGCACCATTCTGATTTCAACTGATATACCAATCTTGAATATTTCCAAGGCATTTAAGACCCTGTTAATAGCCTGGCTGTCCAGTTTCTCCTTTTCCATACTTTGGGCACAAAATAAAGGGAAATGTTTATATATTTGCATACATTTAGATGTCTAGCAGATAGGAATTCATGCCTTAGTTATTTTATTTGGCCTCATTTTGAGGGCCTGGCCCTGTATACATAAATGTATTGTCAATAATTTTCCTTCTACATAACACTGTAACAAGAGCTGCCTGGAGGTAGACCAGAGGTGCATGTAGCCAAGTATCCGAATTCTGTCATAAGCATGAAGGAATACATAAGATCAAAGTACCAAAGAGGAACATTCCCAGAGAGTTACTGCTCTCCAGTTCTGAACCAGAGCTCCTGTCCGACATCCCTTTAGAGATCTTTATTCCACAAACCCAGCTGACTTGAAAGTGTTGAGTTCCAAAATTTAATTATGTGTGTAAAAATAACACATCTTTTGTCACTCTGAAGCTCTCTGCCTTCTATTTTAATTAGTTCTTCTACTGTTAGAAATAATGAATGACTATTCCCTGTTTACCTTCATCACATCATTCATGATTTTATGTATCATTGTTGTACCTGTGAACCTTCAATTTTCTGAGCTGATGCCCTAGCTATTTAATTTCTGTTTCATACCACTTACTACCTTGGTTCTAATTTTCTTTCTGAGATGAAGTGGGCAAAACTGAAGTGGGCATAATGGAGATGACATATGGCCAGTACTGGGCAGACACAGTCTCATGTCACAGGTCCTCATGTCACCTGCAGGGGGACAAAGGCAATGGGATTGGGTTTGCTGAGTCTGCTAAGATATTGTGTGCTACTGGGACCAGCTGGCAAGCCAGTACATAGGAGACAAAACCACAGGGCCCTCAGCTAAAACAGTCCAGAGATCACAAGAAACACCTATAATCTTCCTGAGCATTGATTCTGTAAAGGATAAGGAGTGGTGGAAAGCCTTTATTTGATGAGGACTCTTTGAATCTCATAAGAGTTTTCATATCGCCTGCAGGAATGGAGAAAAAGAAGAAAATATTCCTTATGTGCTTGCTACAGAAAATCACTCTTCACCTGAAGAAATCATCTCTCAGATTCACTTCAAATTTGTTGCCTGCTGGTATGAGCCTGGCAGACAGGAATCAATTACAAGTCTAAGACCTACAGACAGGAATATCTACAGGTCATGTTAATGCCCTGTGTTAAAAACTTTTGCATGAAGACAAACCCTAACATTTTCATGCAACTTTCCTGCTTTCAGCATTGCCCTTGCCTGAGTTTTTTTTCCCCTCCTTGTCTCAGAGACAAAAACCAAAACCTTAAGACTTAAAGCCCTGAGTTTCACTTGTGTGATGGCATTCAAAATCCCTTGAGACAGCTCTTGTCTCAGATACAAAATAAAACACAAAACCTTGAGACTTAAAGCCTTGAGTTTCACTTGTGTGGTGGTATTCAAAATCCCACTAAAAAGACATTTAAACAATATAATAAGAAATCCATGCTGGATCAACCCAAAATCTAGTTCATAGCATAGCTGGCATAATCAGGTGTAAATCCACTGATTTATGAAGTGGGATACCAAATATTTCTGGTCAATATTACACTGCTCTGTTGCCAGCAAGAAATAAAATAATTTGGCCTGTGTTCATTCATGGAAACTTAAGGAATTTGGTCAGGCCATTACCTAGAATGTGATAGGTGGTTATCTAGATCACTATATAGGTTATAACAAATAGAAAAAATAGCATATAAATGATTAATTGTTAGAAGAACTTATTCTCTCTTAATACCATCATTGACTGTGAAAAGACCATAGAAAACTATCTTAGATACCTAGTTCAGACCTAATTTAAAGACAGATGATATATGACTTACAGAAAACATTTTTTCATGAAGCAGGATGTTCTGAGTGCTCAGCTTCAGACCCTGTAACCATTATGGTTCATAACCTTCCTCCAGTCTGGTGGGAAGTGGTATCTTGTCCTGAGACCCATCCTGTGTAATGCCTTCCTGTGTAATTCTCTCCCAAAATTTGCCTTAAACCAGCACACTTATTCTGTTACCCGGAGGAGGAGGTGTAGTGCACCCTGATCACGTTGGCAGATGATGCCAGCCTGGAGGTGCAGCTGAGGGACTGGAGGGAAAAGCTGCCATAAGGGGTCTGGAGGAAGAGCCCGTCTGTAATTCCACAAGAACAAATATAAAGTCCTGCACCTGGGACAGACAGATTTGTGAGACCACATCTACAATATTGTGTCCAGCTTTGGGGTCCTTAGTACAGGAAAGATCAGTAAACTAGTGCAGGTTCAGCAGAGGGTGACCAGGATGATTACAGGCTGGAGCTCTTCTGTGGGGACTGGACTTTTCGTCCAGGGAAAAAGTGAGTTTGCAAGCACCTAGATGCAACCTGCCAATATTCTTGAGGAGGCTATTGAGAAGATGGAGCTTTATTGTTCTACATGGAGGAAGGATGAGGTCGTTGGTCATAAATTGAAACAAGTTCTGATTGAATATACGGAAAAAAAAGACTGTGATGTTAATTCTGCATTGAAGCAAATTGTCCAGAAAGGTTGTTGAATATCTATCCTGAGACATTTTTTTCAAGACTAGGCTGGAGACGGCGCTGAGCAACCTTATCCAATCTCTTGGCTGGACCAGGGACCTTCTTAAGGTCCCTCCCTCCCAATGTGAATTGTACTACAAACCTACAACTGATCTGACTTTCAAAGGGCTCAGTTGAAGCCCACCCCCTTACAAGCATTTCAAGTTTGACATGGGAAGCCTTAATGCAGCCAAACCCTCTAGTGACTACAGACAGGTCTGGCATGTGCAAAACACTCTCCTCCACAACTCTGAGTGCAGGGAAAGGGGTCAGCTTTCAGGCTTCCTACTCATATGGCCAAGATAAAACCAGTTTTGTTCCCTGTGCACTGTAGTGATGGCATTTATTAAAAAGAGAGAGGCTCAGGGATGGTAAAGAAATAGGCAATCTGTGTGCAAAATAAATTCTGTTGAAAGCATTAGAGCTGTTCATTAAGGCTACATATGGGGAATAGAAAAATGTGGTAATTTGCACCAAAGGCTAAGATAAGCCTGTTACTAGGATGGGTTTAAGACACCTGTAGCTGTGCAGGCAGCTGCTCTGTGAGCCCAGGCCAGAGGGCTGCATGCCCTCATGGGCTGTCTGTGGCTCACGGGCTGGCACCCTGGGTCACTGGGCTGGCACCCCAAGCTGCTGGGTGCAGTGGGGAGCAGGGCGAGGGCTTCCCCTGTGCTAACAGCTCTTTCCAACAGGAGGGAGACTCTGGCTCTCAGCCCCCATTTCTGGTTATTTCTGGAACAGGGTAATTCGATTGTGCAGTTGATCAAATTTTGTTTGGCAGAAAAAGCAAAATGGAGACACCACACAAAAGCCACGTGGCTGGATGACAAGTCTTCATTTTGGAGAGCTGTGTTACCATCTCCATCACTCAGCCACCTTAGGACCACCACTGTAGAGCCCTCCAGCTCAGGGGCTATTGCATGTAGCTGCAGCATCAGCCCAACAATTGCAATTGCTGCAGCAATTCAACTCAACTCATTTCAATCCTAAATTAGGAAATAATTATCAGAAACAAAACTACTCCTCCAGAAGGTGTGTCAGCTCTCAGACAGGAGGATCAGCTGCCAGGGATTCTTGCTCCCAGTGTGCATCCTATCCCTCTTCATATCAGCGATATTCCCCATTACCGGTGATCCGGGGAAAGAAAATGTTTCCTCACAAGGCAGCCTAACAACCCTCCCTGTCTCAGGGGACCATATAATGGGTTTGTCCAGAGTTGTCCTTTGTGCCCAGAGGTTGCAAGGGGCCAAAGGACCTCCAGCACTGAAACTGTGCCCACAAAATTGCAAACTTTCAAGAAAACATTGAGCGTCTTCAATAATTAAAATGAACTGCAGAATCATATGAGATCTTTTTGAAATATAAATATTACCACAGAAGTCATTTTGGACAGTACCATTTATATTTATGGAGCTATGTAATAATATTTAAATAATAACCCAGATGTCCAAATGACTAAAATACGATGGCACTGACCCCAGCATAAGAACATGAAGAGACAGGTTTCCATTTGAACTGACAGTGTTTACGCCAAGTTTCTGTCCCACATTTTAAGAGAGCCAAGCAATAAATAACCTGAAAACCAATGAGATAATGGAAATGTCAAGAGGTGCTAAGCTGTAACTGAGCAGCTATTTTTTTTAAAAATACTTGCTAGTCTGAGTCAAGAGAAAGAATGAAAATAAGTTAAACTGCAAAACTATTTTTTGATAGACATTTACACTTATTTTTTAACCCAATCTACAGTACATCATATGTTTTCAGAGGATCTTTCCTCACTCAAGCAAGCATTTACTCATATGACCTCTGGCACACAAGAGGCACATTAACTCTAAGTCCAATAGACTATCCACAAGAATAAAGCATCGCCTTTCTTTCAAACCAAATGGATAAATTAGACATTCAAGCATGAAGGAGCCTTGAGTCAAACATGGTGTCAATAGCATGATTATAATTCAGCCTAAAATTGCAGCATAATCCATTAGGTTTTGCATCCTACAATAAATCTACTAAGCTTATAAAATACATAGTAGGAGACACTTGCTTCCACAGTAGATTGGCTCAATCCATCACAGACACAGACACATGAGACTGCTGTCTAGTAAATGCTTCAAATATCTAATAAGGAAGTTTGGGAAGGAAAAAAATGAACAAAACATTTTGAAAGTAGTAAAATGTATGCACAGTGAAACTCTCCAGATTGATTCCTGCAGCCGGTTGGCAGATTGGTGATCTCATATTGCTCTGACACAGAAATGTCAGTGAAGGAAACAAAGAGTTGTGTTACCTGTCTAAGGCCAAGGAGTACTTCTTGGTGTCCTTCTCGCTCACAAGACAAGCTCTTTCAAGACCCTTTTTAGTAGCCATGAGGAAAGTCGATGGGGTTTTGCTTGGTTTTCCCCTTTAAACCCTCTTTTCTCTGGAGCAATATGGGCAGAAACGTCCTATTGACTTATGCAGAAGTCTCTGCCAAATATTTTTAAATGAAAATGTTTTAATAATCTTCCCAATAAACCCAAGAGAAACTGCAAGAGAAAGATACTTTCCTAGTGCTGGTGGCGTCACTACCATGCCAACCAGTAACTTTCTGAGCATGTCAGATTGGAGGTTTTGGGTCTCCCTCCCTGTTTTCCTTTTCTGTCCCTCCAAGTTTGATGCTGCATCTGCTCTTTGGTCATGTGGGGGGTGCGTGCTCTCCCGGTCACAGGCCCAGGGTGCAGCACAGCAGAGCACACTCTGATGTGCGCAAAGGAGCTCATGTGGATGCACTGGAAAAGAGAAGGAAGGTGATTAAAACAGCCTGATTTGCCTGGAAACAGTCCTGTTTGCCTAAAACAAACCCCTGTTTGCCTTTCTGCTTGCCTGGCTTGGGAGGAAAGTAAACCTCCCTCACTCCAGCTTTGCACAAGCCTTTTAATCTAAGCAATCACTCTAAGGGCTGATTTCTACCCCTGGCATGTGCTATCCTAATGGTTCGAAGCAGAAGAGGCTGCTTATTATTGCCATTTGCAGCACAGGTTATTGAAATCTTCATTTCAGCAGGGAGGACTGCAGGTTGTTATTTCTGCTTTATTCAGTTTGTTAGTTTTATTGACAGCCACGGTCCCTGGAGGGGAGGAGAAGTCCTCCAGCCTCACCTCTGTCACAGCCTGACCTCAGACATTTGCTTCAGCACTAATGAGAAATCTTGCACTGGTGCTGTGTTTTACCATATTATTGGCAGAAGCAGACTGTGATTGAGAACCCTATCTGTGCACTGCCTTCATTGGAGAGATTAGAACAAGGCAGTGAGCAAATGTTGGGGCTGCACTTAAATTCTGCACTTTTTTACCATGGGTGCTCTAATATGACTATGATGAACTGGGATCACTGCTTCCTTCCCTCAGCTGGCAGAACACATACTCTGTCTAAAATTCATGGGGACAGGTGGCACATTTGTACATATAAATGCAAACAATTGAGCTTATGCCATCAGAGATCCACATGTTGCCTCCTACACGTCAGCTGTGCAAACATTTCCCTGGAACCTGTGAGCCGAGGAGCTGACTGTATCTCAGGCGCTTTTCTGAACAGCCACAGCAGAAATGCATGTTTTTTCCACAATGTACTGTCATTTTTGCCTCTCTAATGCCCTTTTCTTGAGAGCCTTTTCCCGGGTTCTTATACCCACCTATGCACCCTTATTAGGTGGAAGAGAATGACTTTATGATTCATTCGTGGAACATCCTATCTTCTTCTGAAGTGTAAAAGGTGGTTTTTTAATGTTTTTTAAAGTTGATGCCACTTGCTGGACCTGACAATGTGATTGTGTGGCAAGGCTGGTTTGAGAAGAGACTCAGGTCGAAGTATGTGTAGTACAGACTCAGGGCATTTGCAGAAATCCTACAAAACAGAAGAACCACATTTCTTGTCACCCCAGAAACACCATGAAGGAGCAACTTTATTCTGCTGCCAAGAGGGAATAAGGGAGGAAAACAAAGGTGGCCTTTCAAGCTGTGCACCCTGGAACCTGACACAGGCTTATAATTCATGTCCAGTGAGAGATTCCATTGGCTTCCCATCCCATAAACGTCACCGTTATTGCGGTGTCTCTGTGAGCACCTCAACTAATCTTTCCTTTAGAAATTACCAAATAGCAACATCCTGTTGCAGATTCGGGATGTCAGAAAAATAAACCTGACCTGATTTACAGTGGATCTCAGCTTTTCTAGGATGCTAAGCCAAAGTATCAGGTATAAGCACCTTCCATTTAAGGAAAATTTAAAATCCACCTCAGAAGATTACAGATAAAGCCAGTTTCTGTTTTGAATCATTGTAGGCATGTAACTTTTGTTAGTGAGATAGATGAGTTTCCATCGTTTTGCAAAAAGGTCTTGAGCCTCAGGTGCATACCAGCAAAACGAAGCCATAGATCATTCACAGCATTTAATCTAGACTTCTGTTTTGTGTTTATTATTGTCAGTGCTCATGGTTGTGCTTCTCAGGAGACAGGCTGTGAGGCAGGATAGAAAGAAATCTCTTCAGAGCTTTCCACAAAGACTTGAGTTTCCACTTTATGCAGACTCTGAAACTCATTAAGAGAAAGACAGCAGCTGTCTGTGGAATTTCTGTTTCAGAAAAATTATTCAGACTATCTCAATAAATTCATCTCAGGCTTTCAATAATAATGCTATTTGTTTCTGAGCCTATATTAAAAATGCCACAAATCCAATCATACCAGTTTTAATGACCCCAGTCAAGGACATTTCTCAAGATTTGCATCAAATACAGACATGTGAAGCATCACACTGGCTTTTGCAATTGAAAACCCCTCGTCATTATTATCCAAAATCTCCATTAGTAAAAAAGCATATCCTTGATCCCATTTCAACCTTAATCAGCTACACTTTAAATATGAAAAAAACCCAATCCCTCTCATCCTGTCATTATGGGAGTTGATACTGACAGCTTAAATGTACAGAAGAACAATTGGTGCATCTATCAATTGAAAATGCCACTGAAGTCGATCATTTTTATGAGCCATGAGACATCTTAAAGATCATCTGCAAAGTTCTTTTCTACTTTTCTCTGGCATCAGCTTCAGTAGCTCTGCACTGCACCACCTGTAAGCTAGGGATCCAGGCATTTGTGATTTCTGGGGCTTGGTTATTACAGTTTTTACATTTGTAGTGAGAATATGCTTTTCCACCCAGTGAAGCTCCAGTGCCTTCCAGCCATCTGTCATTTTGGGATCCAAGGGTGGAGGCAAGACAAAGAAAATCCACTTTCCTCTTCTTGTGAACCTATCTACGCAGTAACCCTTTATAAGTGAGAGTCAAAAGGAAGATATCTACCCTGACTTAGATTCAATTTAAAAATCATTAAAAGGATATTAATGTTCAATATTTTAAAATACTGTATTTTTAAGTGTCAATATTTTTATCTTGGGTTAGCTGCCAATTTTTCAAAAGAATGAAGACTTTTGATATTAACTGAGGGGTAGAAGCCATCTGCAATGTTTTAGATGGGTATTTTAAATTGCACAAAGTCGTTTGGGGGGAGAAGAAGACTTTTGAGGCCCTTGTCAAAGTCATTCAAGCTTGCATTGGGAGTGGGGATCTAGAAGGAACATGGTACTATTCTAGGGTGTACACCTTTACTTCCAGCAGTAAAAGTATATTCTGCTACCAAATCAAGCAGACATCCTTCTACACAGCCTGGCACCTCAGGTCAGGACATCTACTCCTCACATGAGGAGAGTTTCCAGAGTGTCCAGAGTTTCTCCTGATGAAGCCAATGGTATGAGATAGCCCCTCCCAAGACAGGTATCTCTGCAGGAGCTCAAGGCCTTGCTGTGGATAGTGAGAGAACCCAGGGTGCCCAGGCTGGGCAGGGAGTGCACTGGTAAAGAGAGGAAAAGATAGGGATGAATCTAGATCCCAGCATGGGAACCCTGATGGACACCACAAACATGAGTCTTGCACAGCTACAAACTTTCTATGGCCCATGCAAGACCTCTTGAAGGTTTTCTTTCTCCAAGCTCTGACACAAATATGGGTCTAATCTGTATGGGGGAGGGGGGAGGGGAGGGAGCAAGGTTTAGAATCTTTTTGTCCTTTTTATCTTATTTATTCAAACTTTTCTCTTAGTCTCATTTTCTTAAGGCTAACATTTCAGATGTACTCTGAATTATCTTCCCAGTGTCTAAAATCTCATGGCTGGACCCACATTGTACAAACAACCCAGGTGTCATTAAATTCCTGGGAGGGACCAGACCTTCAGAAGTAAGCGGTGCCAAGAAATGTTGTTTTGATACAAAGCTACTTTGCTTTTCTGAGAGTCTGCAAAGCAGCTTTGGTGTCTGAGTGTCCCAAAAGTCCTGTCCAGGAGTTGCACAGTCTAACCTTAGAGGAAGTTTTTCATTCTAGGCTGTAGCTTAAAAGAAAAAGACAGTGAAGTTGAAAAACTAATGTGAGTGTCATCTCAAATGTTATTGTCAAAGACTATGTCAGATTTTGTTATGAAAATATATTATCTACCTGAGCACTTAGTGGTTTTCTGTCTCTTTTCCATTGCAATTGCAAAGGGCTTCTGCTTGGTTTTGGTTTTATGATGTCTGAAGCTGGTTGGGGAATTAAGCCTGTAATTGCATTGCTAACAAGTATTTCTTAGATACATTTATTTTTCCTTGGGGAAAGAGGCTGTTAGGAAGAGAGCACACATATTTCGGCAGCAAGAGACAGCTATGACATTTGGCTCCTAAGTTACTACCTGGATATCATTTTAATTGTTTTTTTCTACTAATAAAATATAGTAACTTTACTGCATTAGTTCCTTTATTACACTTCCAACATACACTTCATTGTCATGCTCTTCCTAAGTATATTTGGGTCATGAAGATATATTACAATATATATTGAGAGCCAGTTTTTTAAAGACACAAGGAGTTCTGCATTATTTCTCACCGGTGCAAAACTAATTGGTTTTTCTCAGCTACTGCATATATATTTATTTTCCATTTTATCATCTCTATAATTGCAGTTTGAATTAGGCAAAGGACAGGGCGACCTGGTAAAAGCATTTGCAGGGACAATTTGTGTTTTGCTTCCCAGCAACCAGGATTTCTCAAACCTGTCGGATTGCAGGGGGTGTTGAAACAGTGCTCACATCCTTCTTGCCTGGGCCATACTGGCCGTTGCTCAAGCACTTTTTCTTTTTTCCATGATGTCTAAAATTTTCGTTGCAGTAATGTGTATTACTGGGAGGGAGGAAACCAGGACTCACAATTCAAATGTTCAAGAACAGTGAAACTTTGAAGAAGTGAGGTGGTTTTTTGCTTACTCCCTTTCCAGTTTGTGAATATGTACAATGTGCTCTGGCCAGGGCCAGGGCAGCCCAGCTGCAGTGTGAGGGCTCCCCAGCCACACCTATGCCGTGGCACAGGGGTGGCATGCCTGAAAATTCCTAGGGGAATGTAGCCCTTTTTGCTCTGTCTTCTGGAAGCTGCTACTGAGTAAGACTTCCTTTGCAGCCACATATTTTCTCTCTCTTTTCTGCCAAAGAAAAACTGAAAAGTGCAGTATAAGTCCAGGGGTGGAACTTCAAGGATTGCCACCCTTGCACTGCATTATGGCATGCAGCAATGTACCCAGGACGTAAGACATCCAAATGGGACACACTGGCTGTGTTCCAAGGCAAAAAACACATTGGGATTCTGGATCCAGCATCTCAGAGGTGCAGCACGTATGTGATCCCCAAGTAGTGCCCCCCTGGATGCCCAGACAAGCTGAAGGGACATCAGCCTTGCAGCCTGAAGCTAAACCTGTGAAAACAGTTGAAGCATTTCTAGTTTAGGGAAGCAAAGCACACTAGATAAGCCATAATTTTAATGGCATTTTCCACACATGCATACCTTTGAGCTGCCTACCATAAGTCTGTTTCCTGCCTGGATTCTCTGGATACCTTTTATATGGTGCATATGAAGCATCTGGAAATTAAATGAAGAGTTAAATAATGGCTCTCTTGTGTTCGGAGCACAGTAAAAATTACGCAGAGAGTTTTTATAACTTTTTTAATATAATAAAGTTAAAGAGACTGAATGCTGGTTTTATGATATGAGATTTCCAGATTGCTCCCAAGTCAGCAACAAGCTATTCATAATCTTTTATTATAGCATTGTCATGATGACTGTAATCAAGTCCCTGAGCTACCTGATGATACCAGGGATAGCATCAAGCTGGTGAATACGGATAAGCTGGCATTTAATATGACATTTAAAGACTCTGGCTCTTGCTTTTTTCTAATATTGAAACTGTTGATAAATTTGGATCTAGTTTTCTCTTTAAAAGTGTTAAGGTTTTGTAGATACCTGTAGGATACCAACATATGAGCTGATTTGGTAAAATACAAATTTGTGTTCCTACTAGAAACAAACTTACACACCAGCCTTCCTCCACTGTCCCCCCCGTCTGGGGTTTTCAAACACCAATAAAAATTTGATCTAAGCAAAATCTGTTAGGAAGGCATCTAAGTAAGAACATGCTGTTTATTACAAAGGTTGGTAGCACCCACCTGCTAGGCTTTTTCTGACATATCAATACCAGAACATTGCAGCATCAGCGGGGCCTTAATTTCTGCAGAGCATCTGGGCTGACCTCATAGCAAGGGCTGAATCAGAGGATTTGCTTTGATGCCCTGTTCCATGTGTTTTAATATTTTGAGGTGTCATCTGTAAAAACAGGCCTTCTGTTGGGGTTTGCACACATCAATAAATTAAGTAATTGCTCCAGGTCATCTTGTGCTAGCGTTATACAGACAGCAGTGTGTTACAGCCATGGGATTTGCATTTGGAAAATGTACATCTTCTCCTCTTGCTAGCACCCAAATCAGAACAGCTCTTCCCCCTTTTCAGCCCCATGTCTGGGCTACCCATTCTTGTACAGCTTACACAGCCTCCTCCTTAAGCCTCCAATGATGGATATTCCTCATGCAGTCTATTTCTGTGCTTAATTACTTTTTCTATTAGAAAGCTTTTCCAAATGCCTAACTTAAACCTCACTGTAATTTCAGCCATTATATTGTAATGGAGAATTAATTCCTTCCCTCTCTGCAGCTACCTTTTATGTGTTAGAAGCCCCAGTCGTGCCTCTCTCTTTTTTATCAAACAGCTCCAGTTCCTTCAGGCTGTTGTTTTGGACCATTCTCCCCTGGACACTCACCAGAGGCTGCATTGCTTCTGAGCATCAACAGCTGGGCACGTGTTCCAGCTGGGGCCATGCCAGCGCTGAAAGAAGAAAGATTTCCACCACGTGTCACATAGACAAAATCCTGCTTATATATCTCATGGCAGTGGATGTTTCTCTGGAAACAGTATAATGTTACTCACCTTGTTTCATCTTGTGATTTACTAAATGCCCTCTCCCCTCAGCCAGATCTTCTCATGTTATATTGGTGCTTACCCCACTTTGGCTGTTGCATATTTGAGTAGACAATTGCCACTACCTGTGTATAAATACTTTTCACTTGATCTATTTGCATCTTCTTTTCTTTTGTTTTAATAATTCATTCAATTTGTCAAAAGTATTCTGAAATCCCATCCTATTTTTCAGTCCTCCAGGTAACCCTTTCCAGATTGGGATCATCTGAAAAATTAATAAACACATCCTCTATGCCTCTGTTCATAGCAACAATGAAAATACTGAATAATGCTGGTGAAGGACAGACCACAATGAAACCCTGGCTTAATGAATTTAAGTGCATGTGTACACAATTTGCAATCAATTTAACATGGAACTCATGTAGATGCCTATCTGTGGTCGCTATGGTGATGCTGTAATATACAGCTGCAAGTCCAACAGAAGCAATGATAGCACAGTGAAAAACCTTGGAAGTTATCTTTATTTTCTAACAGGAGTATAAGTGCTTTCTTGGAACCATATTTTTACCAGGATAATAGATGGTGTCCTGGAAAAAGACCTTGAGACGTAATTTTAACACCTGTGCCCAAGAACATGCAGAAATATTGGTCTGTATCTGTTATTTTTCTGAGACTCTGCCCTTCACGTTTGCCACATGGAAAGACTCAGGTCAAGGCCTTGAGAGCAGATTAATTGTGGAGATTTGGTGGCAGCAGTTCCACGCCAGTAACCTGCTGGGTGGTGAGCACGTGTCCCTGCTTGTGTGGCTCTGCAGGGTCCCTCTTTATATCAGGCTTCCTTCTGCCCTGAAACTCACAAGACTATTCTTCTTATCTACACGGTCAGCAAGAAGTTGATCTGTTTCAAAAGAATTATACTTTAAACTGAGATTAAGAATCCTTTATTTATTTTTATATATAATTAATTAGGCAAAATAAAGAAGAAGACTCTCCTATGCATTCAAGAAGTTTTTCTGTTGAAAGAAGTAAAAGAAAACAAATGAAAAATTGCTATGAAAAGGGTTGTTTTGCTTTACAAAACAAGGTGTTTCAGAAGAAAAAAATTGAAGTGGTCCTATGCAATGTCATGTCATCTGCCTCTGAAATGCCTGTTATGACTTTTGCTGTGGCAGTTCTTGATCAGCAGACTACATATAATAGCTTAATACATGAAGGGCAGCAGTATCAAAATCAAAGAGCAATCATCTTTTGAAGGCAAAGTGTCACAAGGAAGGCATCAATGAACAGAAGTGAGTTCAGCTGAGGGCCACCAAGATGCTTAGAGTGGGAGCACTCGCCCTGTGAGGATGTGAGGACAGACTGAGGGAGCAGCGCTGGTTCATCCTGGGAAAGAGGCAACTTGGGGTGCACCTAAAAGTAGCTCCTGGTGCCCACAAGTTGGTCATCAAGGAGATGGATCCTGACTTTTCACAGCTGAGTGCCTGGGGGGAGGATGAGAGATAATAAGCATAAAATAAAATAAAAAAAAAAAGATCAATTCAGTCTGGATATGAGCAGGAGGATAGGGTAGAGAGCTCCTGAGGTCCCTTCAACATGAATTTCCCATGATCCTGTGACTTGTAGACTGCCCAGGACATGGCTGTGGTTTTAACTTCCACTTTGAATCTCCTTATTCCTTTAGGTCTGGTTTGCATAGAGTCAAATACATTACTTAGTGTTTTTCATGGTGTAAATAATCTGAGCAGCACCCAGTAAGGAAACACTGGTTGTAATGTAAAAATAAACAGCCTGCTTTAAGAGAGAGATATATCATGCAGTTTGAGGAAACATTTGCAATTAAAATAATCACTGTGCTGGAACATGGCACTTATTCAGGAAGAGCCATAGGTAGGGAGAAAAAATTGTAATACATCATTTTCCCAGCACCCAATCTACGGCAGTTCTACACCACAGATCTGCAGCTTAAAACTTTCGAGTGCAGTGAAAGATGATTTATCTGATCTATATGGTACAGTTCAAATGTCCTGTGATAAAAATGAGCTATTGATCGGAGGAGATTCTAATTTAGATCTGCTCACTTCAAAAAGAGTAATAAACTGAAACAGCCTGGAAAGCTTATGTTTCAAATGACTTATCAATGAGTTTAAAAATTTAGTAACCTGAGCCAGCAATAACTTTAACAGTAGCCAGAGTCCCAGATTTTACTGAGCCAAATTTTCCTAAATTATTCACAGAAGCACGTGGATAACAGTTCTTTCTTTTACACTGATGTTGAGAGAGATGCTCAATTGTGGTAGATCTTATGAAAATAGATGAAAAGTAAAAGACATTCTGGAGAGTTCAAAATATAACTGTAGCAGTGATAGCAAGTAATAGATTTTCAGGCAAAATGTTAGCGAAGTATGAAGAGGTCAACCCTATTTTCCAATAGATTTTGCACTGCTGAAACTTGGGGTTTTGCTAAGCATTTGGTGAGACTTCTAGAAAAAGCTTGATTAATGTTTTATTGCTGAAAATCTGACTAAATGGGTACTTTGACCATCCAGTTTCTCACAACCACACTTTGTTTTTAACTGTCTAGCCCATATAGCTCTGTTTTAAAATGAAGTTTATGAAATGAGTATGAATTTAGTGGAATCAACCACCATAAATGTGAATGTAGTAATTGCTGTAAGATTGCATTCAATTTTCAATAACTCACACAGGCTGTATCCTACACAGTTGGGTGTACAGTGCCATACCCCTATTAAAGACCTGGATAACAGAGAAGCACAGACGTCCTCAATTGTGAAAATAATGAACAAAGGGGAACCAAAAGCACTTGAGTGGGTTAAAATTTAAAACAATACATTGGAGCAGTGATCTGAAGTCAGGAAGATGGAGTGTGGCATAGACAAGAGCAAAAAGTGTTACACTTGGAAAGAAGGAAAAAATGAAAAAGGAAAAATAACTGGGCAGCAACACAGCAGAAAAGATGCCCATAGGGAGTCACACTCTAAACATAACTGATGTCATGCTGTTGCCAGAAAGGCACCTTCAAACCTGAAAAATGGACAGCAGTTCTCTCATCAGCACTTCTGAAGCTTGACAAGGAGTGCCATGTCCTGGTTTAGATGTTACATATCCACAGAGATAAAGAGCTTCTGCCTGGTGTTTAGAAAAGTGGCACTTTGAAAATACTTTCTGTAGAACATGACTGAAATATAATAGGTTTGACTTAGCTTAGGAGACTGGTAGAAAGGCAGAAGAGAGGTGATACTGCAGAAGGTGTGCAGAGAACAAGGACAAGCAGCAGATGAGGATAATTTACAGCAAAAGAGGAAGCTGAGCAAGAAACTCTCTAGTTAGAGGAACAGTTAATCAATGGAACAAGTGACTAAGGGCACAAACCTTCCATCACCAAAGGTTTTGAGAAATGTTTAAAACAGATATTAATTTCTCCTTCAAAATGTACCCTATAAGGGAAGCCATGCGATCCTAGCTCTTAAGTAGACTCTCATTAGTAAGAGGAGTCCCAAGCAAGATGGCAGAGGAGATTGCAAGAAATCTTACTCAGAGTTAAAAATGGACTCCTGAGATATGAAGGATCCATGTTTAATTATCCATTATAAGGTTTGATTCAATTCTCCCTGTCAGGATACTGTTTAATCACCATATGATACCTATAAGATGGTAGAAAATATTTGTTACAGATCCCACTTTCAGTAAAACAATAAAATATGCACTATCACAAGAGCTGAAGTTCAAAACAGGAGTACCAAGCGTAAGATGGAGGCTATCTTGGCTTTCTGTTATAAAGGACAGCTGCTCAAATAGAGATGAAGTGATGTTTCGTGATGTTTCTCTTTCTTTGTGTTGAGTGTGTCGGCAGCTGCTCTATGCAAGTTCTCTCAGTGCCCCAGGTGCTTTGCACCACTGTTGCATTAACACTCACAAAGCATTTGTTGAAACTGAATAGATTTGAGGAGTTGTTTCCATGGGGTAATGCTCCAGTCCCTCAAACTGCATAGTTGGTTACTGTCCAGATGGTGATGGGAGTCTCAGTTGTGAAGGTCCTTTCAACAGCGTCTTCAGCTGGACCTGGTGAGTCTCCCCAAACTTCTGCTCACATTTTATGATCCATCTGAGCAGTGGTCCTGCATGACCACTCCAGTGATCTTGTATGGTCTGTTTCTACTGAGAGTATTAAATTATGCACAAAACATGTATCTTGAATCTGTACCAAATGCTGTGCTATGTGCCCATTTCTGCATCTGCACAGTTTCCACTATTTACAAGTATCTTTCCTGTGGACAGTCTGGTCAATTCTGTAGCAGAAAGTGCCTGGGTGAGTCATTTGGATGGCCGGGTTCCTGGCCAGGTTAATCAACACATCCAACACATAAATATTGCCTGTCAGTCTATCCAGGCACAGCAGAAGCTCCCCAGGGGAATCTCCAGACCATTCTGACACTTCTGGATGGCTCCTGCAGCAGTTGCCCAGCAGCTCAGCTGTACAGGGCAGAGGTTGGGAGTTCAGGCAATCCCTTCCTCATAAGACGGTGTCTTGTCTTGGAACAATCCCTTGTTTCATGCATGCAGTTGCTGGTTGAGAGCTCTGGGACCAGGAATTAAGGGTGAAGTGTTGCACAGCCAGGCCAATCCCTGATCCCCAGCTATGCCACACTTACACCTGTAGGAAAACTTGAATTTCGAACTTAAGTCTCATGTATGACTGAAGTTCCATAGCTTTTGCCCCACACATACTCACAGAGCAAACGGTGCACACCAAGCTCAAGCAGAGCCCTGTGTTGGCCGAGCACCCTCTGCACCAATTATCACCTCAGTAATTCCCACGGCAGTGCTTTTACTCTTTAACAAAAGAACCCATTCTCTATGCTTTCACTATTTGTCATCGTGAAACTGAAGCTCTTTGTTAAAATCTTCACTTGATGGACAAATCTAGAAGCACATAAGCCTGATGAGAGAGCAAATTAATGATGGCTTGCCTGCATCAGGAAGCAATAGAGATGTTTAGTTCAAATTCCCATTTCACAGTTGGTAGATAAGACCTTTCATCTGCTGTATGCAAACCAAACTTCCCAACCCAACAGTGATGTCTGTCAGCAACAAGCACAAAGCCCTACTTGTATTTAATCCTTGTACACATTTCTCAGACTGGGAAACTATACACTTTACTACATCCTTGAAGGTTCTTTCCCCATGACTTTTCCTACATATGTAGTGTAGGGAGGACGATGATGGTACAAAATTCAGTTCAAAACATTGCAACTCCTGCTCTGCAACTCCACCAGCCTTGTGGGAGCTTTGATACTTTTCTTAGCATTATCTGTGCAATTAAGTTAAACGAATTTAATTACCTGCACATGAAATGGTTTCATATCATGACTGGTAGTTTCGAAATAAAAGGCCACACTGTATTTCGGAAATTTGGATGGGAAAAAATAAGAGGAAAGATATTTCAAGGTGGGGGAGAGAAGACATTTGCTATTACGTAAGAAAATATAGAAATGTCTACTCCGAGGAAGTAATTACAAGTTTTTGGGTCTGTGATCAACATATTCTCTGGTTCTTGGCTAGACACAGAGTGGAAGCTTTGAAAGAAGGAAAGAGATCCACACTGAGAAAAATTCAGAGAATCAAAGCTCAAATGTTCTGCTTTGTACATAAAATAAAACAGCTAATTTCTTCATTCTTTTTTTTCCTAGTTAGACAGCAAGCTAAATAGTGGATATAACTTTCCAGGAATTAATTTTTCATTTACAAATCAGAATACAAGTCCCCTCTACTATAGTGTGAATGTATTAATAGTTTGAGGCCAGTTATCATATAATCATAAATCATAGAATCATTTGGATTGGAAGGAGCCTTGAAGATCATTTAGTTCCAAGCCCCCTGCCACGGGCAGGGACATCTTCCACTAGACCAGGTTACTCAGAGCCACACCCAATCTGCCCTTGAACACTTCCAGGGATGGAGCATCCACAGCATCTCTGGACAACCTGTGCCAGTGTCTCACCACCCTCAGAATTTCTTCCTGATACCTAATCTAAACCTGGCTCTTTCTGTTTGAAGCCATTTCCTCTTGTCCTGTCACTACATGTCTCCTGCTGGCCTCCTTTTAGTACTGGGAGGTGCTATAAGGTCTTCCCGGAGCCTTCTCTTCTCCAGGCTGAACAACCCCAAATCTCTCAGCCTGTCTTCACAGGAGAGGTGCTCCATTCCCCTGATCATCTTCATGGCCCTCATCTGCACTCAACTCCAACAGGTCCATGTCCTTCCTATGTTGGGGACCACAGAGCTGGATGCAGAACTCCAGATCAGGTCTCATGAGAGCAGAGTAGAGAAGAGGATCCTTTCCCTCAACCTGCTGGTCACATCACATCTCCAGAAACTTCAGTGACAGCTCTTCAGAAGAGCTAGTTCCTAACGGAGTTCATTTCATATTCATCCGCTGGGAAGTGCAGTGACACAAGTGTGCATGGCTAAGAATTTTTGAACTGAAATATGGTAGGGCCAGGGATAGCTCATGGGGATAAAAGTGTGAGGATTTGAGTTTCCCTAGCTGTAAAAGCCAAAATGTGTCACTGGTCTTCTCAGGAAAACATTTTGAGATAAAAGCAACCTGATAGCATTGTAGGAGGAAAACCAATTTGGAATCAGGAAATTGCCATACTTCAGTGGATACTCCATCAGTATAAATATCCATTGGCTGCTGGAAAGCTGCTTTTAAATAAATGGAAATAACACATTTTTGCAGTATTTTAAGGCAAAAGAATCTCCTTTTTACCAAACAGCCTTACTCTTTATATGAGTCTAGGGGATTTCTAAAGCTTTCAGCATCACAGCATCTGAATGAAGGATTAGGTTTATAGTCATAAACACAAAGAACCCTACAAATGCCACTTTGCTTCACACTCAGGACTTCACAGACACAACCAGAAGAGAGCTCCAAAGCCCACTGGAAATGACTATACTCATTCCAGCTATTTCAGTGGCCTTCAAATCAGACCATAGGGGCACAGCCTGCTTGAGCTGAAGCACATTCCTCTTTTGTTACACCATTATTTGATCCTCACATTGAATTGGCAGTGCTTTATCCCTCACATGATGCTATAAATAAAAAAATCTGTGCATAGTGCTATCGTCGCAATATGTGACTGATAGATGCTGGTAGTTTCAACAAGGGTGTGCAGAAAAAGGGTTAATGACCTGCAGGAAAGCACCTGGAGGTGCCTCCAGCCACACAGGCACCTGCCTTTCAACCCATCAGGGGTAGTCACAGCAGAAGGACTGGGTACTAAACAGACACAGAGACTGAAATGTTAGACTTCTTAAAGCCAGATTCATTAGCGGTCACTTCTGTGGATTTTCAGAGTATTTTGGATGCCAGCTATAAAAATACAGCAAATTTTCTGCACATGAAAAGCTGCTAGATTTAAGTGCAAAAATACCACTGCTGATATTTACATAGCAACAAGCCATGTAGTTTTCCACGGTTAATAAAGGGGAAATAAATACTCCATGGATATCAACCAAATTTCCAGATTTAAGGAGGATTTTGGCCACTTCATGCATGAGGGGTACATGCAGGAGATCCACACACTCATGGTTGGGTGTCTAAATCAGCCTGAATTATTGCAAATGATTCCTAGGGTAGGAGGGTACCCAAATGCAGTGAACTGCATTATTTATTTGAACTGAAGTATGTTGGGTACCTGTCCCATCTGAAGTTCCCACCTGCTTGCACTTGTGAGCTGTATAAACACCACTCTGTCACTTGCTTTGCCGTATTTAGTCAAGTGGCATTTCATCTGTGCTTTATTTTCTCATTGTAGACCAAGTTTTACCCTTACTAACAAAATGCTGCTCACTTGACATCAGCACAGTAACTCCAGTGCAAGAGGAAACAGGCTGCATTTACACTCACTTTGCTGCTGATTATTTAGACCTCATAAGGGAACTTGGGAAAAGACCAGGCAGTCTATCAGCTATTAACTTACAGACTATTTCACACTTCATATGCCTTTTCTCTGCTTTCAGAACTGTGTTGCTCAAAAAGGCTTGTCAAATTCTAGTGACTTTTGCAGCTTGTGCTCAGGCTGCCTGCATTAGTTCACTGAGTATGGATTTCCAATACTTCTTTTACATTTTCATGGTTTTTACAATTATACATCTCTTCTATCATCATCTGGAATAGCCAGATGCCAATTTTGTTCTGTCCTAATTGCTGCTAATGACTTATTGATGTAAGCAGTTGCTTTCCATCTCTTACTGCCCTAGAGGTATTTATATACAGCTCTTTCATGCAGTATCAGGAGAAATATTTCTTGGTGAGAGCTAAGGTCTGGCACAGCTTTCTTGATTCTGCTTCAGTACAGATTTACTGAATACCTATCGAGATGGTGGAGGTCAGAATACTTAGAATTACAAGTCCATTCCCTAAGTGTGGGTTTTTTTCATAATGAGTAAGCACATCACTACCGAAAGTGCTACAAAAATGTTACACAAATAATACACCCTATTCTGTGCCTGTGATGTTCAGTGCTGGGATTCAATGTTATGAGCAGCGTTATAAATGGGACAAGCACGTCCCTGGCCACACGTGGCTCCTGTTGCACTGCAAAACTCCACCAACATTATTTTCCACCAGATCAGATAAGGCAAGAATTGGGTCTGTGATATCTAAAGCCATTCCCACTCAGGTCCCTGAGTTGGGATTTCTAGAAGACTGTTATCTTTCACAGAAGCAAGTTCCTCAGTGGTAGCTCTACAGAAATTTCCATAGCTTCTCACTACTTGCCCAGAGTCTTGCTGCTGGTGCAGCTGTCTGTGTGAGAGGTCCTGACTGCAGGATGATGCCTTGGAAAGCTACAATCAGACTTCTGGAGGATCCAGCACATCACCACAGAAAATCTCACTTAGGCTGTCATAGGAAGAGTGAATACAAAAAGTAAAGCAAGAATCTGAGGCACTCGGACTAATTAATGCTTGGCTGGACACATATACCGGGGAACTTTTGGATTTTTGTTTTAAACCAGAGAATAAACTCTGATAATTACATCAATAAATGCAAAGATGACAGCTCAGATAGAACACAATTTTCTGCTCTTACAAGGAAGAATATATTTTTCTGTTTTCAACATTATGATACTTAGGAAGGAGCTATTAAGTGATATTTCGTGTTATTGGTATGGCATAGTCTTGTAAAACTATTTCTAAATAGTCATCTCTGCTTCTAAAGAACAGTGCTAAAAGTAGATATTAAAAAAGTTAAACTCACTGAGTGGTTAAGACAGAAAGTGGGGCTTTGGCATGCACACTTTTGTCAGTTTTGCAAACTATTCCATTTTACACATATTTGTATTAATTTCTTCAATTCAGCGCCCCACACAACATACATTTAATGCAGAATTTTTATTTTAGCAAATTCAAGTTTCATTTTTAATTTCTGGGTGATTTTTTTTTTCTTTTACTTTTGTATTTCATTAAATGCAAAGTCTTATAACAGGTTTTTTTCTTCAAGTTATAATTAATGTTGTAATGCTGGTTTAAACAAGGACAGTAGTGGCATCTGTCAGAGAGACGCTGCCAATAAAATTCAGTGCATTTTTTTCAGCAGAGACTATAAACATCTCTGACTATAATGTCATTCAGAAACATGGTTATAAAAGAGGCTTATATCTTCCTGCTTACTCTCACCTTGAGATTTATCCAGGTAGAAGTTAGTGTCATAAGAAAATTCAGAGTTGTTTTCTTCCAAGCACCTCCTGTAAATTGCATTGAGTAGCAGGAGAGAATTGTTTTCAATAGTGTAAGAAACAGGAAGGTTAATTTTGGAAGCATTTCAAATATTCTACCATTGAATATTGTCCCTTTCTGTCAAGCATATGGTAGATACTCCTGACTGAAACAGAAGGGCACAATCAAGTTCAGATTATTTTTAATGCAGTGGTTCGTGCTTAAGCCAATTGTGTTAATAAAAGAACAGAACAATTATGAAAAAACTGTCCTTGTATTTGGCCTACTGCTCACTGATGTAAGCCTTTCATAAAAGAGGCACCATTTAGCCTCCAACAGTGGAAGGTAAAAAGAGAAAGTTGCCCTATTGTAGCCACCTTTGTTCTAGACTTGGCATCCACTGAAACATAGGGAGGGGGACTGGTGCCAGCTGATATTTGTACCAGATGCTGAGCCCTCGCAAAGGCATACACACAGCAGTTTCCTCCTTCCAACATGTTCTGCCTTCCATTTCTGAATTCATCCTTTGCTATAACAGACACATCATGGGTTGGCCTTAGTTTGGTACAAAACCACCTAAAATTAGGTGTTTGGGGGTAAATGTCTATATGTGAGCTCAGTGCCTAAACTACTGTTCTAGCCAGTACCCTCAGGGGAGCTTAGGCAGATCCAGCTGCCAGCCTGGTGAGAGCTCAATGTCTCTACTGACTCTCTCTGTGCTCCTCAATCTAACAGTAGTTAGGGTTCTATTCAACTAGTAACCATGGTGCCCTGTGCCATTTCAGATGGCCTAGGACATCCACACAGCTGTCAGATACAGCCAGGACCTGCAGGAGACCCATCCACTTCTAGAATTGCAGCTGAAGGCCAAATGAGCATCTCAACAAATTCACAAGGTCATCTTGAAAAGCACTAGGCACCTATGTTTAGGCACCTGAATGAAGATCTTACATTTAGACATCTTAATTTAGATGTCTCAGTCTTGAGCTAAATGCCTGCACTGCAAAGGATTTTTGTGTCTGAGTTACCTTTAATCACTGAAGAAGTCTGTAAGACTCACATGTTCCTCAGAGGGAGGTAGGGTCTCCTCCTGTAGCACTACATTGTGGGGAGGATCTTTATGGATACTAAATCTCTCCATGTGGAAAGCACTGCTGTTAAGCTTAAGAGGCTAAAGAAATCCAATCACAGAACTGGAGAATTAGAGTGGCAATATAGAGTTTCATCTGCTTGTGCAAGGAGACGATACTGACTGCTTCTGTTAAACTAGGTATTAGATAAAATACCAATGTCACAGTTATTTTAAACAGTCTTAATACTTTTTTTTTCAAATTAGATGAATCAGTAAGTGGGAAAACAGATTTTCAGACCATCTTTAGCATAATACTGTTAGCATAATAATTACAGCTAGCAACCCACATATTCTTAGTGAATGAAGGTTTACTGGAGCAAAATGAATAAAAATAGGAAATGTCTATTCAAATTCTTTTTTTCCATAGGAACTGAGAGATAATTAGCATCTCTGAAAATTAGTTCAATGATTTTGATGGCTACATATGATTCAGGTACTTCAGCCTAAATTACTCTATCCTTAGTGGTTTCCATAAAAGACTACCATGGAAATAGAAGAAAGACATGTCTTGGATTCCTAGAAGAGGTAAGAAAGACAATTACTCTGATTAATAAATATTTTGGCAGTACAATTCAGTACTTGGCCTCTACTGGGTCATGGCTCAGATAGACAAGGAAATGCACTGAATCTGTTGAATTGTCAAACTGTTCTTACTGCTTTAAGTATTTCTCATCTTTACACTGCTTTCTTCTCCTGAGCTTTGTTTTAAATCTCGGTATGTCCCCAAAGACAGCAGAACCCAAGTTGCAGCCTGGCTATGGTTGCAGACTTCACCCAGGATCTTTTCTGCACCAGAGCGAGACGTTGCAGTCAACCAGCTCTCCACTGGCATGGGTTGTTGACGTTGTCTTGTCTCAAGTCAGAAATCATACTGGTGGCTTCAGCTTTCTTCACCAGCAAAAGAAAGGAGAAAACAGCAACTACTTCCTTCACTTAACTGCTTCATTTGTTTCCCAAGAGTAACCACAGCCTGACCAAGGAGGTTAAGGGGACCAGTTCTCCCACACCAAGGGCACGAAGAATAGCTGAAGGAAGGTACCTCTTCTTCCCAGGAGGTTTTGTGGTAGGAGCATTGAAACCAGTATCTCAGCAGTCACCTATCTCAGTGTATGAACGAATTCCCAGAAGGAATGACCTCTCTTCTGAGAGTCTCCCACATAAGCATGTTTCTCCTTAATGTATGGTGAGCCAATATGTGCATTTATGCAATGTGTGCTGAAAGCAGTCTGGGGTTGGTAAGCAGCAAATCTCCAGTAGGAGTCACGGTTGCTCTGTGAAACAGGAAAAGCAAGGTCACACAAAGCTCACTGCCTTCTCTTCCATCTCAACAAGATGGAAAGTAGCCAAAGAGATGAGAAACATGTTGTGTGGGAGCGTGCAGCACATTTTCAGGCGATCTTCACAGGTCTCTTGGCCATGGCATGACTGACGTGAGCTTCATGCACCCACACTGTGGAGCTCTTTTGTTGTCTGAGGAGCACTGTCCACCCTCCATTGTACCTATTGATGGGGACCTGCTGAACCTGCTTCATGGTCCTGCTTAGATCTGATCCTTTCAATAGCAAGGATTTGAAACTTCAGATATTTTCAGAGGCCCAAGGGACAGACAGGCTTGGTGTGGTTTTGATATCAGACCTTAGGAGGAGAGTTACTTCTGGTACATGAGGGGGTGGTGAGACATTTTAAGTAAGTAGTCAGATGTATTCCTGTCTTCTTGAACCTGCACAATGACATTAGAAGAAAGAGTGTTAGGAGTGTGCTTGAAAGGGAAAGATAAGTTTTTAAAAACTTTCATAGAAAACAGTCCATAAGGAATTCTGAAAGTTAAAAAGAATTCAGAGGGAAACTGTAGGAAGGATTTGTGACCTGAAGAGAGAAAACCAAAGGAGGTGAACTTACTTAGCTTTTGAAAGCCAAAGAATATTGCAGAGTGGCTAAAAGTGTCCATCATAGAAAGATATCAGATAACAGCATGATTTTAACAGAAATAGCAGGTCATTCCTTAACAACAGTATTGAATAGCTGGAGACTGAAGTTTGAAAATAAATTGAAGAATTAATTAAACTGCCAACTAAAATAATGGAAAATAGAGCAATTCCATTTGTTTTCCAGATAAATGACTTTGCAAACAAAAAGTTTTCTCTGTGGAAATGTGGATGTTTTCTATCTATTTTCAGTAGAAATATGCTGTTCGATGCCTTTGTGGTTCAAATTTTACTAGCATGTTGCCCTGTTGGCATGAAGATTACATTTCTCATTACGGTCTGTTGCAAAAAGGTCTCATGATATATATGGCTTCTCAACAAAAAGGGAGAGACAAGTACAACGAAGTATGGAAATTAATCAGATTTGATTATGGTGAGTTCGAGTAAATCACACCTCCAGTGTTTGGAGTTGTTTTCAGAAGCATTCTGAGAATCAATTACACTGATTTCAGGATTCAAAATAATTAAAGGGGAGGGAAACATTTTCTAAACAGTTCTAGTTAGTACATGCCAGCTAATTAAATACATGATTAAGTACTTGTTGCTCAGATCCCTCTTAATCAAGACTTGTTATCTCTTTAAAATATATATTCACTTAAGGAAAAAACCTTGTGTTTCTTTCATATACATGAAATTCTGGTTGAATATAAATCCATACTCTTGAAAACTAGGCAAGTAGTCTATCTGACTTTCCTTGAATTAAACTCTAAATAATGGAAAACTGTAGAGTCTAAGAAATAGAAAACTATTGCAAAACTTATTGGATTTTTTAAAAATCTACTTATCAATGCCAATTTTTCTGTCAAATATGCTTCCGTGAATATAATAAAAGAAGTCTGTGTGTCCGACGATATTTCAAAACTTCACACAAAAAGAGCATAAGGATGGGTCAGTTGAACTTTACGGAGCATAGGTCAATTTGCAAAATGAAAAGGAAAAAAGAGAAAGAAAGACAATAAAGAAAAGAAAAAGCAAAGTTCCACAGAGAGAAGGGACCAGCAACATGGAAACCTGGTTAGGTCTTACTTTGCTGAAGTTCCTTCCTTTGCACTATTTAGGTGTCTTCTTTGACTTGATTCCTAGTAATGCTCTAGGTAAAAGTTACACAGATGGCAGAAATTTGCTAAAAGAAGAATTTACTGTCATTCCTCCCATTAATAGATGGGAATGTAATATTCATTAAAAAGATTCCAGACTTCAGTCATCCCCTAATGATCATGCAAATTCCCTCATCGATGCATAATAGAACAAAAGAGATCTGTGCATTAGGAATTACTTCTACCACTTTCTATGGCATTTCATTAAAATGTCATATTTTAAACAACATTTTGCAGAAGTTACTGATCAGATTTGCTTATGGGACACATTAGAAAGAGGAGGAAATGGCAGATGCTTCCCTGCAGTTCTGCTTTGTTTTTCTTGGCTTGGCTGGATTTCGATGTGCCACAGGTAAAATCCAGCATAAAATATTTATGCTTAGTGTTGAATTTTATTTCTGCAATACAAATGAAACATCAGGATTTCCTTTAGGATATGGGAAGATTTCATGAAAATCCTTGCAGACCCAACAGCTAGAAACCAGCAATAAAAAAATCTGTGCTACTTGTGCCCACACTCTCTTGAGAAATGACAAGAAGGTATCTTTAGCTGGGGTGCTGGTTTGTAGTGATCTGTCTTAGGTTGCCTTACATAATGTTTTCACTCACAATAGTATGGATCTCTCCCAAAAAGATTTATTTTTTAACCTCATATGCCCTGTCATCTGCCCATAGTTATGGACAGTGGTGAGAAAAAGTTGCAGTGAGTTATACTTCAGAAGTAAATGTTGAGTCAAAGTTAGTCTGGGAAACTGGACTGCCAGCAGGAGGGAAGGATAAGAAGGATGGACATTGGAAATTTAGTCCAATTTAGGCTCCTGCTCTGAATTGCTCTCAGGATGCACTTCCCCTTGATTACCTGGAGAGTCCACAGATCAACCTGGTAACTTAGGTAAGGTGTGTTAAAACTCCTTGCATTGACCAAGACCTCTTCTTTCAAGTGCATTTCAGCTATTACATGCCTGGAATAGCTGTGAGGAAATCATATATGATTGCTGCTTTCCTTCTGCTGGAAAAACCTAAAATTTAATTCACCATGAAATAAGACCATGAGCTTAAACGATAGCTGAAATGGTTGTGAAGCTGCTCGAGCTTTGTGAGAACTGAAAAATCCATGAAATGCCTGATGGAGGATAGTAAAACAGTAGTCCCCTGACAGTGTGTCCTTCTGGTCAGGTACCATGCTCAGGGGTTAGGAGAGCATCACTCAGGTCACACCACACTGGGAACAACCCCCCACTTAGAGCTGACCTGATTGCTGTAAGAAGATGCCTAGAGCAGTTCAGTGAACAGCAATAATATTTTTTAGGTGAGAAATGCAATGCAAGCCCCTCGACCTTGCTGTGCTTATCCACCTCTGAGGATAGGAATTTCATTTTCTCTTTGTTTGTAGCAGCATGCTGGAAAATAACAAGGCAAGGCTTTGGATTCATCTCAGATGAGGTTCATTTATCAGGTACCAAGTTGCTCTACAAACAATTCAACTTCTACATAAGAGAGAGTCAGTAAGCATTAGATTTTTTGCTAACTTTCTGTCAAAGTATGTGAGTACAAGAACATTTCAATACCAGGGTTTTTCTTTATCTGATGATGACACTATTTAAAAGGGAGCAGGGTTGACATGAGGAATACAAAGTCATGCTTGAGTAACTTTAATCATTAAGAACTTGCTCATTTATAATTGGCTAAAAATCCTCCCATGTTTCAGTTGTTAGTTCAATGGATTAACAGCACAAGGACACTGACCTGCCGTGTCTTTTCAGGAGGAACTTGCTGAGTGGAGATGCAGGAGCATTGATCTCATTATGCATCCTGGACAGGGGAGGATCAATCCTACTTCAGAGAGAGAAGATGGAGAGCAGAAAATGTGGGACAATTAATGGAAAGGCACCCTCTTTTTCTTTTCTTCTTTTTTTTTTTTTGGCTATCCTTTCTTTAAAACAAGGGGGAAAAAAGAGGAATCTGTGTTAGGTCTGAAAGTATGACGAGGTGTAAAACCAGCTTGTGTCATTTTAAGGGATAAACATCACTCTAAGAATTACTTTG
Organism: Orthonyx spaldingii; assembly: GCA_013397795.1. Classification (NCBI taxonomy): domain Eukaryota; kingdom Metazoa; phylum Chordata; class Aves; order Passeriformes; family Orthonychidae; genus Orthonyx; species Orthonyx spaldingii. The sequence goes on along the minus strand of VZTJ01000986.1, from coordinate 835,299 downwards.
TCTTGTCAAATATGTCAGGGAGAAAAGAGGATACAACCAAGCATGCAATGGATTTAAACCATATCGGATTTGGGAAGAAAAGATCACTGCAAGAGTTCTTCAACAAAGGAAATGCTTTGCTGAGTAAATTATTTACTTCCACTCCTGGTTTCCACAAGTAATAAAAGAAATCTGATTTTCACCATCTTCTTGCTGCAGTTTAGAAAAGTGACAAATTATGACAAGGTTTTTGCTGTGGGACACCAACAGGGCTCTTGTGGATCAGCACACTCCTATTCTCTGGCCCAAGAGCTAAAGCTGAGGAAATATGTTACTCTAATCTGGAATTACCATTACAGGGCTCAAAGTAGTCAGGCTGGTTACTGCCTTCCATCTGCCAGGGCCCTGTACCACAGATCAATGATCCTACAATAATTAAACCCAGAGAAAGAGTTCGACCAAAGCTCTGCAATTCTAACCCAGTAAGATTCCTGTCAGTTTTTAGTATACCCATTTGCAGGATCAGACTTCTTATGCTGGAGCCAGCTGATGGATCAGTTCTTCAATTGGTAAATGCAGTTGTATCAAATTTTTAGAGGACAATCTGATGGCATTTTTCAGAGGGAAAAAGTCCAGCTGGCTTGTTCTGACAGTGTCAAAATGGTTTTTGTATTTATGTTTCAATTTTATTCAATAAATTAGATATTGTGCATTGTAGGAAACTTTTTTCCTAATACATGACATTATCATAATGAAAAGCTTTTGTTGTTTTTGACTTAAAATATCTGAAATTTTACTGAAAGGTAAGTTTCACCATGCTGTCGCTAAATTTTCATTTAGAATTGAGAATAATGACAGAGAAGTCACTATTTCCTGAAGGAGAACAACAAACCCATGGTTTTTCATCCAGATCTACCACTGACAAAGATTGGAGAGAAACTGGGGAGAAAATTGAAACGGTTTAGAAAAAGTATGCAACATTCTCAAAGCAATAATATTTGTGACATGTTCTTATAAGTACAATAGCTCATTCTGCTCTGTCAGATGCTAGGTTGATAATCTACTGGAAAGCTGCTGCCTACTAAAGAATAAATTTTCTTATCTAGTATATACACGTTTTCATTCCTACTGCCTACTTTAGGGTTTATAGCTTGTCCTACTCTCTGAGTAATGCCAAAGTATATCAAGCCCCAAAGCGAATTCCTTACTGGAATTCAATTTCAGTACTTTGCCCATCAGTGTTCCTGGTGTAGAGTGTGGTGGTGTTCTGCCCTGATGTTGGCATCCAAAAGTTACATGGTCGGGTGTAACTCAGAGAAAGTGCCATTGTCACAGGAGATAAATGGGTTCAAAGAATCTACCAAAGACAGACCTTTACCACTGACATCCATTTCATCAGGAAGATTAAGGTATGTAAATACCAATCTGTGATAAAAACAACTTCTGAAAAGTATTGTGTTTTTTGAGGAAAGTACAAACAGGTTTTAAGCAAATCCAGAATTGTTTTCAGGGCGGTGTTTGGCTGAAGACTCCTGAGCAATGCCATGAAGATAGGGTTTACTTAGGTACAAAGCAAAGTTCCTGCTCTAAGGAAGGACACTATGTAGATTTACAGAAGACTGGCATCTTCTACAACAGGACTATGCCATCATTTACAGGCTGTTACCACAAAGAACTGTGGATTTATTATTTGAGAGACAAAATTGCTATGCACTGGACTTGGTTTCTTTAAGTCCATAAACTAGATTCACAGACTTCAAAGCTCTGGGTTCAGCACTTGTGCACTTTTTACTAGATAAAACACGATGACAGAGCTCTGGCCTTTTACTGAGTCAGAGAATTTCCTGAGAAAGATTTACATGAGGACAGACTGCTTGCACATGTCCACTACAGATGGATTTCTTCTACTTTCTATGTTGCTATTACTCCTGGCCTACTTTACACAACACTTGTTTTAGTTTTGATGCAAAGACAGTTTGGATTTGTTCATGTACAACCTACAGTTTAATCACAACTCACAATTTTCAATACTTAAATGAGGCTTATAAGAAAGATATGTACAAACTTTTTAGCAGAGCCTGTTATGCTAGGACAAGAGATAATGGTTTTAACCTAAAAGAGGGATGGTTCAGACTAGATATAAGAACGACATTTTTACAATGAGGATGGTAAAACACTGGCACAGGTTGTCCAGAGAGGCTGTAGAAGCCCCATTCCTGGAAACATTCTGGGTCAGGCTGGACTGGGCTCTGAGTAACTTGATATAGTTGAAGATGTCCCTGCTCATTGCAGGAGGGTTGGAGTAGACAACCTTTGAAGGTCCGTTCAAACCATTCTATGATTCTATGAATTTATCTGAATCTTGCTTTTTGCCCATTTATATCATTGCACCTCAAAACACTTAGCTAAGAATGTAATAGCTTTTGAGGCAACAGAAACATAAAAACCACAGTGACCTGGTCACCACCACCCAGCAGAAACTGGCAGTCTGGCTGCAGGCAGGCCTGTGTGCAGTTTTCCAAGCAATGCTACATCCAGTATTTTTCTGACTGCTATTTGGGGCTTTTCATAATAATCATAAACATAAGAACAAATACCAGAGGGGGGAACATGAGATGAAGGCTGCGAGGCTGCCAGAGTCGATCAGAATTGACCTGTACCATTCCCGTGGGACAGCAGCTAAAAGCCGAATGTCAGGTGATGAACTTTCTCTCAAATATGTTTGCCATGTAAGCATACAACATGGCCTTGCCCTCAGTGCATATCTTGCAGCTCTTTTTCTAGCTATTATTTGCAGCCAGTCATTTTTTGCTCATGTAAGAACTGCAGAATGTGTTTGTAACATCAAGAAGAGACAAATGCATGTTTGTATTTGCCTTGCTTTGTATTTATGGACACAATTCCTAGGGACCCTCCTCTCTAACATGTAGCTGAAGGAACATGGCACAGGAACCTGGCACAAAAAAGAAGATTTCCTAAATAAGGTGTGCTGGTAGCATGCTGTGGCAATGCGTCCCAACAATACTCAGTGATAGAGATGCTTGGGAAAATGAGAGAGAGCAACCAAACAGCATTAAGGGACTTTGAGAAATGTTTGCATTGAGCAGATGCTGCTCATCAGGAGATGCTACCCAGGAATACAGGAGTCCATAGACAACAGGTCATATTTCACATAAGAAATGATTTTCAGCCTTCCTCCAGCCTTTTCAAAGCAGGAAGGAATAGAGAGGATAGAATTACACGTGACCCCAATAATGTTTGATCTTGGCTGGTAAAACCACAGCGAGCAGTAATCAGGGCTGATGTCAGAAGGCCCCCTGTGAGCTCCAAGGATGGGATTTTCAGGGGGCAGAGCCTCAGCTCACTGCATTGCAGAGGCTCCAGGCAGCTCCCACCAGCCCATCCTGCTCCAAGTGCTCTCCAGCTCTGTTCGGATGATTTCCTTGTGCTGTTTAATTACAAGATCTTTCTAGCTCCTTACACACTCCCACACTGCGGGTTCATTACCTAAGCCCTCTCTTTACCCAAATTCTCTGCTGTGAGTGGTCCCACGCAAAACACACAGTAAACACTTGCAATTGCACCAGAGCTCTTTTTATTCTCAAGCCAACAAGCATCCTGTAAAAAAAAGCCACACAAAATCTAGTTATAACTGGGAAGTTGTGAAATAGGTGTAGCATGAAGAGAAAGAAAAGGAACTGATTTTATAAGTACATTAGCAGGAAGAAACACCAAACAAGGAACCCTCCACAGCAGTGACATTTGGAGCCTAAATCAGGAAGATATCCACAAAGAGGCAACAGAGATCTTGCTGTTCCTGTGATTGCTGAGGCTGTTATTAGAACTCCTGCCATTCAGCAAGGCAACTGCTGTTGTCTTTGGGAGCACCAATTCAGGATCTGCTTCAGTGGCTGTAATTTAATAGTGAAGGCATCAGAGGTTGAAAATGGGAATTTGGCAGGCATGCCGGGGAGAAGAGGGCTTTTTGTGTACGAATCACTAAACCTTCAAATGACTTCTGCAACTCTGCTTCCCTCAGTCATTTTTTTCCAGGAAATGTACAGCCTCAGCATGTCAAAAAAAATGAGAAGCATGGATAACCAGCCAGTGTTAAAATCACAGAGGTTTATACTGAGGTTCAAAGTCAATCTGAGAAATGTTAGAGAGCCCAAGGAAGCAGAGCCCTTCTTTCTGCCTCTTCATGGATACTCTCTGGACCACGGACTGTGCACTCACATGCTTCATTACAGATCTAGGCAGCAAACTTCAGGCTCCAGGGCAGTTTGGTGAAACTCATGGCCTCATATCCAGAGCTCACAGAGATGCTGTGGCTCGGGTGAGTCACAGCTTGTTTGCCTTCCCTGAGCCCTCGGCAAGCATGAGCCAGCACAGCTCAGCTCCACCAGCAAAGCCATGGGCTGTGCAGAGCTGGAGCAAAGGCTGAGCAGCTGCGAGTGACTTAACCAGACTGGGCACTGTCCATGCCAACAAGAGCCAAGAGAGCCATGCTGGGTCCAAAGGAGCCAGCACTGCTCTGGATGCTTTATAAGTCACTACTAAACATCACATGGACAGCAGGATCAATCTCTTCTTCCCCATTTCCTAATTCACATATGAAATTGGCATATTATTTTATTGGGCATTTTTCCTTGGTGGACCAGCTTTGGGTATAATTTTCATTTGCCTGTGGACTCCTTGCATCACCCACAGACATGTGGCAGTTTGGCTGATCTCTAAGCCCACAGCAAAGGCCAGTGCAGAGAACTTTTCCTGGTCCCAGGGAATGTCACCCTCTTACACTCTTCTAGTTCCCATTTAAATAAAAGCTCTGACAAGTCAAGAAAGCACTAGTGCTGCTGAGCCTTCCCAGGCCTCTTTTGTCTGGCTGACAGTTATGATGTAATTGATAAATTTTCAAAAAGACAGTGTTATCTTGTAGGTGTTACCTGGTGTTTAACATATTAGGATGATGCCTTTTGATAGGTTGAGAACCAAGATGAAGCCTCAGCACTTAAGTCTGATGCTCGTGGCAGTTTTAAGCACTGAGTTGAAAGCAGGATGTGGCCATAGCTGAGACAGGTCATAGTGGTGAGTTTCCCCATGAACATGGAAGACAAAATTCTCCACTCCTGTGGACAACCACATTGAATACATAAATAGAGTGGCTGCTGCTGAATTTTGCTGTGATAGAGTGAAATCCTTACAATAAAGATGGAGAAAGGGAGAGGCTTAAGTGTCTATGTCCATGTAAGCCTCAAGCCCACTCCTGAGTACCTCCTGGGAGAGCAGGACTGGGGTCAGGCTAGTCTCCAGCTGTGCCGGACGGGGCCTTGAGCAGAGAGCCTAACTGAAGGACAGGGATGATACCTCCAGCCAAAACTTTTTTATTTCCCATAAACAACCTGCATAAAAAGAACTTTTTCTAAAAACTCCCATTTTCCGAAGAACTTAGTTTGCACTGAAAAAAAAAAATCTGAAATTAGGTCTGTGACTGATGCAACTATATATACAAAAAATACAAATACATTCCCCCTTTCTCACAGTTCTTTTCCTGTGCAACCCATGGAGAGGAGGCAGGGTTCTGCAGATGGAACGTGCTGTTCATTTTATAGAACCTCTAAAATAAAAAGAAAGTACATTCTGGAAGGACTCTTTAATGCAAGGGTACCTATGGCTGATGCTGAATCATACTTTGCTGAGCTTTAGGGAAAAGAAAAGAAAACACAAGTGACTTTGAGCACCACTGGAACTGTAACTGATATTCTATTTGAATTAAACATTTCATTTACTCTGTCACAGTGACTGTGACCTTTTCAACTGCAGTTTGGCTCTAAATGACTGATGTTCTTCACGTCACATGCATGAGGCTCAACAGACTTGTTCTGTCAAAAAATGAAAATAGCTGTGTGGGTATTTTGTCTCCCTGTTTCACAGAGTGATAACAGTGAATGCAATAAAAAGCAATGGTGTGGAAGAGATCATGCTGCTGCTTTCCAAGGGTCATGTATATATGGCTGATGAGGAGCCTTGGCACTTCGACTGTCTTCTGAATTAAAAAACAGTGATGGGCAGCAGCCACTGTGCAACCTGAAAACGTGCTGCACAATCCCGTGTCTTCAGAGTCAACGTGACCTCAGCAGAAAATTCAGGTTATACTCCTAGGGATGAACTTTCAGAATAAATGTGCTCTGAGTTGGGTGAACTCTTGAAAGCCTTGGTTTTCTTCACTGTCTACAGTGGATGGAAATGATTTTGTGGGGAGAATGGCCTACCTGTCCCCGAACTCTCAGGGGCACACAGCCCCCTATCAGAAGGGTGCAGTGCCACAGCTTGAAGGGAGTTTCAAGTAGTTTGCCTGCACGCTGTGTAGCTGGTGATTTTATTTGTCTCCTCTCAGAAAACTGAGGTATCTTCCTCCAGAGAAGAGAAAGAGTAACATTTTTAAAAATATCTCAGTATTAGTGAGCCCCCAGGCTTGTTTTGTTGGAACAGTATCAAAACCCATTTTCATATTGTACTTTTCTTATTTTTCAGATTAAGTCCTTTTCAAACCACCCGAAGGAGAGAAGTAAGGTCCCTCTCTCCTCTCTGGATGCCACAAGTCCTCGCAGCACAGGGAGAGGTGACACCAGGTGTCTCAGCAAGACACACATAGCCTGGAGCACTTGAGAAAACAGACCTGGTAGCTGGAAGAAAGGGCATAAAAACTGTAACTGGCTGGTTTCTTCGGGATGCCACAGAGTCACCTGTTGTTACACATGTCACTCTCTTCATCACAGACAGCAAAAGGCAGAGCTGAATGCAGCTGGATGACTTGGGGCTGGAATTGAACACAGGGAAGGAGATAATCGCAGAATCACAGATTCAGCTAGGTTGGAAAAGACCTTCGAGACTATCAAGTCCAACCTATGACCAAACAACACCTTGTCAACCAGACCATGGCACTGAGTGCCACATCCAGTCTTTCCTTAAACACCTCCAGGGACAGTCACTCTACCACTTCCCTGGGCAACCCATTTTGAGGCCAAATCACTCTTTCTGTGAAGAAATTCCTTCTAATGTCCAGTCTAAACCTCCTTTGGCACAGCTTAAGACTGTGTCCTCTTGTCCTATTGCTGGCTGCCTGGGAGAACAGACTGATCGTCCTTTCAGGGTAGTTGTAAAGAAGAGTAAGGTCTCCCCTGAACCTTCTCCAGCTAAACAACTCCAGCTCCTCAGCCACTACTCGTAGGATTTGTGTTCCAGACCCTTCACCAGCCTTGTTGTCCTTCTCTGGACACTCTCCAGCACCTCAACATCTTTCCTAAATTAAAGGGCCCAGAACTGGATGCAGTCCTCAAGGTGTGGCTGCACCAGTGCTAACTGCAGGGGAAGAATCACTTCCATAGTCCTGCTGGCCACACTATTCCTGACACAGGCCAGGAAAATGTGGAGGCAGAAATAGCTGAATATGAATGAGAAGGGACAACACAGTCACTTTTTAGTAGCTCTGCTGGCTTTAAGTGCTTGTTGAACTATAGCCTGGTTTTAACAAACAGAGATACACCAGAGATCAGCTGCTGTTCAGGAATGAACGGCCTGAGAGTTTGCACAGACCAGTGTCAGGTGTACATGGTGCCATGTAATCAGCAACAGAAAAGTACTGTCAGGTTCTCTGCAACTTTGTGAAATCCCAGCTTGAAACAGGAGAAAATATCACTTCTGGCAAGGGTCCACTCACTTTTCCAGTCAAGGGCTGCTGCAGTGTTTGCAAAATGAACCAATTGGAGAATAGTGCAGGAAGAAGAAGAGTCAGGAAACAGAAATGTTTGGATGTGATATGTACAGCCAGTTCAGTCTTCGATGATGGAGATGCATCATCCCATGGATGTTCACTGAGCATCAAAAGGCTTGGCTATAATAGCCATAACACTGTGCTTGTGTGGATAAACTGGAAAGGTGACAAACTGATGGGAATAGTGCACTGAGACCCCTCAGAGGAACACAAGTAGGATTCTAAAGCAGCCTAGAGGCTGGGAAGGTGGGAGGCAGTCTTTCCCTGCAGCACTGAGGGGGAGAGCCAGAGGTCTCTGGACAGAGATCAAAGACCAGCCCATTAGAGACCCACCAAGGAGACCAGAGGAACCACCAGAGGAGGTAGACTAAGCTGCATTATGATATAGGCCATTATATTTAGCTTCATATCTAAAAATAAGGGGAAAGGAAACTGACAAACTCAGGTCTGGAGAACTCACAGTCACATAGCAGATTGGCATTAATAAGTACCAACAGGATCCAGTCAATCTTAATAGGCCCCAGCCAGTACTTTGACAGATGTCTATTTTAGTGGATTTCATGGACTAATCCTTTGAAGCAAGCACACAAATTCCTCATCACACGAGGGGACAGAATTTCACTGGGTTCCAAAGGGAGATCCAATTTGCCTAATATATGTACCTAAATTCATAACCCATTTGGCTAATTGCTCATAACTGACACAAAAACTCACAGCTACCACAGCTGTTGGCTCCAGAACTAAGGCTTGTACCAACACTGACAGTGATCTGGGGATGGCAACACGTAACACCACAAAGGTGATGCCTGACGGCCAAGGCAAGCCTCATCAATGGTCAGCTCAGCTTTCTCACATTTTCTTGTTTTAGCAGAGTGCAGGGAGGATGCCCACACACAGTTAATTCACCTCCATACTCTGACTGCAAAAACTATCTATGCTGCAGGTGAATAATGCTTTATATTAAAGCACAGAGTGAGTCAGGAGCCAGGCTTACCTCCCACACACATATCTTGTAATATCAATATATGTGACTCACCCTTCAGTTGCTCCTATAAGAAACGAAGCAATATTTCATAAAAACCTATCCAGAGACTTATTTGTCTTCAGAAAGAAAAATTCTAAGCCATGCAGCCTTCCTTCCTTTTTTTTTTTTTTTTTTTTTTCAATTCAAGCTTTATTTCAGAGTAATGCATTCTGCCCAAAGCTTTCTGCACATTGCTAAATACCATAGGTATGGGAATTCATTGAACACTTATTCTTTGTGCTTCCCTATCTAATTTCTTTCTTTATTTGCAGAAGCAGTTTTCTGTTAGGAAGTGCAAGGATAGTTAACTATATCCATAACCCTTCTTCTCTGCTTTGCAAAACTTTCCATCCTTATTCTTGTCTCTTTACAACTTATTCCCCTGCACTAAGAAGCACAGAACATTCTGTATCCTGCTTGCAGCTCTTACTGATCTCCTGCTGTTTTTCAATATTGTGGGCGTTGTTTTCTTTCCCAAGAAAGAAAAAAAACCTTGGGGTTTTTTCTTTACTTTATCACCATTGTTGTAAAAACTGACAGGAACTCCTTTACAGACTGTAAAATCAACACACTTGTAGATGTGCAGTCAGAACTTGCAATGGTTAGTTATAAGGTGATTATCCACAGCAACTGTCAGTTTGTTTCAGAGCTCAGTTATTAGGGAAGCAGACTGTTTATTTTGTGCATATTTGCAGCATTTTGTTAGGTTTTGCCAGTAGATAATTGCTGCTGATTAGTACCCTTTTATCTTCTCTAAGGAAAGATCATGTGTGGGCCACTTGCCATGGATACCTTGATTGCCATAAAAAAAATCTCAGCATGGGTTTCAGTTACTTATCACTGTTTTCTCATATTTAGAGGATAGGATATAGCTTTTCTTTTGACAAATGAGGGTTCTCTTACAGCTAAAAGATAATTCAGTATTTCTCCAGTTCTATTTAAGTTATTTAGTCCTATTGCATATGTCAATTATGCTCTCAAATATTAGACTTTGTCATCAAAACTAGCATTTTGCCTGGCACTTTGCAGAACTGCAGGGGAACAAGATCCCTGCTCTAAAGAAGCTTACAATCCGAGGGCTACAATGGGAGCAACCAAACAGTGTGACACTGGTAAGCAGAGCAGAGAGAAGCACGTGTGAAAGATTCGTGATGGAGAGAGAACAGGGTGAGTGTTTGCAATGCCAGCACTGGTTTGCCTGTCTGACCAGGCTGTGGACCTGTGCTGGTGCTTTAGCCTGATGGATGGGTGGATGTCCTGCCTGGCTGAGGGAGTGCACTGGGTGAGGTGACACCTGGCAGTGGGGCTGAGGCAGCTGCTGCAGCAGCAGCATACGTGTCATGGAAACACAAGCCAGCTGGCGTGCTCGGAGGCTGTGTGAAATGCACAACTTCCCTCCTTAAACCAAAAGAAGCTTAATGGCATAAACCACTGGGTGAAGGTTTTTAAGTCAATCCTAAGCACAAATACAGGCTTGGAAGAGAATGGATTGAGAGCAGCCCTGAGGTAAAGGACTTGGGGTGTTGGTTGATGAGAAACTTGACATGACCCAGCAATGTGTGCTTGCAATCCACAAAGCCAAACATGTCCTGGGCTGCATCAACAGCAGACTAGTCAGAAGGTCAATGGAGGGGATTCTCCCCTCTGCTCTGCTTTCATGAGACCCCACCTGGAGTGCTGCATCCAGTTCTGGGGTCCTACTAGGACATGGACCTGTTGGAGTGAGTGCAAATGAGGGCCATGAGGATGATCCGAGGAATGGAGCACCTCTGCTGTGGAGACAGGCTGTGAGAGTTGGAGTTGCTCAGCCTGGAGAAGAGAAGGCTCCATGCTGAATTTATAGCAGCCTTTTAGTGCCTCAAGTGGCCTACAAAAAAAACCAGAAAGGAACTTCTGACAAGGGTGTGTAGTGATAGGACAAGGGGTAACAGCTTCCAACTGATAGAGGGTAGGTTTAAATTAGATATAAGGAAGAAATTCTTTTCCACAGGAGTGGTAAAGCAGTTGAAAGGGTTGTCCAGAGAAGCTGTTGATGCTGCATCCCTGGAAGTGTTCAAGGCCAGGTGGGATGGGGCTTTGAGCAGCTTGGTCTGGTGTAAGGCATTCTTGCCCATGGCAGGGGGGTGGAACAAGATGATCTTTAAGGTCCCTTCCCACCAAACCATTCTATGACTCTGTGAAGTCTGGGAATTTTGGCACCTGAGGCATTGCTGGAGTTACTGAAAATGCTCAGAGAAGCAAAGCACCCCTCACAAGACTGCCAGGGCCCTGCACAGCTCAGGTTTGGCTGAAGAAGACCCCTTTCCCTTCCATCTCCCTTTCGCCCCGCTCCACCTTGTCCTTCTCTCTTAGCAGCTGCCCCGTGGCTGGGAGACGGAGCCCGTCACATGCACAGCCAGGTCGGGAGCGGCAAAGGAGGAATGAAGTGCGAGACTCTCCCGTCCCTTTCTCCCTGGAGCCCGTCCCGGTCCCGCTCGGCGACACGAGGTGGCAGCAGCCGCTCGCGTTTGGCAGCGCAGGGCTCTCCCTGCGGCGGGCACACCGCTGTCATTTGTTCTGCAAAGGTGTTCTCCGCCTCATTTTCCAGCCATTTTGTGAAAATCAATGTTCCCATAAAGAGGGGAGAAGCAGGCCTTTCTCACTCGGTCTGCGCTTAACTTGTCCGTGCACTGGGAGCAGAATCGGGGCATGTTCCGAGCCCGCTTAGGGCTCTGCTCAAGCCAGACGTGTCACTTGGATGTGACGTAGTTAGAGAGCAAATTAAAATCCCACTCGGGAAAGCTGCTCAGCTTCAAACCGCAGCTCTCCGGAGCTTGCTGCCTGTCAAATGCCACGTGCAAGGTAAATGTGACTGAGAGTCAGGGATGCGTTCCCTCTGTGAGCGCTCGGGGAACATCGGTGCTCCCCGGGAAGGCAGCAGGGAAGCTGCTCTGCTCTGCAGAAGCTGGTCTGACACCAGTGTCACCTTGCCTGTGCCTGCTGGGGAGGTACGGCTGGCTTCATATTTTGATTTAAATTCTAGTTTTCAAATACTACTCATTTAATTGCTGTGTCAGAGAAGACCCACATCCATTGACTGCAGTGGAATTCAGCCCATGTTTTTATACCATATTTCAATTGCAATATTGCATTTAATTGAGGAACTCTTTTGTAATTGGAAGGGCATGTGAAAATATATTGTATTATACAGCTACTTCCAGCATAAGCAGCTCAACTTGTCATGTAGAGTTTGAATAAATCTTTAGATCAAGTTCACCTCCTGAATGACCCATAGATCAGTGCTGAGCTCTGTTGTGGTATTCAATTATTTATTCATTATGTTTTCCTCATTCTCATGACAAAAAGAAAGATTTAAAGAGTCATTATGGTGTTTATGGAAGTGTTAACCAATTAAAAGCTCAAGGTTGCATGCTATTTCTTCTGAACAACAAAGTAAAAAAATCAGGAGAATGATTGATACAGTTAATATATTTATTGGCATTAGTACATTCTCTTTTATTGCTGGGATCAGGGTGACATCATTCATCATAAAGACAGCATAATTGTCTCTGAATGTTATAAAAGGTGAAATTCATTCTCCTGGAAATTAAAGAGAACATTGCAAAGCTTCAGTAAAAAAGGGGGAGGGGGACGGAATGATACAGATGATAAAATGTACTGCCTTTAAATTTCTGTCCATAAACCTGGAATAAAACTACTGAGAATTAGTCTGAGATGAAGATTGTAATGCAATAACCTGAAATTAGTTTAGGCATTCCTCTAATCTCATTTTTCATGGGGTAGGGCTATTCGTCATAAAATCTGTTTTCCTTCATTGGCAGTATTTCAGCTGTCTACTCACTGAATGAAAACAGTAAAGGAGTGAAGACACCAAATGAAATACATATTATTTGTTCTGGCAGAATCACCTCACTCTCAGCAAAGCAAAGTAGACACAGCAGCATCTTCTACCCGGCCTTTGCTCCCCCCACTCAGAACTACTCTGATCCCTTACTCCCCTTTTTCATGTGCAAGTTTGGCTTTAGGAACAGGCCTTGACCTGACTAAATGCCTCTCTCATAGGCTTTTAACTTTGCTTAGATTTTGCTTTTATCTCCCTGTGTAATTTCTTATCTACAAAGACACTCTGAAGACCTCTGTGCTACTCCTTTGAAGATCAACTCTGCCACTCTTGCCCGTATCAAATAATTCTCATCCTGTGAGTCTGGATTGGGTCCTCTGCCAGTTTGATAATGCCTAAGAAATGAGATGCAAAAAGAGAGAGGACAGGGGAGAAAAAGGCTGAAGGTTCTTACTCAGGACTCTACAGGCTCCACTAAAGCTATTTGTTCCTCCTTGCCTGAGCAAACCTTTCCAGACCTGCCTCATGCTTACACCATGTTTGCTGTGGGAATGTCATCCGTACAAGTTACCCATGGGAAGGGAAGCTCCCGTTGCAAGATGGCCAGCGTAGTTTTTCATGTTGTAAATCAAGGTGGACATCCCTGGTGAGTTAGAACCAGCCTTCTGAATTATGCAATAGCTGTACATGCCTGGTTTAATCCAAGTACGTTTAAAATTAGCCTTTAATCTTTTGCAAGCCCCAATGTTCCGAAAAATGAAATTGTCAGTGCAAACCAGACCAACTAAGCAGTATTAATTAACACCAGGAGAAAATCACAAAGGATTCTCTTTGATCATTACTTGAAGACATTTTGTGCTTACCTTTAATTTCCTCTCCTGACTTGAAACAGCAAGTTCAGGTTATAGCTCTTTGTTAGAATAATAATTAAAACAATCTAGTCTCTGCATATACATTGTTTAGCTAAAGGACACTAATTATGTGCATAGGTTAAGAGACTAATTGAGGTTAAACCTGCAAGGGAGCAGCCCTTAGATTCTTCAGGATGCAAAAATTTCTGTTAAACATGGCCGTGTCGACCCAAATCTGGACTCTTAATTGTTTTCTCTTTCTCCAAAAGAATCCTCAAATCTGCTTCTGAGTTCTCCTCTCAAAAGGTACAGCTTTTTAAACAGTTCTGGAAGGGTTTCTGTGCACTGTAGATGTTCAGGAAGTCACTAAAAGAGTTCGGACAAAAGGAGCTTTCAGTTGATGCTCACTGCGGGGTGCCCTGATGGAACCAAACAGACAGAGGAGACAGGGAAGTGGCCCCATGATGTGCCCGGCCACTGAACTAGAAATGGCAATCAGGAATGGGATGCCACTTGCCTTTGCCTCAGGAAATTCCCTGCACTCAGAGCTATACCTCCACTCTTGGGACTTGAAGTGGGGCCACGCAGACCAGCTGTACTGCACACTCCCCCAACACTGAGCAGATAGGGTGTCTCAGCTGAGCTCCGAGCCTGCTCCTGGGTTTATCTTTACATGAAAGTGAGAAGTGTAAGAGGAGTATCACCATCGATGCATGGAGAAGGCCACAACATTTTACCCTTTTGTGTTAAAAGTAAACAAAGTAGACAGCCTACCGAGAAAGCCAGAGGCAACTAATCTGGAGTGAGCAAAAAGGAACTCTCACTGTGTCTGCCCTAAACTATGGCCAAAATCTTGAGATATGGAGAAAAAGTACAGTGCAGTCTCAAAAAAATTAGCTAATCTGGGGTCAAGGCTTTCCCATTCTGAGAAACCTGGAGTAATTCCATTACCCAGTGCTACTATTCCAGGTTTTAGCACATACAGTCCCTGACTAAACATGGACTCGGCAGCTGTCCTTGGCAGGATAATGATTACAAGAGATAATCTTCATGTTTCAAGAAGCATTGCTGACAGAACTCAGGAAGAAATGCCTGCTCTCTCTCACAGTAGCAAGAGTATTTCATAGCTATCCAGATGCATTATGAGAACTTTATGTCTTTCTTTAAAACAAATGGTAGAAAGCATTGTCAGAGAAAGCACAGATGGATCGTGTTTCTCCCTGCCATGTATCACTATGGTTAGATGAAGATTAAATTTCTCTTTTGTATTTAGGCAATCCTGCCTTTATTTTGTTACTAATAGCAGCTGGAGGGAAAACGCTATAAATCTGTTTATTATGCATTCACCACATGGCTACTCAGTACTTCGTACATGCAGCTGTAGTTCTGCTGATGTTTAAATCAGTGTTAGTTAACAACGTTGGGATCTGCTTGATGGTCCTCCCCCTACTCCATTGGTGATCACATCACAGGAGAGCGGGACAGGAGGAGACAAGGTTACAAATACTGGCACTGTTTCATATTGACTATTTTACTGCCTCTGTGTCAGTGCTCAGATCTTTGCTAACTCCTAAGGATTTACATCCCAATCCATCCAAATCACTGTGCAGGGCTAGGTTAACCTTGACAAAGCTGTATCCTTCAGTGCTGAAATTAAAGCTGGAAAAATTGAGTTTCATCTTAGAAAGCTTAGCGATTTCTTTTCCAAATCTGCCACATTCAAGAGCAACACACAGCAAAGTTTCCTCCTCTAGAAATTACAAAGAGCAGTATGGACAAATAAAGTGAACTCAGCCATTAAAATGCTGTGGCTTCACTCAGAGAAGAAGGATGTTTAAGTCATGCAGGTAGAGGTGCACTGCATCTGACACTGAAATGATCATGTTGTTTCTGTTGAAAGTCGAAAACAAAGTAGTTGGTAAGTTCTCTGTGTTTGCTTCTAGGCAGAAAATACATACCCTTAGCTGCTTTCATTATAAATAATTTATTATCCACCATTTCAAGCCACATACCAGCTGCTGTTTATTCAAGTTCTGTAATCGTTTCAGTTTCTTGACACTAAGGAACCAGTCATTAATATCAAGTAACAATAACAACTCAATAATCATTTATTACCAAAGAGATAGATTAATGACAATTTCAGGAAAATTTCTCTTCAGGGAAGTCCTAAGAAGTGCTACACCATGAGATGCAAGTGTTTAAAAATTTAGGTGCTTGTGACAATGGCTATTGAGTTCTGTTTGTGTGTGTGTGCCTGCAGTGCTCAGCAGTGTAATGAAGTGACATCTCTGTAAAGAGCCTCTAGGTGCTGCTACAGTACCAAAAAAAGGACCTAGTGCTGCATTTGTTTCATTGTTGGAAAGAGACAGTAATCTAGTGCTGTCTAAAAACTGCTATTCTGGCAGGGTTTTAAATAAATACTGAGAAGTAGTAGTTTTCCTTTGCAGTTCTTTGGTCAACAGTTTAATTGCAATAATTTCTCCAAAAAAAATTCTGTGCATCAACATCCCTTCTGAAAGGAGAAACCTCTTAATATACCTGGTATATACTTCTTAAATACATGGTATATAGAAATGTCAGTGAATTTTTTTTAAAGAGGTTAAAAAATAAGGTTAACATTCAACTTCAATTTGAAGCTATTCTGCTTTATTTCCTCACCTACCAAATCTCATCAGCACACAGAGACATTGTCTTCTTTAATGCTTGCAGAGAAGTCTCCCTCTCTCCCCTACAATTTCAAAAAATGACCAGCTACAACGACTGGAAGCTGATGGAAATCATTTCAATCTAGAAATGAAGGCAGGTTTAATGCACCTGTTTGTTTAAAAATATTTTCCAGTGTTGTTTTTTATCTGCAGACCAAAGACTTAAAAAAAAAAATCTTGCCCACCAGCAGCTCCCAAAGACTTTACTTCAGTGCGCCATCCCTCAGATGGGATAAAGAAGCACAGCTTCAAAGAAATCCTGATTTACACTGAGGACTGGTCTGAAAGCACTGCTCAGGGGACGTGGTGCCGCTCAGCATTCGGATGCAGCTGTCCTCCAGACCCAGGGGCTTGGTACCCATCTCTGTGATCTGTGGTAAGACTTTGTCCTCATTATCTCAGAGATAAGCACACAGAAAATCTGTAGAAATTGGTTTTGTATTAAAAAACCCAACCTCATTTACATATACATCAGTCACAACTATAACTGCAGCAGCAAATCTTCAGAGATGCTGAGTCTGGGTGACTTACATCATGCCAGCATCAGAGTTTCCAGCATGAAGGCCAGTGTCACCTCACTATGCTCCGAGCCAGCACTGCCACTTCCAGAGAGATGCCCCAGAAGGAGTCAGAATTTTCATGTGGGAAAGGGCAGTGCCACAACAGCACTGTTATTATTTATGGTTTGGCAAGGGGTAGAGGGGTACCTTGTTTCTAATTTGAATTAGTCTATTTCCTGGTAAAGCCCCTCTCTCTGAGATTTAAGAGTCTTTTGGAGCCTGCTGAGAGGAAGGGTGTAAATTTGGCTTCAAACAGGAATAAACTTCAGCAGGTACTGGTGTGCCTGCCTGGATAGCAACTTAAATTCTTCCTCTGTGCATCAGAGTGCCTGTGTCTGAAGAGATGAGGAGTTTAGTCAGCAGCTAAGGACAGGATTTGGTAGGGAAAAGCTTGGCAGGACAGAACACTTATTCCGTGATGTTTACTAATGTGAAAGATACTTGGTTCTCTTATGTCTACTAATACAAGGAATAGAATTGTAAGATGAAATTATTCTTATATTTATAAAAATACCCAAAACTCCCATCTTTTGCTCCCAGACTTAGAAAAACTCATTGTAACTCCTCACTTATTTTAATCAGCCTAACCACAATGTGTCCATGCAGAAGATAAATGCTGTTATTATTTAAAATTCCTAGCACCAGCTTCCAAAAATGCTGACAAGTCACTAATCCCAAGAAAATGTGTGGTAGTTAATTAAAAGTAAAACGTGCAGAAGTTATCCTGTAGATTGCAATCAACAAGATTCACTGAATGAACATTTTGTTCCTCACGGCTGAGACAGGTTGTTTCCAACCCTTCCTCCTCCTCTCAGTGGGACATTGGGATAATGATGAGCACAAAATAAAAGAAGTGAACAAATGTGACCTCAGCCCCAGAAGCAAATAAATCATCTTTCAGAGCCAAGCACTTGGAGATACACATTTCCACCTTTTTCAGAGCTGTCCTGCTGGCCAGGGAGGGGGTTTGTTCATTTCACTTAACCTTGAGTTGAAAACCCAACAAACTGGAAAGACTCCCAATAAGCCAAGGGAAGTGATGATGCACCCTGAGGCAGGATGGGGTGCCCCACACCATGTAGTACGGAACTGGGAGCACCCCACTCCACAAGATACCTGCCAGAGACCCTCTGTGAGCCATGGAGAAATAGAAGCCTCTCAAGGGGGGTCTATTTTCCCAGCACCAGGCAGGAATACCTGGGTGCAATAAGACATCTCTGTAGAACAGAGATGGTGTTGAAACGGTCTCTGTCTGGTTGCTGAGGTGATCCCAGCACAGCTCTGCTGCTGGTGCAGCTGGCAACCAGCTCTTGCAGACACAGGGAGATGTTCCCTCTACCTTACTAGCACTGGCTGGTGCCACAAGGGGCAGCTCACACAGAGGGACTGGGGGGAGAAGGAAATTGGTCAGAAACAGAACTACCATCTCGGCTTCATATCCCCAGAAATGCTCCTAGAAAAGTACAAAGCTCTAGTGGGTAAAGCCAGCCCAGAGAACACTCAAAGTTCTCACCAACAAGTCAGATTTTCATGGACCCCATTTCTTAAAAGTTATGTCTGGAGTCAACTTTGGATATCTCTGTGTGTCTGAATGTACAGGGTTAGTAGGCACACAGGGTTTGCCCATGGTGAGAGAGGACATCACCAACATGATCTCAGAGATTCAACATGCAGTAAAGTCAAATATGGGACCTTGGGAATGAAATGAATGGACCATCAAGATTGTTGTCATGACAGCAGGGTGACCTTTACTTTTTTGAGCTATGCTGCCTCAAAATCAAAGCTTAGAGGGAACACGCAAGCACTGTTAGAATTGTAAATACATAAAATCCCAGGATGGTTTGATTTGGAAGGGACCATAAAGATTGGCTAGTGCCAACCCCACTGCCATAAGCAGGCACACCTTCCACTAGACCAAGTTGTTCAAAGCCCCATCCAGGCCTGGTCTTGAAGACTTCCAGGGATGATGCATCTACAATTTCTGTGGGCAACCTGTTCCAGTGCCTCACCACCCTCACAGTAAAGAATTTCTTCCTTATACCTAATCTCAACTGACTCTCTTTCAGTTTAAAACCATTGCCCCTTGTCTTATCACTGCAAGAGCCTATTAAAAGTCAAAAATCCTTCTTCAGCTTTTTTGCAGGTACCTTTAGGCACTGCAAGGCTGCTATAAGGTCAGCTCAGAGCCTTTTCCTCTCCAGGCTGAACAACCCCAACTCTCAGCCTGTCTTCACAGGAGAGGAGATCCAGCCCTTAAATCATCTTCATCCCCCTCCTCTGGACTTGTTCCAACAGGTCCATATCCTTATTATTTTAAGGTCCACAGAGCTGGTTGTAGCACTCCAGGTGGGGTCTCATGAGAGCAGAGTAGCAAAGAGAATCCCCTCCCTTGACCTGCTGGTCATGTTCCTTTCAATGCAGCCCAGAACACCGTTCGCTTTCTGGGCCACAAGCACACATTACTGGCTCATGTTGATCTTCTTGTCAATCAAAAACTTTCCCAAGCCCTTCTCCCCAAGGTTGCTCTCAATCCATTCTCTGCCCAGCCTATATTTGTGCTTGGGATTGCCCCGATCCAGGTGCAGGACCTTGCACTCGGCCTTGTTGAACATCATGAGGATTGCACAGGTGCACCTTTCCACCCTGAGCAGGCCCCTCTGGATGGCATCCCTTCCCTCCAGAGTGTTGGCTGCACCACACAAGTTGGTGTCGATGGCAAACTTGCTGAGGGTGCACTGGATCCCACTGTCCATGTCACTGACAAAGATGTCAAACAGCACCAGTCCCAATATCAACCCCTGAGGAACAACACTCATCACTGGTCTCCAGTTAGGACACCTTCTGGATGTAGCAAAGAAAAAATGAGCAGTGGATGGGCAAACAGTGCACCCATAACATCTTGGTTCTTGAATTTCCCTTAGAGCGGTCCTATGTCCTCTGACAGCCATAGCTAGACATGTTGTTTGATCTAGGGTTTTGAAAGGGAAAGAGGTTTTAAGATCCATTAACCAGGACTGTAGGGATGTGTCTCATCAAAGTGGCAATTTGTCATGGTTTTACATTAGTTCCAACCAATGGAGGCGAGAGCACTACCAAATTGTGCAGACTAGCCCTGCACCTTGCCTGTCTCCTCTGAGCACTGAAATGTTCATACAGCAACAGGCCTACCATGTAAGTTTTCTGAGACCCATTTTATTGCTTTAAACAAGGTCATTAGAAACAGCAGTTGCTGTTCATCACACCTGATATGCTTTGGGGAAGTAAATTTCAATGCACTGTTTGAAGAAAGCGAGGGTAGCATTTATTAACTCAGGTGAACCTCTTCACCCAGCACAAGCTGAATTGCCCAAGATGCCATAAATTTCAGGGAATGGGGAGATAAAGCACTGAAGTTATTGTGTTTCCATCGGATACTGCAATTGAAGCTGTGCTTCATTATCCTCTCAGCCATACTCAACAACTTCTCCAGCAAACAGAATCACAGAATACACTGAGTTGGAAAGGACCCACAAGGAGCCCAACTCCTGGCCCTGTACAGCACCATCCCCAAGAGTCACACTATGTGCCTGAGAGCATTGTCCAAATGCTTCTTGAGCTCTGTCAGCCTGGTGCTCTGACCACTTCCCTGGGGAGCTGTTCCAGTGCACAACCACCCTCTGGGTGAAGAACCTTTCTGTAACGTCCCCCCTAACCCCCCCCTGACACAACTTCAGGCCATTCCCTTGGGTCCTGTCACTGGTCACCATAGATAAGAGGTCAGTGTCTGACCCTCCTCTTCCGCACTCGAGGAAGTTGTAACTACAATGCAGTCTCTCCTCAGTCTCCTCTTTTCCGGACTGAACAAGCAAAGTGACCTCAGCTGTTCCTCATACGTCTTCCCCTCAAGGCCCTTCACCATTTTTGCTGTTCTCCTTTGGATGCTCTCTAATAGCTTAATATCTTTCTTATATTGTGTCACCCAAAAGTGCACACAATATTTGAAGTGAGACCACCCCAGTGCAGAGCAGAGGGGGACAATCCCCTCCCTTGCCCGGCTGGCAATGCTGGGCCTGATGCCCCCCAGGACACACTTGGCCCTCCTGGCTGCCAGGGCACTGCTGACTCATGTTCATCTTTCCATTGACCAGGACCCCCAGGTCCCTTTCTGGGGCACTGTTCTCCAGCCTCTCATTCCCTGGTCTGTCCCTACATTCAGAGATGCCCCATCCCATGTGTGAAATCCGACACTTTCCCTGTGTGATTTCACAGGGAAAACTGAACTTCAATTTTGAACTTCATATTGTTTGGGATTGCCCAGCCCTCTGACTTGTCAAGGTCTCTCTGCAGGATGTCCCTGCATTTAAGGGAGTCGACAGTTCCCCTCAGTTTTGTATCATCTGCAAACTTGCTCAGTATCCCTTGCAGTCCTGTGTCCAAGTCATTTATGAAGATGTTGAACAGCACAGGACCCAAGATGAAGCCCCACAGAACTCCACTAGTGACTGGCTGCCAGTCTGATGTCACCTCATTCACTATAACCCTTTGTGCCAGACCCATCAGCCAGTTGCTCACCCGTCTCATGATGTGTTTATCTGGCTGAGCGCTGTCCAGAAGGACCCTGTGAGAGACAGCATCAAAAGCTTTACTGGAATCCAAAAAGACTACACCAACTGGCTTCCCTTGATCAACAGGTGGGTTACCTTGACATGAAAGGAAATCAGGTTTGATACCAGGACTTTCCCCTCATGAAGCCCTGCTGGATGTGACCTACAACTGCATTGTCTTCCAGGTGTTTTTCAATACCTCTCAGAATAATATTTTCCTTAACTTTGCCAGGCACTGAAGTGAAACTGACAGGCCTGTAGTTTCTGGGCTCTTCCTCCTTGTCCTTCTTGAAAATTGGGACAATGTTTGCCAGCTTCCAATCAGCTGGGACCTCTCTGGATTCCAATGACTGTTCAAAAATCATCAAGAGAGATTCAATGATGTCTAGTATTTCTAGTTATAATGGGAACGAGGCAGAGTTTTTCTCATATTTACGTTTATCACCTTTTCTTCTAGAAAAAGAAAATTAGTTCCATGTACATTCACAATTTAACATATATTACTATAGAATTATATAATTCCAAAGTTTTACATTCTAAATTAGTTTATGGGTGCTCTGTAAGGAAAAATATTCTGGTTTCACTGTTCAACTTCAAATATTCTTGAATAAAATCAATTTTCCTATTTTTGTCTAAAAGAAATAACTAGTGTGAGTTGGAGGAAAAGCATTCATTGGTTGGAGCAAAGGCTTTTTCAGGTAACACAATTTCATCTCTCCATTTTTCTATTATTAATCTATTATTTAGGATTTATCTTCCATCAGTAACACTCTCTGGCCTGTGTCACAATAGCACTGTCTTCCCCAAGTGGCTTATGTCCAAAAGAAGATAAAATGCACTCGTCTGGGGAGAGAAAGATTTGTTCTGTTTAGATACAGACATATATCTGAGTATAGACATAAAAACATCTCCTCTGACATTTAGAACGAGTTTTTGTTTGGTGTTATGGAAGGCTTACTGAGGCACAAACAACTTTGTGACCTGGAGTTCTAAGGTCTTTCTCCATCAAAATGGACAAAAAGGAATGAAGGCAGCTAGGGAACTGAAGAGCAAGACCACCATATCATTACTTACAAAGAATAGCTGTGGAATAGGAGGCATCCACAGAGAAGAATTGTGCTGCACTGGTGAAAGGGAAAAAATGTTGAATATATAACAGAGTGTTCAGAGGAAGTTAATATTCATGGAGATGAGTTTAGACTGACAGCTGAGAAAGACAGTTTTGGCAGACATATATTAGATAAATTAGAGTAGGATGATGCAAGTGTATATTGGATTTTTTTAACTTTCACTCTTCACTTCCACTATTTTTCAGTTAAGCATAATTTTCCCTTACACAATATTTACCACCTCCGCTCTAGTTAAACAAGGCTTCCACTAGGCTTACACAAATAGTTTTTGGAAGGCTTAAGTGCAGGGGTGCTGTGCAGTTTGGTTTCGGACGGTCGGGATGGATGGAGACGAGAGATCTCTGTAGTCAGGTCTTAGCGCATGAAGTTTATTGTAGAAGAGCGTGGGTGAAAGGGACCTGCTAAGAGCTGCTGGGCGCAGCTAGAAGCAGGTCAGAGAAGTAAGAAGAGAGTAGAGAGGATACAAAAAGTGACAAAGAGAGGCAAAAAGCATGACGAAAAGAGACCGTGGTTCCCATTTATAATCTAATAAATCATCTTCTGTGTTGAATATTCTAATTCTCATTAACCAATGTGGTATAAGCTACAAATCTTATAGTATTTACATACAGCCTATAAGAATCATTGCATTACCATATGATGTTACATTTTAAACTCTAAAATCTACTTTGTGGACCCTCTGATAAGTTGGGAGGGTCTGCTCTGACCCTTGGACCTGTCTGCAAGCAGAAGGCATTGTTTCATCAAGGATGGAATTAACTTCAGTTGGCCATGCCATTGTCTTTCAGTTGTTCAGTAACTGGGGTTTGTTAACTCAAAGCTTGTTCTCATTTCAATCTCGCCTATAGTTTCTATATTCTCAGCATCTTTTGCTAGGCAATCATATCTATAAGGTTTTCCTATTTCATCTTCCCCAACACTTAAGGATGTAACTTCATATATGGCAATGTCAGAAATTATGTCCTTCTTACTAGGCTGAGTGCTGGACTTTCATCTAACCCAAGCTAATACATACTTATGGCAAAAATGACAGAATTTACCTGGTCTCAGTGAGGAGGCAAGATCTTGCTCTTACCCTGTGATCATATCTAGAATAAACTCCTAAAAATGTCTTCGTTTCTAATTAGGAGTTCTGAAATTTAGGAAGCAGAGATGTGCTCACCACGACAGGTGTTTTTTGCACTTGTCACTTTCCTCATACTCCCCCCCCAAAAATCTACAGGTTCCCTGTGCAAGCACTGCTGCTCAATTCCCACAGGTACTTTTTCTTAAACCTGATGGCACAGAAAACCTTCCTGTATAGCTCTGGAGAAAGACAAGGTTACAATAGCTGGAAATCATTACAATTGTGATTTCTATATGTTCTTAAAGTCAAAACCTTCCCTGAAATGTAATAACATGTTTTACTTGGACTGAGAACAGAAGCAGAAATAGAGCCATATGCCAATTTGTGTATCATTAGGCCCATTCAATTGAATTAATTTAGAGATAGATATATGACAGGATGCTGCAAATGCAGCTATTGAGGATGGAGTTTCTGGGGACTGAGCTGTGGCAGCACAGCTCTCCTGCACACCTGACACTGCCCAGCTCTGCTGGCAGCTCCACACTGGCTGGACCTACCATCCTTTTACCTTGCCCAAGCTGAAATTGTCTCCCAGTGGATTTACAGATATGTCCTGCTGTCCACACCAACATTACCAGGATTTCAGCCTTCAGCTATCTGGTGCTGCCTTCTGCATTTCAGATGGGCTCTTGCCACACTTTCTGAGCCCCGGTTTCCAATGCTTACATTTGAAATGCCTGAAATTAAGGTTCTGACTTTGTGTTTTCCTGAAGTCATTCATCTAAACTGCTGCATGTTCTTACAGCCCAACAAGGTTGGGATGGTGCCTCTTCCCGGGCTTTACCTAGAACAGAGGCTAGACAAAATTAAGAGAATAAAAAGCAGATATTTATTCAAAGGCCTTCTTGGTACATTCGGGCAGTCAGAGCCCACCCAGGGCTGCAGCCAAAATGGACAATGGGTCACGGGTTTTTCATGCTTTGTCGTTTTTGGACTATTTGCATATCAAGGTTAGACCTCCAATTATAACCTCAGGTAATGAAGTCATTTATCACAAGCTTGTCCCCCCAATTTCTCTGCTGTTTACATTTTTTGGGGGCCTAAGACGGTAAGGTGTCTTTGAGTTTCAGGCTTAGAGAGAAATTGTTTTGTCTAAGATGCGAGAACAGTAGCTCCAAAGTTACATGAAAAATAGAAGCTAAAAATCCTAAGGCATCAGGGAAGATGTCTGTACCCTTGGTGAGACTGCTCAGTGCTCAGCACTGGGAAGGACACACCAGGCCCTGTGCAGTTCCTTCCCAGGTGCAGGCTATTCCAGCTTCCCCTGCTGAGCTGCTCGAACTCCGCTCAACGCTCACAATTTCTTTCACATCCCTGGGCACAGCCAGCTCACAAATATGCAGCACTATGAAATTAAATCGAATTTAATAGCTAACTAAATATCACCATGGGCATGTTCTGATTGCATTGCACTGTGAGGGGGACAGCTGCTGCCATGTGCCATGTAATCTCCTATGCTGGAACGCAGCAACAACCCTTTGAACAGACATCAATGACAGATCTAAAACTTGGCTTTACACAGCCTAGATGTCATAGACTTTTTTCTGTTTAGATTAATGTAAGAGTGAATAAAGTCCTCTATCTTCATCTTGCTAATCCTCTCTTTGGATGTGGTAAAGGAGTGGGTAGATACTTTTTAAAAGTACTACAAGCCTTTAGAAGTATTGAAAGCCTAAGTGATTTCTGCTTTTAGATGTCTGCAATATCTTCAACTTCTTTCCCTCCCACTATGCAGAATTTTGGGGCGCTTTTTTTCATATGATTTATCCCTCTTGCTGTTATAATGCCCATGCAGTCTCTTCTTTTTCCACTGTCTCTATTGAATGTGGATACAGTCTGCAAATAAACCAATACCTGCAAGAGCTCTATACATTCAGCACAGGAGCCCTAGGAGGAAACGGAGAAAGCACTTTAAATAATGAGCAAGTTGTAAAAATTAATGCTTTTCATTTGATCATTTGAGCAGATTATCTGGAAAATTCCATTCTGCATCAGTAATGAGATGTGAAGATGCAAGATGAGATGTGAAGAATTGTCTTTTGTTAATAGATGGACTTGATGATCTGAAAGGTTTTTTCCAACCTAAATGATCCCATGATTCTATGTAAAGCTCTCACATCACATAGACGATCAGGAAACTAAAGAGCAACAGACCTGTTGCAGATTGGTTGCACAGGATGGTAAAATTTTGAGTGTTCAAAGACAAAGATCCCAGTCCAATGCATTTCCTATACTTCTGCACAGCAGGAAAAAAATGAAGATGATAAAGAGCCTCAGACATTGTATATTACAGCACTGGCTGACCTCTTACTTGTGAACACAGAGCACACAGGGATTTCAATATTTTGCTAAGACTAAACACCTCCACGATCATTGAGTCCAACTTTGACCGAAAACCACGATGTCAATTAAACCACAGCACTAAGTTTCACATCCATTTTTTTCTTGAACACTTCCAGGGATGCTGACTCCACCAGCTCCTGGGCACTTCGTTCAAATGCTTAGCCACTTTTTCGGTGAAGAAATTCTTCCTGATGTAGAGGAAGAGAGCAAAAAGGACATCACTGGGTTATGTGAGGAGCTACCAGGATGCTCTCTGACTAGAAAATCTAAACAATTCCAAACTGGTTTTGCCAGTAAATAAGATATAGGATCAGCCTGAAGAATCTTTGTGTACATCCTTACCAGAGCATCCTCGCCTGTCTTGAGCATTCCTGAGAATTTCCCCCTGGAAGTCCCTTTTCATGGTTTCTCTAATTCAGGTTTCTCATGGACATGTCAGCTCTTCTCAGACCTTATCCAATTTCCCTTTGCTTTGCTTAGATTAAACTGCATATGTTCTGTCATTTTTCCAGATTCTTGGCCTCTAAGAGAAAGTTTTTGCACATTGCTTCTTCATTCCTTCTTTTCTGCTAGGGTTTTTCCATGGCCTTTATGCCATCTCACACAAGCAATCTGAGAAGTCCTGCTGTTTTCCTGTGCTGCACCTTTCCCACTGTTCTACAGTGCTTTCACTTGAAATATAGATTATCCAGGTGAAGACTTTTTGTCTTAACACTTTTTGTGTCAATCTTTCTAACCTAAGTCTGGAGACAGTGACCTGTTAGGAAACTGATTCCGTGTTCACTGAGCCTGCACATTTTAGCTCACTGGGTTTTTCAGTCAAGGGCATTGAGACCCATGATTCCCAGCTAACGCCGGTGTGCAAAAAATTAAAAAATCTGTCTGCAGACTACAGGTCACAGAAAAACTCTATTCATGTTTTTATTTCAATTTTGGGGACAACTCTACTGGTGGTCACACTATGAATGCTTTGTTATTATATTAATAGTGTAATACAGATAATGTACTTTTAAGTATAAACCTGGCTTATGGTATTTATAGATACAAAACCTTCATAAACTCACCAGAACTTAATTTTAACAGACACAGATTTTCCAAAGCGTCACACAGGACATTCAGGGCATGTGTATGGTCTTGTGGTGTCTTTTTGCACAACTAGCACAAATATTCTGTTTGCCAAATAGTACCTAACGTGCAAAGAGAAGCTTAATGGCTACACTGCACTGGAACAGCACAGGTTCATGCATTTTAATTGCCTTTTATTTAGGAAATGGCACAGTATAATGAAGTGTTTGGATTCTGGCCATGACTCCAGTCCCCTGTGTGGTTCTGTCCTCAAAACTCGATATTGGACCTCAGAAACCCATTTTTGCTTTCTATCTTTTACAAAGACTGGTAACTACTGTTTTAGGACAGCAGTGCTTTCAGGAGAACATTTTCTGATGTATGTGGGTGCACAGGGCACAGAGAATTGCACAAGCACCACCTATACATTTCATAAAACTGCTGATTATTTACCAGTAATTGAAAAGAGGCACTTTACCTTTCTCCTTTCTCTTTCACACTTCTCACTCTATGATACATTTGGCGTATGTATGTCCTTTCAGTGTGGATATTTTGCATTATGCCTTGCTGAAATTTCACAAAATGAAAAGCATCTGTCCCTACATGGAAGACAGGTTCCTGCTCTTACAGGGTGCTCAGCTACAGGGACAGCTGTCAGGCAATGCTCATCCCTTTCCTGTATCCTCCTCTGTATAGGAGACCTCTTGTATGAAAGTCAGTCTCTTCTCCTGCCCTCTCCCAGCCTGCAGGGACTGGGGAGATTTCCTTTCTGATGATGAAACCTCCCTTCCCAGACATTGTATGATGAGAGTTGTACACTTGAGTCTACAGCACACACACAAAAAAAATACACGCAGACCCGAGACAAATCAGAGTTATTAATCAAACCTCATGGCAGCCATGGGAAGCCAGAGGTTGTTAGCTTAACTGAGGGATGGGGAAATTGAGGCAGCCTCCCAAGGTCACACTGTGGAAGAGATTGATGAATAATCTAGTAGCCCAGACCTGAGCTCTCATTTCCAGACTATTTTTGCCTCTTAAATATGTAATAGAGCAGCATCAGAATTTCGGCGTAGAATTCTATTAATGATCAGTAGTCAAAAATATGGCACATCTAAGCAAAAATGGCTGGAGGAAAATTTAATAATTTCCTTTTTAATGTACTTCCTTCTGTTCCACAGTGTTTGATATTAATTAAAAGAGACCCCTGAGCAGTACAGCACAGCAAAAACCTCAATCAGTCACAGCTGAGAATATGCTAAAGCTTGGTGTGTTAAACTTTCAGGCATGGCTTTTGGTTTCGGTTGAGGGTGTATTCCGCTTTTTGTTGGCCCGGTTTTAAAATTCACATTTTCTGGCAAATCAACTGAGTCACCTGAGGGCTCTCTAACCCAATCAAAGAGTGAGTGATTTCTTCCAGATTTGCTGTCTTGTTATTTTTTAATTCTGTATCAAATAATTTATATGGATCTTTACCTATGTTATAGTTCATGGATGCAATTAATTTCAAAGGCTTTGGGCAAAATAAACCTCCAGTGAAAAATATTCTTAGTTAATAGCTAACATAAGAAAGACAATAGTACTTTACCACTGTTATGAATTGTGAGTTAATTTTAGAGCTCTGCTGAAGTGAAAATAATATCATTTCAGGTTCCAGGCCCACAGGGCAGATTGTCTGCTGTGGGACTATACAAACACTATATGAAGACAATTGGTCAGGAAAATGCAGCATCTCCTTTATCATGGTCAGCTTTGGACTCACAACTGATTCAGAGCTATATCCTCCCCTGAGGACCTCTAAATGAGCAAACCTTCAGGTGGATCATCAGCTTGTAGGCAGGCTGACCTTCCTCTTGGAATTTGTGATCCAAGCTTAACAAAGGCCTCTCTAAAACAAACTCACCCCTCTCTCCATCCCACTCCTCTCACTGCTCAGCACAGCCCTGTTTCACATATTCAGTGTGTCCAGAAAAGTTTGCAGATGTGTGGTGCTTAGCGGGCACTTGCTTTGGGAGATCTGTGACCAGACCTGGCCTGTGCCTCAGAAGGCAGCACCAACACAGTCTCTCATGGCACTCTTGGAGACAGACACATGTGCCCTCTCTTCCTCACTGGCTCCTGATAATCTTTAGCCTCCAGGCAATGTTCACACAGTTATGATGCCTTGGTTCACAGAGCTGTCCACTAAGGACCTCCTGCATCAGAAGGCTGTGCATGCAGATCACACCAGCAGCTCATACCTGCTCCTCCATGCTGATCCTTCACAGATAGTGAAGATAAGGCAGCTTCCTTGGAGTGGTAATTTTCAGAGACAGGAATGTAGGGAGAGTTTGAAACCTGTATCACTATGCCAAACGTACAGAGATACAGAGAAAACAGCTGAAGTGATGACTGAATTACTAACTCCTCCTGATTTCAGTGAGATCCAGGCACACATTTCACACCAGTGAAGATCCGTGACAGAATGAAACAGAACTTCCAAAACTTATGAGTATTATCTATTCTGAATGCTAAGACATTGTAAAGTAATTCTTTGTACTCATTAATTCATCTGTACTCATTACTCTCAGAGACTTTGAGAAAGTATATGACACTGATCCAACAAATAAATGTCTATGATGCTGCTGAAATGATACCTGTGCAGGTGAAAATGCATTATTTGGACAAGAGTTGGTGAGACAGCTAAGGGAGCTTCCTGCCAGCATCCAAGACCCAAAGGAGGAGCACAGTGACAGGATGGCAGCAAATTCACAGGGTACCACAGTCAGTACCCCTTCCAGCTCTGTGTGTATCTGCCCTAATCACCTCTTATCTTTCACAAATTGCCCTTTTGGAAGTCTGCCTACAGCAGCAGTTTGGTGCCATGAGATATATATTCATCTCTCTGTATACACCTACATACAGAACCAACAGCACATCAGTTATAGTTTTGTACGTCTCAAATCAGTAATCTCACTCCACTGCATTATGTTCTCACTCCAAGCCATAATGCTGCCACAAGTCTAAAAATCACAGGTCTTAGTTTTCTCATATTTTTAAACATATAATGCCAGACAGATATTTCATACAGGCACACCTAAAAGAAGAAATACAAGACTATAAACATTTTAAATAGGCAACTAATATAGCAGAGCATTTACTCTGAAGATCAATATAGATTTCGACAGAAAAGTGATATCTACCCTCAAATAGACATGATAGAAGCTGAAAAACTGAAGTACCACAACATATACGAGCAGTAAGTATTCAGAATTAATAGTATTTGTAATTTTTTGCTGAGTGGTACTTGATCCCAGGAAAAGGCACTTCATTGTGGATTGAACTAGATTTACAATTTCAGAGTGCTTTCCTTCCATTAAAAATTCTAAGTTAATTAAAGAAGACTAGGATGACATATGATTCTGTAACTAAGTAGGCATTACACTCCCATCAGCAGAAGTGAGCAACTCTGCATTCCGCAGATCAAAGCGGAAGACGGTGACCTACTTTTGCTCCTTCCTGGCAGCGGGAGCTGGTGGAGCAATTTTTGGTAACAGACCCCAGCAGGGTGGAACGGTGCTAAACTGTGTTTGGGGGAGACTCCAAAACAGCAAAAACAAGCCCTGCTGGTCTCCAGCACAGCATGGGGCAAGACTATCCTCTGACAGACATATATCCTGTGGCTCTTGAGGTGCAGAAATTACATTTTTAATAACATAATCTCAACTCAGTAAGATCCTGATCCAAATTCAGATGAAATTACACGTTGCCACTGACTTCTGAAAATTCTGAAGTTTTAAAAATCTTGCCATATTGATGCCTTTTTCCTGGTCTTAGGAATGAAAACCAGACATGGTGAGGGTTGGGGGTTGTTTACCTCAGTACTTTAATAGGATCCCATTCGATGCATCACTTTGCTAAGGTGGAATGCATCGCGATGCCCACCATGCATGCACCCCCTCCTAAATTGGTATATATTTTATAGACCTTAGCCATTAGCATATCTAACAAAGGGGCCCAATAAGTGGGCTTGGATGAGCTAACATCTAGTTTACAGAACATGTTCTACTAAGGGAACCTTGATTCCTCAAGACAGTAGAATGTTTGGTCTCCTAGCTCTACAGGACCTTGGAACTATGCTGAGTTATCAGACTTAAAGAAGTACAAGTATGCATGCTAATACTTGTGAATGCATAAAACTGTGTAAAAGGTATAGAAAAGAAAAAGTAAAAAATCCTCTTGGCATCAATATTCTCCAAAACCAATTTTTTAAAACATGCTTTATTTAATAACAGTATCTACAGTCTGTGAGAGGATTCAAAAATGTCTGCCCATGGTTTTGGTGACACTTTGCCCTTAAATTATAAGGCCAAAATCATTTCTCTGTGGCTAAGGTGTTCTCCTAGCAATGTGACCGAGAAGTCTTTCTCAGCTGTCAGGCTCCCAACAGTCCCATTGACACTGTAGTGGGGATTTTGGCCTCTGGAGGGTCAGAGGAAGAGCCCTCATTATGAGCTATGAGTCACTCAATTACTGAAATTGAACTGTTTCCCATTTATGCATAATTCTCGAGACATAATTTAAATTTGGTAGAAAAGGAGATGTCCCATTTCTATCCCAGTTCCTCCAGTTATACAGTTCCCCAAATACATTAGACCTCTGAGAAAGGGATTAGCTTAAAACAGAGATTAATAGTTTCTGGAGAAAGAAGGCCTCTTTCTTCCAGATGATATCATCAGTAACTCAGTCTAGCACTTAAACTTTTCCTTCTTACCCAATCAGACCAGCTGCACCAATCCATTTCCATGATCAGTCTGACCCACAAACATGACAGATGAACTAAAAGAAAGGAAGTGTTTTTTCTAGCCATTTGAATTTTGCACACATTATTGTTCGTGAAAGTTCAAGTGAACTCAAGTGATCACTTAAATCCCAAAGCACAGAAGGTGTAGACATAACTAATAATGAGAACTAACTACACTGCAATACCAAACCCGACTGGTTTATAGATCTGAAACAGCCTGCACTGTAACAGAGCACCATCTCTTGAATGCAGCTTTGTTTTCATTTACATACATTTCTGAGATGATAGACAAGGCCAGAAGAGAAGACAGAGGACCCATGGGAGTTGTGCTTCACCGTGGAGTGGCAGCTAAAAATTAGGTGAGACATCCAAGTAAGTCAAGATGTCTGTGTTTGGGCAACACATCCTTCTTGTTTCAGTGGATGATCAGGAGTTATTTTTCTGCACTTCTTCCTAATTCATGTCCCACTGATGAAGACAAAATCCCATTTATTTTTTTTTTTTACCTCTACATCACTTCTCACCATCTTCCATTAAAATAATTGAGCAAAGAAATCTTTGGGGTGGGAAGATGCATAGCCAAAATTACTCATCTTTGAAGTGTGCTATGAATCATTTTTTCTTGTAACTCATTTGAGCCCTATACCTCTTTTAGCAGCCAAATGTGCCCAGCAGTTAAAAAATCAATAGACCCCTATTGAGGAGTAAGTGTCTTCCCATCTCCTGTGTTGATTTGTTCTGTAACCTCTGACAGGACCACTTTCCTCTTTGGCTCCCACTTTGATTGTGAAACTGTGTGCAATAATAGCCCAAAAAGAGTGCAGTGGCAACACTGAGCAACAGCAGCAGCAGGTGAGAGACATTTGCCTCCTTTGGTCATCCTTCCCTTGCCCACCTTGGCCAATGCTTTTTCTGGAGAGCCCTGCAAGACCCTCAGGGCAGCATCATGCAGCCAAGGAGTGAGCTCTGGTGGATGGCTTGCAGTGAGCCCCCTTTCCCCTGCCCAGCCTCAGTGACACTGTGAGCTGAACAGGCATTTGCCAGCACAAAACTTGCTACAGAGCTAACCAGGACCTATGCTTATATTATCACTGTGAGTTAGAGCCAAATCTGTAAGTACATGGGTAACTGCAAGCCTTGCTGGCTTTATCATCACAGTATTTCTGAGAACTGTGACAGCTGTGTTAAAAAACGGGATCATTTACATGGATCCCTATGCAAGATCATAAACCAGATTTCTTCCAGACTTAATATTGCTTCCTAATCTCTAGCAGTTAGCACCCATACTGTTTGGGTTGCAAGTGAGCTAATTTGTCACCCTTATGGCTTCCACCAGCAGTAGGGTAAGAGTAGCAGTTTTAATTAAAAGTTTATATGCAAATATATCTCACATTTTCTGTGTGACAAATGGTTCTCCTCACCCTGTGGTTTCCCTGCTGCTGGTCAGGACAAAATTCTTGCCTTTGCAAAATTGCACATTTTTGTCAAAACACAGGAAGAATACAGTGATTCTCACACATTTATCTTGGACTTCTGTATGAGAGGTAAATTTCTCTCTGTTGTCCCTGCTATTTTATTTGTTTAGGGCTTCATTCCACAGGTTATACTGTCTGGAATTAAGGCATCTGTATCTTCACATCACCAGTCTGTCATTGCTTTAAAACAAAGACTATTTTCTTCTGCATCAATGCCTAGTACAACAGATATCCCAACATTAATATACTGGAAAAATAATAATAAATCTTTGAAGTGTTTTCTTTTTAAGTAATTTTACAACATTATCACATATAGGGAAATAAAATGCCAAAAGCTATATTAATACAAGCTATGTTAATGGTCAAAAAAGTGAGAAATAATACAAATAAACACGTCTAATTTAAATGGTGTGGGTGTGTCATCTGAGTGGCTATTTCTTTCTTTTTTTTCCCTCATATTAACTTCCATTTCTGATTCTTCACTTTCCATGAAGCCTGCTAAGATGGACTATTCTTTTTTCTTACTTTGTGGCTACCTAAACTAGGCAGTTGCTATAACTGCTGATGTAAATTCTTCCCATGAACTGAAAGAAAGGTTTGGAGTGATTTTTTTCAAAACCAGCATATTGCAGTAGATCAGTCCAATACCATTTATGCTTTGTGCCATTCTGTTCAATGCAAATTCATTACCACATAGTCTTGGATCAGTACAGATGAAGTCTACTTAGTACAGTCTTCTGCATTCAGGTGCAGTGCTTCACATTCATGCAGACTCTGTGTAGTTATTTCAGTGCACAGTTTTTAACTGCAGGCAGCTGTGATATCCAAAAACCGCATGCACAACCCTCTGCAGTGCCACATCTGCATTGATTAAAAGATTCCACATCAATATACACAAGCTAGTGTTTGCATATTTTTTAATCTCTGCACCTGCACATATATGTATACCAAGATATCCCAAAAATGGAGTTATAGGTTTGTTGCATTTCTCACTCTAGTGATTGAAAGTTAAGCCCATATGGGCAGTCCTTTTCTGTTCCTCTTAGAAGGAGAAAGAAATACAATATTTACCCTTCTTGGCACATCAAAATCAGCAGAAAGAAGTAAGATATGTTTTCAAGAAAATGTTTGCCTATTCCTAACTCTCAGCACACATTCAAAGTTCAGAAATTCAACAGTTCTTGGTATGGCAGAGAACTCCCAATGTGAATCTCTCGTGATAGTTGTTAAGGCCTCCCCCTTACTCTTCCAAACAATATCAAATTTTCTATCGTCTTTTTTTCCAATTTGCTTGTTGTTCACCTCTAACAGTCTTGTTACATAAGTTGTTTTTGCCCGAGCAACAATGATAAATGAGATTGTAATTGTTAGGAGATGTTTCCTAAATGGTTTATTTTATCATCTCTTCCAGTACTTCTTTTCTAAGTTTTTCCACTGCCTTTCAAGTCATTTGTACATGTGATCAAATGACTTCAGTATTTAGCAAGCTCTTCACCCTCTTAATTGCTGTATGCTGTGTTTGAAAATACAAACATTCTGAACAACCTTCTTGCCTTCCACAAGTGTTATTCCATTTGCAGTGTATAAACACATGTAGTTACTGAATGAGTAGCAGTTTGATTAATCCTGGCAGTGAAGCTTTTTCCCTCTGCATCCACAGTCTTCTTCTCAAAATCCATTAAACAATTATGCTGGCGCAATTGTCAGTGGTGACCTTAAAATTTACTACTTAGACTGAAGAAAATAATAATTTTTCTGATCTGTTCACTGCTAATTTATCAGCAAGGTTTAAAACAAAAATCTTAAAGTAAAAAAAAAAGTACATTTATTTTAATGGCTTAAATACACATTTAGAGTTTGTGAAACATGTAGAATGCACTAATCACCTTAGGTAGCTGGATGGACCTGGGAAAATAACAATATCAGATGAACCAGTTATCAAACTGATGCTATTCCTCTGTGTATAAGGAACATTTACATCATTTAACACAGAAGCAAAAGTGAAAAGACAGAGAATTAGACAATGCCCCTGACTGTCAAATGCACACAGGTCATTAATCCTAAAATACTCATGTGGTATTTACAAAATATTTAGCCAAAAGTCCAGCTATTGTGTTCCCTGCCTGCTTTTATTATTCTTGGAAGGATGCACCATTATGTCAGCAATAAGGAAAAAGACACATAGTTTTGGGATTTGTCCATGGAAAGAGAGGAAAGCAGCAAGATTTTACAAAAGGGCTACCACAGGCTTCAGCTGTTTGCGCTGCCAGATTTAAAGACCCAGCTCCAGAAGCATCCACCAGGAATAAAAGCCATGAACAAGTGCAGTTTTGCCAGCAAGAAAGTCAACAGGCTTCAACTTACGCTCACAGAACGCTCCCAAAAGATTCTTTCCCTTGTGGTTTGATAGAACCATGGTGCTTTATGCAATGATATAATGCAATAATGTTACAGTTGTCTTCTGTTTTGGTGCAAGTGCTTTGTTTAGGAGTGGGACATGAGTAGAAGTTGACATACAGAGAACTAAGAGGCACAAATTTACTGCGTGGGGTGACCATGGAGCTCAGCCAGGAGGAGCACACAGCCCTCCAGCTGCACAGCTGGTTGAGAGGCACATGGCACAGAGCTCAGTCCTGGCAAAGGCTGCATGTGCCCTTGAATAACCTGTCTTAGAAAGTCTAGACAAACAGCTAGATCATTCCAAGGTGCTTGCTGAAATCTGTTCTAATCATTGAGAGCCTCAAGGTGTTGTTGCCACCTCTTTCTTATTTATCCTTGTTTGCAACTCCTCTTCAATCTTGTTTTAATTTCAGAGCGATTCTCTGCTGAAATGGATGGATGGGCAGAATGCTGCAAAACAGATAAATGTGAGATGAGAAGTACCAAACACTTCCTGCTGGTCTCTGTGTCATAACGTAGATGGATGCTTAGCTTCAAAATTTTTGCTGAATTCTCAGTAGTTCCTTTTCGCTGCGCCGAACTGTACTTTATACCAACTGGCTGACAAAGTGATGTTCCCCCTGAAACTAACAGAAGACAGTAGATATGCAGCATTTTGGAGTTGCCATATCTCAAGAGGCTGTCACATCCCTCCTCCTAGCAATAGAGATGCTATTATACCAGAGTCAGTCAGTTTTTCCATTCTTAAAGCTAAATGGAAGAGGAATAGCACAAAACTGGTAGGGCTGAAAGATGGCATTGTACTTTGGGTATCACATAAATGTGGGTTTGTGTCAGGAATTACTTTTTCTTAAGTGAAAAGGACAAAGGGCAAAAAGCCATTATTCACTCTCTGTATCAAACACTAAGAAGTCATCTCTAGCAGACTGAAGATGGAGCTGGAATTTGATTCTGTGTTTGCATATATTAATAGTTGATGGAAGAAACACGGAGGTCCAGTCCTGCAGTACCAAGTCATGTGAGTAAATCCTGCCAGAGGCAGCTTTGGTGCTGGTGGGGTCTATCTTGCACAGGCCCAGTGGAAGTGCTCCACTGTGGAGCCCTTACCCTGCAGGAGCAGTCCATGCTTTGATTGCCTGTAGCTCCACCTGCTCACAGATTGTCAGCCTGAACGAGATCAGTGCTATATATGCATCAAGGACAACAGCTATCTGCTAATGTATATATAACAAATTATTTTTTTATATGAAAATTTGCCATATGTCCACTCTAATGGGGAAATTTAGATTTGCATGTCATTCGAAACTCTGTCATAACATATTTACTTCTTGCAGATGATTAGCACATCTTGGAAGTATTTTTCTAAAGCTGTTTCTTGCACATGCCTCTAAGCCTAATAAAGTTCTATGTTGCTGTTAAGTGTACATTGCTGTCTGCTTAACTGTGAAAAACAGAAATGAAAAGCAGAGAAGATGCTGTGTCTTTGCCAAAAGGTTTCACTCAAGTATTAAAAAACCAGCCAGCAATCAACACAGGTCCTTATGTTCCCAGAAAACAGAGAGTTTTGCATATAAGTGGTTATTTAACACGGTGAATAAATCAACCCTCTCAATATATTTCATCTAATTAACAAAGTTCAATACACTTTATGTGAACTACCTGTTTCCCCATATCAGATGTTTAAAGAACTGAGCAAAATTAGCACTGAAAACACTGTGAAATATCAGTGGGAAAAAGCCCATCTTCACTGTCCATGAACAATATGTTTTAGCATTTGTTCCTTAAATCAGAGCTGAGATAATGTGAGCCCCACTTCTGCCTTCCTTCACCCTGAGACTGGGTTGCTCTCATGGGTATCTTCTACCCACGTAAGTCAGTTTGCACTGTTTGGTGCTTACTCCATGTAAAAGTGAAGCTGTGTAGAGTCAGGGGATTCCAGCAAACTGCATTGAGGCACACCACCTACACTGCACTTTTGAAATCTGCATTCAAACAAATTTGAGAAGCTGACCACCTTGTTTCTTAGGTGGCTCCAAAATCTGCAAGTGCTGAAAGTGGCGGTGCATTGTTCCTAAAGGGCGAGTTTGCCATCCTGATCTGTGGGAAGATGTCCTGTCCAAACAAACGAGGGACTATTAAGAGCAGTACCACTGGGAGTACTGGGGTACTAGATGTGCTTGGGGCAAACTGTCTTCAGTCATTTCTATCTAATTTCTTCATGGGGAAGTTCTGGAGCTATTGCTGTACATCTCCTCTCTGCAGAGAGACATGATCTCAGCCTCATCACACTAGCACTGTTCCAGAAATGTTAACAGGAAGCATGAAAATAGGGTATCAGCCACAATATCCATTGTCTTTCAAAACTCTCTCTGTTTTTTCTCTGCCACCAACCAAGCATCCCTGCGTATCTCTGCAATGCTCTGGTGCTCTTTTAGCCACTCTTTCTCTCTAAAAAATGTCTACACATCATAAACACTCCATGTGGTGCTAGGAAAATGTCCTCTGGTGTATTCAAGTACTTTATCACCTTTATACATGAACAAAATTAAGCATCATCCTGGGCAAATAAAAGTTTTATGGTAACATAACATCAGCTGAAGAAATGTCAGGGCAGGACTGCAGCACTGCTTCTGTGCAGAGGGCTCGGGGCTGTGGGGTGCACTGCCAGCAAGCCCAGGGCTACACACACACACAAACAAGCCCTGTGGACACAGGCAACCAAAGTTTTTAACGTTCTGGGTGAGGTCTGTGCACAGAATTTGATTTGTCTTCTCAAAAGCACAGGATGGATGTTGGCACCCAGTAGCATAGACAGGATGGTGACTTGGTACATGTAGCAGTCACATCTCTCAAAGGCAGAGCTTTCAGGACTGAAAAAAACCCAAATGGGCTGAGGGAACCCTCTGAGGAGAGAGAGAGGAAGAGCAAGAGGAGATGCCTTCACTGCGACAGGTACTGAATGTGGTGTTGAAGATGTAGAAGTATTAAATGTATTTAAACACTACAGCATTTGGCAAAAGACATACAAAGAAGTTCTAAAGATGTATGATCAAAGTAGGGTTTTTTCCCATACAGAAAATGGAAAACACTTTCCATTTTATTTTAAGGTGAAATCTTTTGCAAAGACAAAAGCTGCATTACATTGTTAAGCAGCTACAGAGATACTTCTAGGACTTTAATTGCAGGATACAGAAAGAGACACAATATTACTGTCACTAAGCAATACTCATCTAGTTTTCTTTGAAGCCAGTGGTAGACTACTACTGCCATCAGTCAGAAACAAATTGGGCCTTGAATATGTACCCATTTAAGTAAATTGCTTGTTAGCTTCTCCCATCAAATCTGCAGTTGAGCCTACCATTGCCAGGCAGAGATAAAACCCCTATTCATTTAGAGAGGCAACAGTTGCAGAATATGAATTGCTTTGTCTTCTCTGCTTCCTTCAGCCACTCCATAAAGGCAGGCAAGGCAAGGCAAAACCAGCCAGCACACAGCTCTGGCTGACACGAAGTCATGGTCTCTGGCAGCCCAGTGTTGCCTTTGCTGGACATGAACCAAGTTTACAGTGTCTCGGAACAGAGGCTTGCATGACTTACACTGCCTAAATTTGTCTTGCCCTGCCTGGAGTTTTGTTTTTACTTGGTTTTCATGTTTTCACTTACTTGAGGCTTTTTCCTGACAGACAATCCAATTATTGGATCATAAGGTGCAGCTTTTTGGGACCACTACAAAACTTCAGAGACCTGACAGAGAATCTCAGAATTGTGGGATTATGTATGAACTCCAACTGCAAGATTGCCTGCCTGTCCTTGTTGTCCTCTCTGAGAAATAACTGGGAAGACAGTAAACAGTTTCTAATAGATTTTGTTGCTGGAGAATACCATATGGCCTTTCCTCAGCACGTTTACCAAAATGAATGCAAAATTTGTCCATTCCACAAACCTCTTAAAAAGCCCTGTGTGCAGTAAAAGGGTTAATAACTCATCTTCTCCTGTGCCTGTAGACATTAGTTTTTATGACTAAATGTTAAGTTTTACAGTTACATATGTTTTATATACACTGATTTTTATTGCTTAGCCAGTTCTGCATTTATGAATCATCCTCAGATCCTTTAGCTGCTTGAATCTAGGAATGAAAGTTATAATGCTGCTTGGTACTAACATTGTCGGTTTTGGGTTTTTTTAATCAACTTACAAGGCACAGTTAAAATGCTCATTCTCAGGAAAGAAAGTTTAAACTAATCAGCACCTGAAGTGAGGTATCTCAAAGAAACCAGCATAGACATTTAAAGAACTAAAAATTGTACAAAATTAAATGTATGAAGAGTAACTCAAGAATGAAACAAAGGTCTTGTCCTATATATACATACTTCTTACACACTTTTTTAGAAAGCAAACTCTTCTCCCCAAAAGAAGAGTAAACCTGCAAACTCTAATATAAACATCACTTTCCCCTACACCCTTGCTGAAGTAGTTCTGTAATTTCCAAATAATGCCATGTGTTCTGCTACCAAATTGGACCAAGAAGCTCGTGGAGCTTATCCATGATATTGTTCTTAGAAGCATTTATGGAACATATATTTCATCCACAGGGTCTACATCTTGAAACACAGTTTATTATTCTGGGCTCACAGCAACATTCAGCGCTTTGGATTCAAAAGCTGCTGACAGTTCAGTTCCATTGCTCAGTCTTTGCATTTCTGGGTTCAAACTCAGTCGAGTCCTGGCAAGCTGACGACTCAGGGAGTGCACCTTCAGCTAAAGACACGAGGAAAAGATTGTTATTAGGAGAAGATAACCATCAAACTAAATTACACCATGACTCTTTTGGGAGAGACAGATACATTTGGGTGGAAACATAAAAGTAATTGCCATAAAACTCATTAGAAAAATAGACACTTCTCATACCATTTTCAAGTGATACAGCGTTCCTGCTAGCTACAGGGCAGCCAAAATAATCCCTCATTGGAGAAGCAACCACTGGATGTATATTTATCAGATACCTAAATAATCTGAAAAGGAAACAAAAATAATTAGGATCAAAAATTTAACAATCTGAAGCAGAAATATAGAATCAAATGCAAGTGTGTGAATTAATACAGACATTGTTGTAAAGTGTTGGTCTCTGAACCAAGCTCAGCAAATCCCTTCAGTACATTTCCTAACTAAACACACCACACGAGGCCCATTGGGGTGTGACTGCAGAGAGCCATTTTAGTGTGACAGTGAATAGAGACAGAGTGCCAGCATCTTGCAGGACTGTACACTTTATACCTATTTTATATGTTCTGGAGTGTAAGATCGAACTGCATATACCTTCCAAATGCACAATAACTACAGGAAGAGAGACACAAGCATGCGGGTCCACAAGTCTGTTTCTCTACTTATATAATGGCTATTGTAATTGAAACGTTTGTATAGCCCCAACTTACAGAGTTTAAGTTTAAATTATATAATTTTTATTAAAAGCATCTCCAGCCCACACATCAAGTCAAAAATCCTTTGAAAATTAATTCTTCAGCCTCTATGTAAGTTTTTTCCCCCTAAACAGGTACCTTTTCCATAATTTTCTGTTTTCTTTAATGTTTTCTTCTTACCAATAACTACCACACATTGCTTATCATGCAAAGTCTTTAAAGTAGAATTAAATGCCACAGAAAATGTTGCACGTTTTCTAATGCTTATTGCATGCCTTTAATTTCATAGTAATTTTATGTTGATTTAGGTGTGGGCAAGAGTTCTGTTGCAAGGATGAAAGTTGCCAAGTAGTATGAGTGTCTCAGAAAATTCAGGGATGAGGTATAAGATTTAGGAGACCTAAAGTAGGAAAAAGTTCCAGCATTACCAGA
Organism: Orthonyx spaldingii; assembly: GCA_013397795.1. NCBI lineage: Eukaryota > Metazoa > Chordata > Aves > Passeriformes > Orthonychidae > Orthonyx > Orthonyx spaldingii. The sequence goes on along the minus strand of VZTJ01000986.1, from coordinate 793,812 downwards.
TGTTTCCTATAAATGCAAAATGAAACCATAATGTGATTTCAATATAGTCAACACCAATTTCCACTTTAACTCTGCTAAATCATCAGTAGATCATGATAGGTGATCCTGGTAATTCTAGCTGTCTGATGTTTTGCCATGAGGTTCTTGCTTTCAGCGGCTTATATTTTGCCAAACACAACCAATTGGAGTACATTTTCTTTCTTTACTCTAGCTGGTTATGTTTTTGTTTTGGTTCTTAGATTTTGAACAGCCAGTTCAGCTGTTTCTGAGAAGAACTGGGGGAAAAGAGTCCATAACTGCAAAAGCTTGAACTAACATTTTACACGTTCTTTATGTTTACACATAGCAATAGGGAAAAGCCACTTATCAAAATTTGTGCTGTGCCCATGAAAAACTGCTGCTTTGGGCAAATGCTGAGTTTCTAAAATATACATATTTTTAAATCTATATACTGTATATTTTCTATACACATTTTCTATATATTCTTTATAAATAAATACAATGTGTGTATATATATATATATAGATCAGATTTGTAGAAATGGTGATTGGCAGAATGTAAAGGATGTTTGCTGAAAATATCACTGGGCATCCCATCTGCACTGATCATGCTTTTTTCCCCCTGAAATGGCTTATAAATACCAGTTGTAGCAAGCATACAGTTGGGAAAAGATTCATAACTCTGGGTGAATTTTCACTTCAGAAATCACTCTTGACCAGGAAAAACAAACAATTATACTGGAGGAAGAAGGAAAACCTTCTTAGCTCTAAGGAATCTGCTTCCCTGAGTCTCTGCTGTTCCAGTGCACAGTGCACATCCTTGAGCATTCTCACCTGGATCCTGCTCCTGTTGTCCTGACTGCTGGATTTTACCAGCCCACAGCACTCCTGGGAGGTCCACAGAGGACCAGTGCACAACTGCAAAAGCTGACTTCATTGTTCCTCTGTTGGAAAGAGGGGACTCAGCACCATATGGTTCCAACAGAAACCGGTCTACTTTGCTAAACTAACTTGACACCCCAAATGCACTACCTGCCTATCTGTAAAACTCAGAGTAGGATTCACCTCAAGAACCATGAACTGAACCCACAGCTGATGATCTGCATGGCTGCCTGACTGACACACTACCTCAGCAATACCCAGGGTGTCCTTAAACCTTTCCAGGGCAGCTAGTCTGTGTAAGTGTTACCAGCTGCTGCTTGAATTCATCTAGTGGAAGTCTGGGCTGTGTAACTAAATGTCTATTGACTGTCCTTTGTGGACCTACTAAATGGAATTAGATGCGGTAAAATAATTAACTTTTCCTAAGAAAATTTGGAAATGTTAGAAAATTAGATTATCTGTAAGACTGAGTATTCCAAGATAGGAAATATTAAAATTAAGGTTGTTCCTTATAAGCTGTAATTTGGGAAAAGGTGCGCTGGACTGGTGAGCTCTGTGTTATCCCTGTTATCTTGAAGTGTCTCCCTGCAAATGGGTTTGATGTGGATGACATGGGCAATAACAATTATCACCTGGAAGCCTGCAACTGCATGAACACATGATAGTTGTCTGAACCAACCACCACTCTGATGGAGAAGAATCACTGCAGATTAGCACATGGCTGCAAGGAGAACAGAGGAAACTCATTTAATTTAGGTCTTTGGGAACACAGGAGTGAGTGATTTAGCTCCTATCCCTTTCAAGGAGTCATAGGATGGTTGAGGTCGAAAGTGACAGGTCAGAAGGAGGTCATCTGGTCCAAGCCCTCTGCCCAAGCAAGGCCACCCAGAGGCAGTTGCCTAGAACTATGCTGAGATGTTTTTGTAATGTCTCCAAGTTAGAGACTCCACCCTCCCTAGGCCACCTGCTTCAGTGCTCATTTATCCTCACAGTGGAGAAGTGTTTCTCCATGTTCAGAGGGAACCTCTCACCTTTCTGTTTGTGCCCATTGCCTCCAGTGCTGTCACTGTGCCACCGAAAACTGTGGGAAAAATAAAAACCCTCCAACAACATTTTTAGTTAGAGAATCAAGGCATTACTTTATTTCTGGCCAGGATGTGCAACAGAAATAATTTCCTCCACACATAGCCCGGGTGTGCAGAGAAAATCATTCCATCACACGTGAGTTTTACAGGATTTTCCCTTAAACTTTATGCAGTCAAAACCCCATAGAGATACATTGATTTTATGTTCATTGGTTCTAAGTTACTTATTTCTTAGTATTTGTTTTTCTATTGGACCCTGGTTTCTTCGCCTCTGACATAAATTATAAGGTCCTTGCTCCTTGATGTTCTTATCAGCCTTCTCTGGACCCGATGTCATCAACTATGCCAGGGGGCAGTGTCTGGAGTAATGGTCGTTGATGTTTGCTGATAGCTGCTGATGGTTGTTATCATTCTGGGTATCTTTTGGGCTACTTCCTGATTTGTTGAGATGTTAAGCCCATCAGGCCTCACCTAGTGGTACAATGTCTTGGAAAGAAACTTCAGTTCCCTTCCCCGGGGCAAAGGCAAACAAACCTGACTAAAGTTATGAGATAAAAGTTTTAAACTTGGTATATTTTCCAACAACTGGGCACCATTGAAATGAGCCTGGCTCTGTTGTCTGTGTACCCTCTGTTCAGAGACTTACACACATTGATGAGATCCCCCTGATCTCCAGGCCTTCTCTCCTCCAGGCTAAACAATCCCAGCTCTCTCAAGCTTTCCCCATAGGAAAGATGCTCCAGACCATTCATCATCTCCATGGCCATTCATGGACTCTCTCCAGTATGTCCATGATTCTTGTACTGGGGAATCCAGCACACTCCATGTGTGGCCTCATCAGGCTTGAGCAGAAGGGAAGGATCACATCCTCAACCTGCTGGCAACACTAAGAAGATTAATTTTGAGATTGTATCATATGTGTCATAATCAGGGTGTGCAAATGACATCTCTGACTTCTAGAGACTATATAGTCCTGATTTTGCTTTTTCCTGTAGTCTCTATTCTTCTTTTTCCCATCCTAACTTTGAAAGTATCTTTCTGAAAGTACATAGTATTTGTAGGCACAATTAATAAAATATATGTACTGGAAATACAATCCCAGTTTTGGATTTAACTCTTAAAAATTCAATAACCCAAAGTCATAAAGTACATGTAAATATTTCATTACACACATTTAATTGGACTAGGAATGTGCTTTTCTCTGATGTAGATTTATGAAATTGGCTGCAAAAAGGGATAGGGATGCTACTTGACTCTTCTTTCTATTTTATGACGGAGTATAAATAATTGTCAGTATTTTAATATATTGAATATTATTAATGTTTAACTAGTGTCTATAAATTTTTTATTAGAACTTTTCTTTGAATAATTGCTTCAAATTAAATTGAAATTCTTTTTTTTTTTTTTTTTAATACGACAATGCTACAGACATTTACATTTCTCAGAATGTTCTTGAAAGAGAAGTTAAGAGCAGAGAGATATACTGGAGATTTAGTATCTGCTGACATAATGGAAGCATTACTGAAGAAACTCGGGTTTTAAGGGGTCAGTGTTAGCTCCTTTCTATAGTTTACATAGAACAGATTCCTTAAAAAAACCCCTAAAAAACCAACCAAACACCAAACCAAACTACCAAGTAAATACAGAATAAATGAAATAAACACACATCATATTGAGCATGTTGCCTGGTGGAGAATTCCAGTTATGAATATCATCAGTGTAGAGGCAACGTTCTAACATCACAAGTCCCCAAAGGCGAGCTGCCTCAGGCAGATGGAAAGGAAACAGTGCTGGAAGAGGAGCCTTGGCAAGTGGCTTGTTCAGAGCTGCTCACAGGGCCCTCCCCACACACTGCCAGACTTTGCTGCTTGAAAAGCCCCTGCTGCAGCGTGTGCCCTGTGCCAAGCTCCCTGGCATTTCATCTCCAGATGTCTGTGCTGGAGAGGGCTGGGATTCTTGCTCCGTCTCACAGGCTGAAACCTGGGGAGCAGGGCTAGTACAGGAGCTCCTTCATCAGCTGCTTCCACTTGAATCAAACCTTTTTTATGCACCTGGACTTTTTATGCACCAGCTTTTTACCCTAGCTGGCCTCTGCCTAACTCACAAGTACTAAGATAAGCTCATCAATTAGCTTAAATGAGTGAAGTAGTAACCAGAATTCTTGGATTTATCATTGGTGACTTCCTGTAATCTCAGCATTTTTTCACTGCAGCTGCTGGGTAGGATTCAGCTTTTCTCAACAGCTCAGCTGCTTGCGGTAAAAACATCACCTGATAATGATTTTTGCTAGTAGAAGATGGACAAAATTAAAGTTACAGGTTAAACTAACAACACAATTAGCAGCATGCCACAGTTCAAGTTACGCTTTACCTGCTGCTGAGTCCAGCCCCTCCCTTATATTAACTGAGGCAGCTGCATGGACCTTGAGTGGTTTCACAGTACACGTCAGCACTGCCCACTGCAGGGACACGCAGGGACCTGAACTACTTTAAAATAAAAATACAGGTTGGATAAACTATACTGCTGCCTTACAAGAGTGTTAATTTTACTCAAGACTACTGATGTAAAACACAGAGCTACTGCAATCAATTTGCTTCCAGGACCCTCGCATTTACAGCTCACCTTCGATGGCTTTTTTACCACACAAGAATACGGCCCTGGGGACCCACATTTACAGAGCACCATCTCTCCCTCTCATCTCCTACGTGTGAAGGATGTATTAATAGGTTGGAGCTAGGGCCCTGAGGGACAAGGGTGGGGACTTGCTGCTTGGTGACTGGGGAGGGGCCCTTCCCAGCCCTCCTTCCTACCCTGAAATCTGCCCCAGGGGAGCCCAGGCTATCATGGGGATGAAACCGGGCTCCGAAAACGTGTACTTCTGAAACGTTGTGTGCTTGTTGGGGGTTTTTTTTGGGTTTTTTTTTTTTTCTGGTTTGTTATGTTTTAAATCACAGAAAGCTGTCGGGGTTGCAGTGTGTCCCATCAATCAGCGTACCACGCAGTGTCTATATTAAACATCCTACTGAGTCTCACAGGGAGCGTGAAATTTCCAGTGACACAAGATAAGAAAATATTCAGCGGACTTTCTTAAACAATTTATATGTTAAGAGACTGAAAGGTCAGTGAGTAAGAATTGTATTTTATCTTCCCTGCATATATATTGTTTGATGATTAGGTCAAAAATGTTACAAATACAGATGCAAGTGAAAAATATGACTATTCATAGGCAGAGATGGGAAAACCAGAGGGTTATCCTGCTCATTTCAATCCCTGAACAACAGATTCAGAGAATGATTGTGCAGTGCTAGGGAGAGCTGCTTTTTTGTCTCTTACAGCTATTTTCAATCTCTTGCCTTGCCATACCTGCAAAACTTGTGTAAAATTACTAGCAAAATACATGTTTTATCAATTCTTGGCCACCTCCAGTGCAAAAATGCATGAAGAGCTAGCTCATCCTTCAACTGGCAATATTAGGCAAATGCAAATCAGTGCTGAAAAATCTGAAGTTCATGTTTCCTGTTTAATGGGGTAGATGTATGCTGGACTTCCTGAAAAAAGAATTCATCAAAGGAAAGGGGAAAGACCAAATTCAGACCTTCAGTGTAGGAGCTGTGCCTTGTGTCAGCTGAATCGAGGCAGAAGTTTTTAGCAATGAAGTTTCTTTTATGTTGCATTTAAGAATAGTTTTCATTTCAGCAAAAAGAAATGAAAAACAATAACGAATTTTTAGTACACAGGACAGGCAATTGGACACAAGGCATTTCTAGGCTTTTTGCCCAGATCTCTCATTGACTTCTTGAGTATATCATGTGAGTCTGTTTTATGTTTTTAAGGTAAAAAAAAAAATTCAGTAATGCGAATGTTAAGAAAATGAAGAGGTTTGATTCACTGCAGTGTGATTTGTAGGATCATGTTGCAGGCTGGGTTAAGAGACCTTCAGTATATTTCAGTCCTTCTCTATATCCATTTTCCATGTTTCTTTATTATGTACTGGCCCCAAATCTATTTTCTTCAGGGCAAATGCTCTATCTGGCTGTATGGGTACAGCAAAGTAGCCATGCAGGACAGAGACATCTGTGCTAGCTTTAAAGTACATGTCTCATTACAGAGGACATTCCTACAGACAAAGTCACCAGGCTTCTCTGAGATGCGTGAAGGACCATGCTGAACTGGTGGAGACCCTTTTGATGTTTTGAGTTGGCTCAGAGCCATGCTGCAATTTGCAGCACAGACCTATCCCCATGTGGGAGTTTTCTACAGGATGGTGTAAACAGACCACTCACTTCATTCTGCAGGGGGACACAGGAAGGGCTACTTACACTTTATTGATCCTTGTCACAACATGCTCTTCTTGGTGAATTTGGGGAATGGGCTCTGTAGATACACACGTGTGTGCACACAGGAGATGTTGCCAGAAAATAGCAAGAGGAAAAGTGCATATGGAGAGACAGCAGGTGTGGAAGTCTCACAAAAGGTGGTAAGTTCTGGAGACTTGTGTTTCTCTTGAATCTGAGATAGCTGATAGAACAGCAAGAGTCTGCAGAGTGTCCGAGGCCATCACCACACAAGAGCATCAGCACCAGGCTTTGTAGCTCACACCACAGTCAAGGAGGTGGTGGCTGCTGTATGCAGACACAGAGCACACTTTACAGGGTTGATATTGGGAAGGAAGGGACTTCTGAAGACCTTGCTAAAAGCTACTGGTGCATTACGATGAACCTCTGCTTCTCAGTGAATAGCCAGAGTTGGCCTCCCCACTGCTGCTCTAGCTGGGTGAAATGAATGACTGAGAGGGGTAACTGAGTGGACTGTACCAACAGTTACCTGCTGTTAACAGTGACTGCTTTATTCTCGTATTAATAATCACGTAACTCATAAAGTGTATTCCAATAAATGTTGATGGTAATCTGTATCTCCCCCTGACTGGTTCCCTTGCCTGGAAAATTTACCTTCTTCTCCCCCACAGCTGGAGACAGGAGACAGTGCAAAGAAGAATCCATACTGTCCTCGTAGGGAATTGGGGAGGCAGGGATGATGCTCTGGAGAGGGAGGCAGGAGAGAGGAAAGCTTTTACAGGGGCAGAGAAGGAGAGGCCAGAAACAGACCCCGGGTATAAGCCCGCTGACCTGACCTAGAGGTCACTCATAACATCTAGGTACTGATATAAATATAATACACATATTAACAATAATGGCATTAAATTGCCAAGTTCCTTAGACAGATGGTGCTACAGGCTGTTATGCCCTTTCATTTGGTGCATAAAGCAGACATAAGTAGATAGTCATGTAAGATTGCTAAGAATTCCAGTTCACAGCTGACTTTTTGCAGACTGATTTTTAGATGCTATTTAATTTTGGAAACAGAACACCTCAGTCCATAGAATTTTTATCTCATTAATAGAGCTAATAGGCTCATGAATGGACAATAAAATCTTTGCCTTTATATTCTCCAGCCCTGTTGCTAAGAGCTATATAGAGTAGCAAACTGTTCACATAAAATTGCACATTTTTCTTCACTAAAACCCCAACAGGAAGAAAAAAAATCTGCTGACATTGATTAAGATTTTGAAAAAGCTCCTATGGTTTTTGCCCCGCCAGGCTGCCAGTTTATAGTCTGGGAACATTATCACAGTTTCATTTCCACAACAAAAAGGCTCCATTCTTTTCTTAAAGGTTTGACCGTTCACCCTGTCCTTGGTGTTTTGCATCAGAAATGCACTTGTGTTGTCAACCCCTCTACTAGCACTCACTTCTCGAGGGTGCCAAAGAAAAGTAAAAGAAAAGGACAAGTGTCTAACAGGTTACTATAGTTTCTTTTGTGCTCTCAAAATTTATGGGCTTCAGGCGTTTAAAAAGGTAATTAACATCTGTGCATATGATAAATTTAAAAAATGGGTGAACTTTTCACACTTGAATGTTAACAATTTCCATTGTCTGTTACCAGTAAATTTCAGTGGCTGGTAATTTCTACTCTACGGACTTTTGTCAGGCTTTAATCCAGGTATGTCCTACTAAGCAGACTATACCAAGTTGAGTGGGAGTGTTGATCTGCTGGAGGGTAGGAGGGCTCTGCAGAGGGATCTGGACAGGCTGGATCAATGGCCCAAGGCCAGTGCTATGAGGTGCAACAAGGCCAAGAGCTGGGTCCTGCACTTGGGTCACAACAACCCCCTGCAGCACTGCAGGCTGGGGAACAGTGGCTGGAAAGCTGCCCTTGGAAAAGGACCTGGGGGTGCGGGTCAACAGCGACTGAACATGAGCCAGTCTGTGCCCAGGGGGCCAGCAAGGCCAATGGCATCCTGGCCTGGATCAGAAACGGTATGGCCAGCAGGACCAGGGCAGGGATTGTCTCTCTGTATTTGGTACTGGTGAGGCCACACCTCGAGTGCTGTGTCCAGTTCTGGGCCCCTCACTACAAGAAGGACATTGAGGGGCTAGAGGGAGTCCAGAGATGGGCAACGGCGCTGGGGAAGGAGCTGGAGCACAAGCCTGATGAGAAGCAGCTGAGGGAGCTGGAGGTGTTTAGCCTGGAGAAAAGGGGGTCCAGGGGAGACCTTATCACTCTCTGCAATTCCCTGAAAGGAGGCTGTAGCCAGGTGGGGGTCAGGCTCTTCTCCAAAGCAGTAAATGACAGGATGAGAGAACACAGCCTCAAACTGTGCCAGGGGAGATACAGCTTGAATATCAGGAGGAATTTCTTCATGAAAAGGGTTATTAAACATTGGAAAGGGCTGCCCAGGGAGGTGGTGGACTCCCCATCCTTGGAGGTAGATGTTCAAGAAATGATTGGATGTGACATTTAGTGCCATAGTGTAGTTGACAAGGTGGTGATTGGTTGAAGTTTGGACTTGATGATCTCAGAGGTCTTTTCCAACCCAAATGATGCTGTGATTTTACAGACACAGAACAGGAAACAACTATTTAAATGTTCAGAGTAAAATGGAAGGTATTTTCCCTTCAAAAGTGAGAGAAAAGAATTTCAATTATTGCAGGCTGGTAGGTGGGAGGCGTCTTGCTAATATTACATATTGCTAATTCTTTTTTCTTTCACTGCCATTTTATACAGTCATTTAGTCACAAACTCTGAAAATGTGTGAATAATCCACTTCTGCTATGCCAACTTACCGCTCCATAAGCAAATCAAATATGATCTTGGCAACATCTGAAGGTACAGCAAAATTAATGCAGTAGAGAATGGAGAGATCATGCAGCCAGAGATCTCGCATGACAGTGTTCTTCCTCCAAAGTACCCTGATTAAATTTCAGAACAGACTAATTGTTAATGGAAATTATCATTTTACAGTTGTCCTACAAGGAGTCCAAACAAAGGTTTTAGTGTTATCTAGTTTAAAGCATTATGGTATCTATATCACAAAACTGTATCTCACAGGTGACAGCCTGGTTGGCAAACTCAGCAGCAAATCCAATAACTATTGCATTAGCCTCTGGTGACAGCATTTGCAGGTCAGAGTAAGGCAGCACAGCACCAGGAAATCTGCACAGTGCATGTTCTGTGGTAATAACCTGAACTTCTTTCTCTGAGGCTGACAGGAAGATACCTAAGAAAGGTGCTAGTTCACACAGTCCTTAAAAATGCAGTTGAGGTTTAGTCTCTAGGAGGATATTATACCTGCTTGAGCAATTAGGATTAGAAAAAGACAGAATTAAGTCAGAACTACTGAATTTTGTTGATGTGTCTCTTTAAGGATTGCTGCCCAAGAGAAAAAAAAATGCTGTAACAGAGAATTTGAAAGTAAACCCCCCAGCATTTTAATGACTGCAAAAGCCATTTTTGCTGGAATGCCATGAACATTATTGCGGTAAGATAGAGTGAAGGACAGTCCTAGAAACAATACATAAAAAGACAAAGACATTACTTGTCCCATTGCTTATTTCAGGGTGAAAATGCTGGCTACAATTTCCATTGCCCTATTTTAATGTTCCCAGCTGGCTTCCACAGGGAAGGGCTTCCTTTCTCTTACGAAGGAAGGAGACTCTACCTTCATCTAATACAATTAATGTAGGGAACACAGAAAAACTGTCTCTGTTACTCTTTTGCTCCCCATCTCCCTGGGCTGGTGAGACAAAAGTACACTAATAACAGATCACTAGCACTGATATGTGACTTTCTGCAAAGCAGGGTAAATAAATCAATATTTAAAAAAAGGGATATAATAAATTCAGTTCCGAAGCCTCACCCCGTTGCATCTCTCCATGATCCCTCTAGTCTCTAGTATGTTTAGCATGTCTGCTGGTGGCAGGTGTGAGCATCACAACAACATTAAAGGCATTCACCTGTCTGCTCATGTCAGAGATAGGATGAAGAAACAGGACCTAGAATATTTATTCCTCCCTAAATGAAGCCTGGAAAGAAAGGACAATTAAATGAAGAGCCTGGAAGTTAAAAAAAAAAAAAAAGGGCAGGGGAGGAGAGGGACGAAGAAGGGGCAGCGGTTTGTAGGTAAATTCTGAGAGGTTCTTGGAGGGCAGATTATCTAAGGCATTCAAAAACTTGCAGACTGACTCATGAAGCAGTGAAATGATTCAGATTGGATGAAGACATGGTTAGAAGAGAAGGTGAAGATGAATTTAGCAAATTTGTTTCAGAATCAGCAAAAGGATGATTAGAAATGAGGGCAGAAAAGGATAAGTATTTTGGCAATAAAGATAAATTGTCATGAATAGGCTTGGTAATGCTACATAGAATAAAATAATTAGATTTAATAAGCGAATAGATGGAGAGACAGAGAGAATGAGAAATCAAAGGTAACAGTAAGGCTACAAGAGAAGGAGGACAGTAAAATTCTGAATAAACAGAAAAGGGAGAAAAGAACATTCTAGGGACAGCTAAAAAAAGTCTCATCTGGAGAGAGTTTGAAATGGCAAGGTAACACCAAAGAAGCTATGTCAGAGAAAAAAATTCACAACAGGAGGAAAAAATAGTTGTAGGCAACAGAAATGGTTGGGGAGGATGAGGTAGTCAAAATAGAGACTATAAAGATAAAAGGAGGAGGACTGGATGTGAAAATTTGAAGGGTGCCAAGAGATAGTGGAGAGGGAGTGGGAGGATCTATCACAGGAGGTGCTGAAGAGAACAGTGTTTGATGTTCAAGTAGAAAGCAGAGAGCACGGGCTCACCAAAGGGTAAGATGTAAAGGAAGAAGATGTGGGTAAGTGCCAGTGGTCCTGAAGACTGCATTAAGGGGCATCTGAACTGAAAGAAGCCCTCTGGCTTGGCTAGGAAAGGACATAGGTGAAGGGGGTCTCTGTGGATACTGAAACTAGATAAAACAGAAAGTCTGACAAATACAAGACAGGAATGAATATTTGGAAGTTTAATTGGCTGTGGGAAAAGCTCAGTGGGGAAAGTGCAACCATGGCTCCAAGCTAACTGAAAAAAGACAGAAAAAGGAGGCAGGGATGCAGAGAAACATTTGAGGAATAAAAGAACAAAGAATATTAGAACTGTGTCAAACAGGGAATAGAGAGGAAACACCAAAGAAATCTTACCCTCCAAGGCAGAGAAAGCAAGATGAGTTTGGATTTAATTGAGAGTAAACAGAGGAGGTAGGAAAATCAAAGTAGTTTTAATTGTCTTAAAGCATATTTTGCTCTGTAATATTAGCAAAGGATTGCACACTTTGAAATTGTCACTTGCAACTGCAAGATCCAGAAGCCTCGATAGATGTAGAGCCATATATTAAACTGATGCTATAGTCGACCTTGTTTTCTGAACGAGAGACAAGAGATTAATTTATATGGAAATCTTCCAGCCACTAAAAGCACAATTGAACTACACAAAATACCATAAAATCTGCCTCAGTTATGGGGCAATCTAGCCATTAGCGCTGGGGTGAAAACATTTTGGAGAACGATTAGAGTTGAATAACAGATTTATAGCCCTGGGAAATGCAGAATAAAAGTCTATGGGAACCTCCATTTTCAGACTTTCTTTTTCTGAGGAGACTACAGGACTGCTGGGGCCATACCAGCCTGATATCCGTGCAGGATGGTTTTGCTCAGTAATGAGAAGATCGACTTACCTGGCATGGGTTGCCTGGAGAACTTGTGCCTAGATTATCAGTTTAGGAAGTCAGCACAGCTCTTTCATGGTTTTTCACTTACTAAATGACCATGACAGAGGAGCCCAGCTCCCAGTTTCCAAGCTACTTGTGGCTTACCAAACAGTTGATGTTGCTCAAATGGGCTGCTGATGAGACAAGCTCTACTTGCACATTGGCGCCAACTATTTATGCCCTGGTTCCATGGCAAGGTGTGATAATGATATAATGTGCTGTATTGGTACTTGAGTGCTGTACCTGTACTGCCATGGAAGCTACAGGCCCCTGACAGTTGCAGTAAGTTTTCCTCAGACACTAAAATATCCATCACTGCAGTGCCAGCAGCTGCTGTTAGTCACACTTCCACATGGTATGTGGCAGAATGCTGGCAGGGCTAACAGCATTGCTTTAGATGAGTATAGAAGTTGTTGACCTACAGTAAGACACTGACTAAGGCTGTTATTTCTTAATCTGAAATATAAAAGTGAATTTACGTATCCAGCATAGAAGATGTGAGAGCACTTTGCCTATAACCAACCAGAAATATATCCTTGCAAATTACACTTAACTCCCCTGCAACAGGACAAGATAAAGAAATTGCAAAATGAACTTTCTAAATATATTGTTCTCTTTTGTTTGGGTAGAAGAGTACCAAATAATAAATTACATGAGAATAAAAAATGCTTTTTAAAGAAGTCCACCTGCTTAAGTATGCCATAGCATTATTAAGTTCATTTAACAGGGCAATGACTTGCCTCTTCTACCTAAACTCTTGCAGGCTGATCTTGGTAAAGATGTTAAATGAACAATACATTTTTAAGAGGCAATCATTCTTCAAATCACCCAAACAAAAAGATTTAATTTTGTCTGCTTTGAAAATGAATTTTTTTTTGCAACATAAAATCAGCAACACAGTCATCAGCTTTCTATTTTAAAACAGCATGATAGGAGAAGGCTTTCAGGTTGGTTTTGTTTGTTTTGTTTTCCAAAGATTATATATTCTTTATGGTTTAAGTACAGAAACAGCTTAGCCTTGTTAGGAAGCTGGGTTGACAAAAACTTCAGAGCATCTATACAAATCTATACATTAATACATCTGATGATTAACAGTGTGTGAATTTCTCACAACTCAGATTAACTTGCATCTGTTAAGAGGCAAGAACTTCTGTAAAACTTCTCATCAGAAGAAGACCCGGAATCTCTTTCCAGAAAAAGTGCGGTTTCTCTCAATTGCACCAGTCTGTCCTAGAGGGAACTACAGAAAGATATTATTTCCCTATTCCTGTGTCTCATCTAGATGTTGATAGAACTTCTAATTTGCTTTTGAAGTACTCACTCTGAGGATGATAAAATCTGTCAAATGAGATTTGACACAAAATGTTTGAAAGCCAAAAGCATGCATGATTGACGAAAAGACATGGCATCCTGAGATGCATCAGAAATTTAGAGAGAAGATGCTTTCCATACTACTCACAAACCTGTAGTTCTTCCCATGACTCAGAAATCAGTCATCTCAGCTGAAAAATATCCTGGGCACCACAAACCCAGGACAATCCAAGTTCGTTTTTTAATGACCAAAAATCATTAACAATGTCTAGCTGGTGAAAAAAAACCAGCTGTGGTCCAATTGCAAGTCCCTGTGAGTTTATTCCTGCATGGAAAAGCCAACACATTTGACCATGTACTCATCAGTGGTTGATGGTGGCTCTCCAGGAGCTAAGAACTACATGGCTACAAAGCTGCAAGATTTCTCACACACAATATTGCTAGGGCACCGGTACTGATGGCACAGGGTAACTTGGAGTTCTGAAACTTTCACTATATTTGTTCTAAGAATAATCATAGCATTTCGCTCTTCAACTCCCTTATGCTGGCACTTTGAGCTAGCAGCTAAGCGACAAAACTCTGTACACGATCATTTTACAAAGGAGAAGAATTAAACCCAGGGAGAATAAATGGAACTCAGGATTCTGGGATTTACATTTCATTTATTTTAAAACTGCTAAAATTCTACTTAAATCTAATTATACATCTAAAAAATTAGGATATACTTATTTTTAACATCATAATCTTTGTGAAACCTACCAATTTTTACTTTGTGCTTATAGTTTCTTTCCTATTACTAACTCTTTCTTCAAGCTGGCCTGACCTGGCTGAGGTTAAGAGCTGTCCCAGGGAGGTTTCAGCCTGTAAGGTGGCATTGGAGCTCCCCTCCACACCCCCACCTGAGTACTGGGAATGTGACCCCAGTGCAATTCTTCCCAGAGCCTCTCTGAGGAGAGAGGAGAGAGAGGGTAGCTTGAGAGCCACAGACAGACAGACACTCCAACACTCCTCACATGCCTTGAGGACAGGAGGAAAGACCAAGCAGAACAATGCAGAGCTGGGCAAAGGACCAGGAGCGTGGATATCCCATGGGTACTGCCATCCAATGATCCTCATGCTGTTGCTTAGTGAATAAACTCTGTATCACTTGTCCCACTGTACTTTGTTTTGTTGCCCATCACAACCAAACCACTTGTGCCAGTTCTGTTATGTTGACAGAGGCCTCCAGCAGGAGGACAGCAAATGCCAGACAAACATTTTCTGTGAGGCCATTACAAGTGGCTTTCCACAAAACGCCCCCTCAGGGCTCTACAGCTCAGCAGACCCCACTGACCAGTGATGTGGGCTTTTCCCTCCATCCCTAGAGGGCCACAGATCCCACACACAGAAACACAATGCACTCGCCAAGCTTGGAATCCGGGGGTTCAGGGGGCTGAGATTCCTTATGGAGAATGGCTGTACTGGGTTATTGGCATTGCAGAGCTGGGAGCAAGGTGATTTATTCCCAAGAACAGACAGGGCAAAACTGGAGGAGTGCAATGGGCAAAGAATGGGTGTGTGCACAGAACGGTGTGAGAGGAGATGGGTGAAGTTGGCCAAGCTGTCAGCAGCAGGGAGAGTTGGCAAGTAAGGACTCTGCAGTTGAAGAAGATCTGTCATGCTGCACAGCCTCCTACTGACCAAAGAAGTTTTAAAACAAACTTTGTCCTACTATGCAAGGATTTAAAGCATAAACTCTGACATTAATCCCTAACATTATCATAATCTTCAATATTAAAGAGCTGCCATTTTATTTCAACTCTACAGGGATTCTCTGAACTTCTTTCATTAGGAATGGCTAAAACAGTTCAGATACCCCTGGCACTAGTCTGGCATATGTAGTGTATACTGAGACTTCTTCTTTACTCACTCAGATATATTCCAGTGTAAAACTGATATAGTAGTCTCCAGCCTCTGTGTTTGAGTTACCAGACCTCAGCTTGAGTATAGAAAAAAAAAAATCAGCGTATCTGTTATATATTTCTTGTCTGTCTTATCTCCAGAGGCAAAATCATTTTGGATAGTTGCCCTAGGGAGCAGAAAGACCATATGTTTTCAGGTTTTGTGATATTTGTTGCTTATTGGATCAGAAGATTACAGAGTAATCTCAAAAAAAAAAAAAAAAAAAAAAAAAAAAAAAAAAAAAAAAAAAAAAAAAAAAAAAAAAAAAAAAACAAAAAAAACCAAAAAACCAAACAATAATAATATCCAAATGTTATAGCTATGTGAAGAAAAACATCCTCAGTGATGACTTTGCAATGAATAAGTAGGTGATGGAGAGGTCAATCTGGATTGACCTCTAACTCTTAAGGTTATTTGACTTGTGGCTGGGTGCAGCAGTACTGAAGAAAGCACATTAAACCTCTCTGACAGGACTTTATCTCAGTCACTAGGAAAGGTCCTGTCAACAAAGCTATAGCAGTGGTCCACAGTTGCCAGGAAGCAGGGCCAGTGAGCAGCTGATGTAGGCATTGCACACACGCAGTCTTCAGCAGCACAGCCCAGAAAGGTGCTAAACTGCTGTTCTGACCTCTGCTCTCCCACCATCACTTCTCTTTGCTCAAGAAAAGGCCCATGAAGCTGACTTCATGTCTCCCTCCAGCCCCAAACTTTACCGTTTTCTCATGGTTTGTAAAAGGATACGCACATATAACCTTGGATAAAAATTTGTTTCCCAAATCTAAGCTCTATGAAAAACAGTTAGTTGCTTAGTGAAAATATTATTTCTCTTCATTTTATTCATGCTGCAAAATAATAGCACACAATGACAAGGACGACCCTCATTCCCTCTGAACATACATACAGTGACACTTGAGTGGTTGTGGTTAAACTGATGAGGGAGCTGGAAGTACAAACTGCTGGCACAAAGGGGTTCAGAGCTGGATATGTGTTTCTCACGGCTGTTACATTTTCCCTAGCAGGCATAAAATTTATTGTTTGAAAAGACACTTCCTTTTTGAAATTGTTACTAGCTTTGAGAAAAATAACACATTTCAAGCTTTCTTTGCACATTGTAAGGAAACACAAACAACAATGATAAAATTACAAACAACATTTAAAAGATTCTCTGCCAGTCACCTTTAAAAACCTGCAATTTTCTGTAAAAGGACTCTGCTTTTACAGATATCCATTATATCACAAGTCTTCTCAGTTCTCTGTTTCTTCTAGATGTGGAGAGGTATGTTAGCAATGTAATATCGTGTCAGAGACATGATGTGGCATACTACTTCAGCACAGTTTTAGAAGTCATGTGGACTGAAGTAAAATATTAGTTTATATTCAACAATCATCTTAAAAGTTATGTTATACTCTTTCAGGAAAATGAGGGGAAAAAACAAGATACAAAAAAAAAAAGCCATGGGAAGCAAACTGTAGAGATATACACTTTTTCATAAAGATACAGTAAAAAAATATGCTAAAGGGCCCAACAATACGGAAGTTCTCTTCTGTACTCATATGTTTTTTCTGGTAGATGTTCCAGTCAAGATCTACTTGAGGAAAATACAGCTGCTATGAGAACAGTCCTTTTCTACATTGAGCTGTCATCCTCAGCTACATTTTCATTGCCTGTCATACAGATCTCTTCTGAAAATGTAAACAGCACTATCAGTGGTAATGTCTCTCTAAACTTTCCAAATGGACCTTTATGTGGTCATCCCTGGTGCATTTATCATCACATTTTGTTCATCTAAAAGTTGGCCATCTAGTCCAAACCAGTTGACCAGGGAACTCCTCCAGTCAGTGGAGGGAGATAAGTGTCTTCACAAGGCAAAGATACCTCAAGAAGTGTGTTTGGCACCAATAGAGGAACTGCCTTCTGGATGAACCTGTGTCAGCCCACTAAATGTGGAGACAGCTGTGCGAGACAAGCTCAGCCTCTGCACAACTGAACATGGGTGAGGTAAAGCTCTCCACAAGGTACTGTTGCACTGGGGCTGCTGTACGGCTCAGATTCACTCCATCTTTGTTTAGGTACACTTCCAAGGTACCTATGGGAGAAGTCATCTGCCTGAGGGGCTTTCTATAAAGACTGGAGAATGACAGGCACATCCTGAGAGTGAGCCATACCACAGGGCTGCACAAAAGAATGTGAGAAAAACACTCAAATTCTGTTCAGGCCACCAAAGATCTGCTGAGAGACTACAGCCAACTAAGTGGGACCCTGTTCCATTTCAGGCAACCTGGACAAGGGGTTAGCATAATGTGTGATGAATCCCAGCCTGAACTCCACTAAACTGGATTTTCATGTGCAATGTACAGCACTAAATATATTGTCATACTTTGATGTGAGATAAACAATACCTAAGTATAAGGCAAATTCATAATTGCCTGAAATGGTAGCTCTTAGAGAGTTTATTTTTACAGCAGAGGAAACCAGATGCTGACTTTATGGAGGTGATAAACTGTTTTAAAAACCATAGTACAACAGGATTTCAGCTGTTCAAACAGATTTTGCTAAGTCATCTGTGTATGTCCAAGGAGAGAATCTACCCTTAATGACTATGCTTCTGCTTATTTTTAACTGGCAACTAAAAACATCAGTCAGCATGAAGTATTGGAGCCAAGTGGTCACATGCCGTGTTTATTAATTTCAGTACAGAGCCATTTTAACTTTGTTTTTTGACATTCAGATGTCTGTGCACCATATTAACTGATATATCTGCTCATAGCAGTGTGGTGCATGAAAATATGCAGAGAGCTTGTGTGTCAGACCAAAGCTACTGAAATGTTTCTGTCCCAAAGCATCAAAGCCAAGAGTCCAAACAAGTATTCAAACTAGCACAGCAGGAGTCTGGCTGAATGTAGAAATACCTTTTTTCACCAGTCTTCCCTAGTCCAAGCCCTACTCTGAAGTGCAGCTCCTTGGTTATTTCTGCTTTTACTGGTTTAACTGCTGTTAACTCCATCCTGTTGGATCATAAAAGTAAAGTCAATGCTGCTGCTAACCTAGAGTGGACTCCAGCATGCAAAGACCAAGGCCAGTTTAGTCCAGTCCTTCAGCTTAACTCTGCAAATCTCATTAGTTAAAACCAGATACCCAGCTCCTCCTCCTTACCAAACTGTCCATACAGTCATGGGGGAGATGCTTAATGCCGTATATTCACCTGTTCATTCGCTTTCTTTCATTACTAAGAAGACAACAGGATTCCACTGATATCTGAGGAAAACATAAGCAAATAATACATAAGAATAAATGATGAAGTAGTGCAATTCATGCAAGTGAACAGGACTAGTAGCAACTTTTCTCCCTCCCCACATATGGTGGAGATTTCTGTGCTTCTAAATAATATTATTACTATAATTAGGTTTCATAGAAGTTGACTTTGGGGCTCTCCCTGGGTCATTGTGGACATTTTTCCATCACGATTGATTTGCAAGGGCTTTCCTACAGTCTGATTTTTTTTTCCTGTGCTAATGTAAACCTCTTATGAAAGAAAATAAAAACCAAATTTATAACAGCATGTGGTGTTTAACTGCTGGAAGCTGAGGGTATTATATACAGAAAATTTACTGGGAAGCTCAGAGCTCAAGGATCTCTACATATTAGTTATGACATCTCTAGGAATATTTAGATTTTGAATCAGAACTCAGGTGGGTTTTCGTGACATCAGTTTTATCCCCAAAGGAATATTATCACACTAAAGGCAAATGATATTGGTCTGTTCTTGTATAAGAAAAAATTCATTTTAATAAAAAATAATGTGCTGACTAGGTGAACTTCTCTGCTGTGCTGGAAGACAGTATAAGGTTTATGCAGAACCTTATTCTGAGTATACATAGAGACCTCAGAATAGGATGTGAGGGGGTGTGTATGGCTTTCATTCTCAAAACATTACAGTGATAACAGCAAGAAAAAAAACTGGGATTGTTGTGCCCCAGTTAGCTTGTTAAATGTTCACACTAATACATATAATTACTAATGGAAAAAAACAGCTCTTGATGTTGAGACTGTTATATATTGGCTGGAGATAAGCAGTTTTTAGACTGAAACGAGAACACAGATAGGTAAGTAGGCAGGTGGTTTCAAGCAAAGTCAATTTGTCTCTTTCTTGCAATAGAGGGAGTCACAAGATAGGAAAAATAGTCATTTATTCCATATTAAGCAATTCAGATGTGCTTAGCAGCTTTAGTTTTCCAATGGCTTGAAGCAGGAATTTGGAGTCTGGCATAATATAAGCACAATCCTACTGATCTGTGTTTGGCTTTCTCTGTGAAATGTTGCCCACAGCAGAGCAAGCTGATAGCTTGAATTTGAAAGGAAATGAGGCTTATTTAATTAAGTTCTCTGTCAATCCTCCCCTAATAAGTTTTGAACCAGATGGCCAGCTGAAAAAAAGAAAGGTAAATGGGACTGAGGTCTCTGCTACTGGAAGTTCCTGGAAGATTTTGGAAAAACAGTAAATGCAAAAAGAAGGAAGAATTAAATATTGCATAGCCAGTGGAGAAGACAAGTGGGTTCAAGCTATCTGTTGTGTTTGGCAGCCCCTCAGCAGCAATATTTAGATTTCAAATTACTGCATGCAGCTTTTTTTTGATATAACTATTATGGGGAGCATGAAAGCTCTTCCAGCAAATGAAAACTGATTCTAAAATATCTACAGTATGATCCATGGAATTAGTATCCCAGTATATCCAAGGAACTAGCATCCTGGCAGCGCAGAATCAGCCACAGTACATGTTTCCTCTTGCCCTGCCCAAGGGAGAAAACTGAGGACAAAGTGGGTTAAAAAAAAGCCTTTTAGGAAATGAGGGAGGAACATTTTGAGAAAAGGGGAAGTGCTAGGTGCTGCGAGGGAGGCTAGTGCTCTCCCAGGTGAGGGTAGAGGGAATATGTAGTAACAGAGACACAAATTGATAGGAAATGAGATTTAAGCATTTCTGTATGTGCATTTTTAATGTGGCTTCCTGCTTATTAAACATGATCATCATGGTACCTACCATATGTAAGCATTTTCACTGAACTGATCTTTTGCAGATATACATCTATATACATATACATCTATATATGTACATATTTAGATCTGATTAACCCCACTTTATTTCAACATCAGGCACATAAAGATATTCCTAGTGGTAACAGGAAGGGCACTTTGGGGAAAAGGAAAAACAAGAGGTAAAAATTGAAAACTCTCTTTTTCTCTCCTAACTGTAAGATGAAATTTGGGGTATGCAGTATTTGGATTTGAAATTACTACTTGTATTTTTTTTATATATAATTATTATAATGAGCATCAAAGCTCTTCCATCAAATTACAAGTGATTCTAAAATACCTATATGATCACCAGAATCAGGAATTCCTTTATCTTTTGCATCACCTCAAAAGAAAGCAAGCTTGAAAAATGTTTTGCAATGTAACACACAAGTTTGCAGACCTACAAGGAAGGGAGACCAGTACAGCAGTGCAAATTTATTTTACTGCATTCTTTATTGCTGTGCATCATATTTTACTTTCTCCTATTGCTTTCATGTTGCTGCTATTTCTACTATTTCTATATTAAAATTTGCTTTCTGTATTAAAATTTTTATCATAATATCACTGGCTAAAACAATGACTAGTAATAGTTGTCAATAGAAAATTCTGCAAGCCCTGTAGTAAAGAATTGTGGGGCAGATAATTTGGAGACAAACCTGCATGTAGGAGAAAATGTTCCCTTGTTTTCATAATACAGGAGTAGTGGCTTTTTGCAATAATATACAGGGTTATAACACCACAGAAAAATCTGTCTAAATGTGTGGATATTACACACATAAATAACAAGTTTTTTACATACCTTACTCAGCCCTAAGTCTGACCCTTAGTGCCTGGGGTCAGTCCTTGCAATAGATGCTTCATATTTTCTTTTATTAATTTTATAAATATCGCCTTCTAATTGTATGGAAGGTTCCACTGCAAGCTTTTAGTAGTGGCTAAACTTGGCAGCTTATTGCAGACTAGAGGCAGGCTACATTCTCATCTCCTTCTCAATCTTGCCCCTTTATTGAGCTTATTTAAGGCTAGATGGCCAAGTTTACAAACTTAATCTAGGACAACTCAAGGAAGTGAAATTCTACCAGACACTTAAAATCCCACAGATACAAATTAGACTTTTTCCAATGGCTTTTCGTGATAGTAGCTGGAGACATAACAAACCCTTTCTGTTTCCAGCACCATGGGTCTGCACTTGGCTAACGGTGTGTATTTTCCTCTTGTATCACTTGTCTTACAGTACCCCTTGCTTAACCACCACTCAGACCCAAACTCTCTGTCTTTTGATCTCAGTTTCATTGGCTAGATTCTCACAGCTTACAGGGAGCTGTGATTGAGAAAGCAGTTCAGAACTAGGCCTATCAGAGTATAATTTAGGAACAAATATAATAACCTCTATCACAGTATGAGTATAGAAAAAGTTACAATTCAGAAAAGTTACTAATGCTTTTTTTTGTATCAATTTGTATCATTTTTGAAATGATACCAAAACAGCTTATGCACTTTTTAGCTATCTGTATTTGAAATTTGAATACTCTTCCTGAACTGAGATTAGCTGTAAAGACTTAGAAAATAAAATCACAGGTTTTAGGATTGTCAAATAAGAAGCAATCTGCCAATCATGTTATATTACCTCCTTTACAAACTAACCAATCTTTGTATGAAAAACAGTTCCGGAGTTCTTTTGACTCTTGAATTTCCTATCCTAGAGTCCTAGTTTTCTCACGTTTGAAAATTTTAATTTCTAGCCTCAGCTTTCCTGTGAAAAAGTTATGCATGTTGTCCTTGAGTCATTGCTGCCAGTTGGCTGAAGTGAATGTTCACCTTCACTGGCATTTACCTCGCTTGCAAAAAGAAAACTGCATTGTATCCCTCTCTGCTTTTGTTTCATTAACTTAAATACAACAATTCTTTTTATTCGCTGGACATAAGCAGGTTCCCTGTTCTCCTGGCTCTCTCAGTACTCCCACCTCCCAGGCTGAACTGCTGACCCCTTCCTGGCACAACTTTAGCCCACACCATCCAGTTTTCCTCTGGACAATGTATCATTCAAGGGACAGAGCAAGTTATGGGCATTTCCAGGAGATGCTTTGAGATGGATCCTGGACTTGTCTTTTAGATGTGTCACTTAGGAAGAGGCAATGCAATTTAACCTTATGAGCCATTTATTTTCATGTAAAGGCATAGCCACAATATTTCAAACACTAATGACACTTCATTTAGATGCTGGAGGTACTCTGACTGAGTTGATGATTGCATTTTCTGTTTTCATCAACACATCACACATATTATAACACATCAATGGACCTTTTGCAGTTGTGGCCCTTAGAAGCTGCTTTGGTTTATACTTCAACTTAACTATAGCTGAACTAATTTCTGATCACTCATTTTAAAGTATTTTTCAATGACCCACCTTTTCAATAACATCACAACACAAAATTAGTCTTATATACTACCATTTTTGATGGGTTCTGTAAATGTTTGGTGCATGTTCTTTATAATACCAGACTCAGAAATATCTAGATTTTAACATTTGTTCTCCAGTCTATACCAGAATGACAGACACTATAATGATTGTGTCTATGTCTAAATCGAAACCTGAGGGGAAATCTCTGGCAAATTTCATCCACTCCCTTCAGGAAACTTCCTTGCTCTTTTTAAGAATCAGTCATCAAAAGGGACAGTAAACTAGTAAATTAGTAAAACTAATTTTTTTTCATTTTGAAGTCCCTCTCATAGGGAATACTCACTTATGGGTTTTAGCACAAACTGCCTTTAACATTTCTTCTGAAAATGTGATTTCAAATTATTTATTTCTGAACATTTTATGCTGTAAAAAGATGATTGCTATTCACTGTGTTCCTGTTGTTCCTATAACATCTCGTTTCATATTCTGCATTAGTTGTTCTTCTTGCTTTAGTGTAAACCCCTTTCGATTACTGTATAGATACTTCAGTTGCTTTTTACTGTTTATAGAAAAATTCTCAGACAGACAAGACACTTTCCCTGTTATATCTTCTTCTAAATAATATAAATACATCCTTCTAGCTGTGAATGTTTCCCTGCTCTTTAACCTATTCTTCTTTTTGTTTGTCTGTGTACTTTTCAATCAAATTTTGTTTTCTTTCTGGTAAAACCAGATGTCTTTTCCACTCCTTGCAATTCTTCTCACTTCATCACTCACATAACAGACTCCCAAGAGGCCAGTATCCCTAGTGCTCAGTACTGAGAATAAATGTTTTGTAGGAGACGGATATCCCAAAATCTTTTTTTCACAGAGACAATCCATGTGACTATGTCACATAATTATAGGAAAGACAAGCTGCAGAAGTTGCTGCAGATCATCAGATCCACCCATATCACCAAATCTAACCATGCTGTTCATGGCAAGGACAGATGACAGGCTGTGGAAGCAGCAGTAGCAGGAAGTACCAAAGGCAGGAGAAGAACAATAGGAATGACCTAGGAACAGGGATGTAGCACCTGATTCTGGAGGCCATCTCTATCCACATGGATGTCATGAAGATAGTCAGGTTGGTCAAGTATGATTTACCTTTAGTGAAATGATTTAACTTCTACAATGAAACAACTACTTGGATGGATGAGGGGAGAGCAGTGGATGTTGTCTTCTTTGACTTCAACAAAGCTTTCTATACTGTCACTCACAATGTCCTCATAGGCAAACTCAGGAAGTGTGGACTGGATGAGTGGACACTGAGGTGGATTGAGAACTGGCTGAACAGCAGATCCCAGAGGGTCGTAATCCATGGCACATGCTGTAGTCTGAGGCCTGTCACTGGTGGTGATCCCCAAGGTTCAATACTGGGCCCAGTATTGTCTAACTTACTTATTAATTACTTGGATGACGAGTGCCTCTGTGATGGACCAAACTTTGATTGGTTGGGCTGGCTGAGCCTGGGACCTATTGTTTCCCTGATAAGAATGGTGTCATAAAGAAAGTGGGTTTGTGCCAACTAAGGGATAATGCTGATAAGAAGCAGATCCTGCCAAGATGGGGTAATGCTTGTCACATTCCAATCTCCTCCCTCCCAATAAAGCACAACTGCATCTGACAGTGTAAAATGCCCAGAAGGGAGGTATTGAATCATTGCAACATATATGGGGAATATATATACATGGGAACATACATATATATATTTATATATGAACATATGTAACCTGTTCAGCTCTTTGTTGTGGAACAAATACATATTGTTCCTCATCCCCAATGGATCAAGACTGCAAGCATCACTCTGACCACAGACACTGAAATTGCAACTGTGAAGTCTTGTCACTGGATCCACAGGTGGTGATATCTTCCTTCTCCATTATCTGTTCTTGTCCCTTCCTTCTCTTTCTTTCTTTTCCTTATAATTTTCTTCATGGTATTTTTATATAATTATAGAAAATCAAAATGACTACATCTGTCTTTTCTCTTGCAGCCAAATTGTTTTAAAATAAACCTGCCTCATATACTGGTCATTCAGTGTCTCCCTCTAATTCACCCCAAAGGATCTATTAACAAGGACCTCAGTTAGTCTGTCTCAGAGGTGGGACATAACAGCCTCCTAACTAAGTTTGCTGGACTGGGAGGAGCGGCCCACACCCCAGAAGGCTGTGCACTGAATGTACTGAAGGCACCTAGAGATTAGCAGTTCACTACCATCCCAACACACAGATAGCAGCTTCTTAGGACACTCACATCAGAGACAAAAAAGAGTGAGTAAATGCTGACACGTCATAGAGGTGAGAAGTGGGATACCCTGGAGAAACTCATTCCTTAGATGCCCGAAAAGGTAGAAAAAGGCATGCATAAAAATCAGCTTTAGCTCTCAATTTAAGAAGAGACCAGGAGACAAGATGAGATCTCAACAGCCAGTGTCATTGTCCTTCAACAGGACACCTGTATTCAAGCATCCTGATGTCTACGTGCTGGACAGACTACCTGGGTATGTATGCCCTGGTGCCTGTCTGTGGAAGTCTGAGAGACCATGTGTGAAATCAATGTTTTAAACTAAATCACCTTCCAATTCTGTTTTCCTGCAAGTGCTGCTTTTTGTTGTTTCACTGCCCCATCTCTTCTAAAGCCCCTTTCAACAGTGTAAGTCTGCTCTTGGAGCTGACTGGAACCTGCTGTTGCCTTGGCTGAAGTCCACTTTGCTCTGCCTATCCTCATGTGCCACATACTCCAGCTCCCTTACCAAAGGGTTTAGAAGTCCTCTGCAGTCTGCTGACACCTCCCTGGTACGGGCCAGGGCCCAGCCTTTATAAAGTGCCTGGGAAGTGACCTCACCAGTGTTAAGCAGAGGGAAAACGGGCAAGGTAAAGGACGACAGAATGAGTAGAGGACAAATGAAAAGAGCTGTGCCATTTCCCAGGCATCTCTGCCTTGAGTGCTGTTACCATCGCTGATCTGCTCCAGGTCATGTCATTTGTCTGCAGAAGTGTGACAGACACAGGAGACTTTTCTGGTTCATCACTTTACAAATGTACATCAAAGTACATCTTGGACACCCTTCAAGGCTTCCATAACAGCTAAAAAGTCTATGGCTTCCTTATGACCTTGGTATATGAAAATCTCTAACATCTTCCACTTACATGTGTCCAGGCACCTTCAGCTTATTCCATATGTAATTCACTTATAACATTTATTGATCATCTATTAATTCTGCATGAAATATTTATAAATGCACCCTTCATATAAAGTATGATTCATTCATCTACAAAAATTTATTGTTTGTGGGGTTATATTATATAAAACAGATCTTTATTATTAACAGAATGAAATTACAACATCCTGTAAAAATCATTCATTATTATGAAGATAGAGAAACTACACTGACATGTTTAATAGTACTAGAAATTAAGTAGTATGGCTATTAGACTGTATATATAATATATAGGTTTTTATTGCTGAACAGCTTTTGGCTTAATTCTTTATTTAATAGCTATTTTCATCCACCACATTGCACTAACTTCCATCATAATTCTCTATAAATCACGTCACCCACTTAAATGCTGTAATTAATTGTCCTACTTGATCAAAGAAACAAATACAGCCATACATATATATAACAGTAAAATATCCAGGAGAAAATGTCCACAGGTAGACAGTCCCAGACAACTTGTACTGAAAAATATTTAAATTACAACTTTGAAGTGTAAAGCAACTGAAAATAGGAATTGTGAAATGTAAGAACACACAAAGAAAAAGTGCATAGCTTAAAAAAAGGATAAATTCAGTGAGGAAACTGCTTTTTCACTCCTAAAAGATTTTAAGACCTGATACTCATTTGATGTAAAATACTGTATTTCTACTAACTTCCAGTACTTGATTTAATGGCGGGCTGATTTATGCCACTGGATAACCTTGCTCAACATCCATTAATGTTATATATTTTGACTCAGAATCTCTATTCTACAATTTTTCTCAAGACTTTAGCCTTGCCTACAAGGTTACCTTGCAGTAGGAATATTCATTTTATTCTTGTCACACCAATGGGGATGTTTCATCCATGTTCAATGTGATGATTTTTACTTCACCATGATGCATCTGCATACAGAGAATGGAATTTATTTTGAATGACATGATCAACTTGGGGAAGAGGATTGCTTGTCTCTTCACTCCCCTTTCAAATACCACTTTTAGCAGGACAGTTCTGTGAAGACTCAGAGGACACTTAGCAAGCTAAGTTGGAATTCAATGTAATTCTAAATTAGGGTTTGTTTCCAGACATCACTTACAATTGTATCAAAGTATAATCCTGATATATTTTTCATACTCTTTCAAAAGAGTCTTCTGTGCTGCAACAACAGTGTCTGAGAGCAGGATACAACCTGTACCTTCTGTCTTCGAGGTGTCACCAGGGGGTGACTGCACCTTTGGGGGCCAGACACAGCTGCCAATGGTGGTTTCCAAAACAGCACTTACCTATTAGCTCAGTCTGATAGAGCATGGTGCTAATAATGCCAAGGTTGTGGGTTCAATCCCTGTATGGGCCTGACTTAAGAGGTGGACTTGATGATCCCTGTGGGTCCTTTCCAGCTCAGAATATTCTGTAACTCCTATATTGTCCCTGTAGTGTCAGAGATGGACACCAGTGGGAGTGGCTGTTGAGCAGATTCCTCCTGTGCAAAGCTGCTTCCAGACTTGTGAAACACTGACAGGTACACCCAGTACAGGAGCTGCAATGTCTCTTCCAGAAGGGAGATCACAGTTACTGCCTGCACCGTGGTTATCACTTTGAGCAAATGCTGGAATGCAGAAAAGCATAATTTGGAAAGCTGACAAGTATAACTTGCCAAAGAATCAGATTCATCTTCTTTGACAAATTTAACTCTAAAGACATGCCTACCAACACAGCACAACTATGCTGTAAGTACAGTAGATTAGTAAAACAGTAGTTTTGATCTAAATGCAGCTTTCATGTCAACACACAAAAAATAATTATATTCTTTAGCATCACAGGAGCCTGAGAAGTCAGATGAAAGGGAGCCAGCATCGAATTGCCTAACAACCAACAATGGACCAACAATACATACTTTACTCTCTCATGCATTCTAAACTTTTCTAATCCATCTAATTGTTAGTGTGCCAAAATCTAGTTAATTTGTATTTTATCTTCCAGAGATGTCCTAGGCCCAGAGCCAGTTAAAAAAGCTTTCATGATTACTTAATTAATTTGTGTACTCTTTTTAAAAAATGTTCTCTATTTAGTGAAATATATGGTGGATTATAATTGGTAAGAAATTATTAAACTCCTTGTGCATTGTATTTTGGGTATGTTTTCAGACATTATCAAGAACAGATAATTTTCATATACATCAGCAATACATGCCTTTCTGGTTCTATGGTTCAGGTAAAACTATTCTAACTGCATTTCAGTAGCAAACTACTCCCAGGGCAAGTACTATGTAACTACCACTGTGCTGATGGAGATCTGAGATATACTTTCATTTCTGAAAAATTTTCATTACTGTAAGAGTGCTCTCAATTAAAGTGCTGTAGAGCATCAGCACTCCAACTATGTAAAAAGTTAGTTCATTTGACTGAAAAGCCATTTAAAAATCAATGTGTCTTCTGTATTTCTGATGCCTGTCTTTAGTCACTCCTTTCCCTTCAGAGCTGTCCATGTGCTCTTCTCCCTGGACCATTTACTGCCTGCCAGTTTCCTCATCAGTTCCACCCTTTGATCAACTCTAGAAGTTAAAAATAACCACAAATTGTGGCTAGCAGGTTGGGAGGAGAAAGCCAGGCATGCATGGGAAGAGTGTAACAGAAGACAGGAGAGAAGAAAGACTGCAAGTGAGCAGCAAGTTGAAACCTTTAGGCCCAAGAAAGCATTAGAGGTGTTTACTGGTTAAATATGAAACCTATTAAGCTCCAGTATGCAAGAAAAACTCCACCTAATAAGCTGCAACAATTTAAAAAAATGCCTTTCCAGAAAATTAATATAAGAAATGGTTAAACACATAGTTTACTGGAAACTAAATGTGCTAGGAAGAAAAAGGAAGGATGTTTTCAAAGTTTTCTTATTGAATAACAATAAATACTTATAAAATTGTGAAGCGGGAGTGGGCTGATACATAACAAAATCAAAAAGGCCAGTACAAGACCTCTGAGTCCATAGATAGTTTGAAAATCTTTACCATTTCTCCTCAGCTGAGAAAAAATATGTTTCATTTTAAGAAACAAAATTACAGAAACCTTGAAAACTCTGATACAAACAAGCTTACTTGTACTGATTATGTGATGCATAATTTACTGAGTCAGATCCTAACACCATTCCATCTATCCAGGATTACCAAATACTGAGAGCTGAATTTCCATTGCAATTTCAGAAATCCAAACTTTCTTTGCCTCAATTATATCTCTTTGTGTTCCTCTGTCATGGTCTAATCAGAGCAGGCAACGAAGTACCACACAGCCCCTTACTCATTTCCCATTCCAGTGGGGAGAATTTGAAAAAGTAAAACTTATGGTTTGAGAAAAGAACAGTGTAATAATGGAAACAAAAGAAAACAATAATAATTTCAATATTAATAATAGTAATAATAATAATGTAATGAAGGGAGAGAGAAGAATAAAACCCATGAAAAACAAGTGAGGCACAGTACAGTTGCTCACCACCCACTGACTGAAGCCCAGCCCGTCCATGTGATCACTGGCTCTTGGGCAATTCTCCCAGTTTATATACTGGGCATGGTGTTCTATGGTACAGAATATGCCAGTCAGCCATCCTGGCCATGCTTCTTCCAAGCTTTTCGTGCAACTCCTCACTGGCAGAGCACAGGAAACTGAAAATCCTTGATTTAAAGTAAGCACTACTTAGCAACAACCAAAACATCAGTGTGTTATCAACACCATTCTCATAATAAATTCAAAATACAGCACTGTACCAGCTACTGGGAAAAATTCGCTCTATCCCAGCCAAAACCAGAACATCCTCAAATGAAATACACTGGTAGGAAACATCTTTGACTTGCCCTGTAAAGAATTCTCAGAACAAATAAAACCTTTCTGCTTGGAGCTTTTGGTAAAAGAATGTATTGCGAACTAAGGGCCAAGTGGCAAGAAATCAGTGTTTTCAGCTATTCTCATCTTTCACGTACTTCACATGGGATCTGTGCCAGGTGGCCCACACTGAAATTAGAAGTCTGAACTACCACCTAGAGCACAAATATTTATATTCCAATGTGCTGGTTTAGGGCAAATTTGGAGAGGGGAGTGCTAATGTTAGGACATCTAATGTTCAGAACAGAGCACCATGGTGATTTTGTGGTGTTAGCTGAATGCTACTTTCAGAAACCATTTCGCCTATGGATCACCTACGAGCAGTTGTGGCTTACAGTTGAAAACTTCTGTCTGTGTGCACTTGCATAGCAGGTCCCTTTCCAGCACTTCCTGCTCTTCTGTACAGCTGAAATTGTTCCTCAGAGAAGGTCCAACATATTGGACAAACTTTGGATTATGTGTCTTGGAATGTTGAAGTTTTTAGAGTATACAGGTTCTAAACAAATCACAAATTATTTTGTGGTATTTTTCCTTCTACTTCACATGGTAGAAGTGTGACTGTGACTGTCCTGAATTTCTTGTTTGATGGCTCAAAAAAGCAATTTATTGTTGCCAATACTTGGAAGAGATTGGGCAAAGCAGCTCAGATTGGAAGGAACTTGGAGGATGGGTGTGTGACTTAAAAGAGGATTTGGGTCTCAAATTTCAAGGGAGAATGTTTGTCAGGGAAAAATGATTGCTTCAGTTAATCAAAAGTAATTAAAACATGTTGTCCTTTATCCTAAGACAAAGTTATTTATATATTAACTAAGTTGTTCTGCACTTGCAAATTATGATTTTGTTGCCCGACAGATACACTTGACCAAAGCAGAAAACAAAAATAGGCTTTTTGCCTCAGTTTCTTCCTAAATGTCACTGCATCATGTGATCTGCTATATGCTAGCAAGAGTGCACATCATAGTTACAAACTTGCTTTTTCAAGTACCATCTGGCATGCATGTGCCTGAGCAGAGCCCGAGGAGAAATTCAGCAAAGTATGGAGTGCAGCATACAAATCAGTTCTTGTGGCAGCTCTTGAGAAGAAAAAAAAATGGGGACAGGAAGATCAGTTGCATTGTCTGTCTCAGGCCAGGGCGTTCAGGACACTTTCCAAGCTGAGTTTAAAAAAACCCCAAACTGCAAAAAAAACTTAGTAATGGAGAATCTTTTATTTTTTTTTAAGGACTTGACCTTCATGAGAACCTAAGTGCAAAAAGTTGAAAAGTATTTGGCCTAATCACAAACATTTGAAAGAGCAATGCAATAATTTATTATTAATAATGAATAAAACTTATTTACGGTGTTTTAAAATTGATAGGTCAGTGGATGGAACTCAATGGACATGAGTTCCAACATACACTGTATTTTGATTTTCCTTATTTACTGTACTATAATTGCTTTAATTCTTAGCAGAAAATCTGAAAATTATGCTGAAATTTACATACCAAGTTGTTAATGAAGTGCATTCATCTCCACAGTACAAAGGAAACATTTTTATATCAGGCAATTAACCTTCATTTTAGACTATGCAAATGAATTGTCTTGATTTTTAATTTTGATGGAAAGAAGCATTCTTTTTAGATGAAACAGAATGATACCAAAGTGAATAGACATTGGAAAAATAAATAATATTAAATTAGACCGGCATCATTTTAGATTACATTCAAGAATAAATTAGAGGACAAGATTAGCGCCTGATCTTCACAGTAGTCACATACTACCATGAGAAACAGATGTGATAACAATTCAAATCCTTTAGATTTAAACTGAGCCAAATTTAGACGCTAAACTCTCTGGGATTTGCATATATTTGCTTCTTTGAAGTACGTACATTTAAAGCCCTCTAATAAAAAAGAATGGAAAGACTGGAAATTAACCTTTGGAAAAATCGAAAACCGACTACAGAGAGTCATCTGGAAAAGACTGGACCTATGTATTAGCTTAATGCTTTAAACTACATGGTAGGTATTACCAAAAATGTCGCTGTAACTCCTAGTGTTGTTTTCAAAAATAATGTCTTTTATGGAAAGAATTGCTTGCTCAAACAGTAGAGAGCATGAAAAAACCAATAAGACATATTTTTATTACTTTATTTTTTAAAACGGGCAACTATTAAGGCATTGGTAGTGACAACTAAAGAAAAAATAACCATAATTCATTCCCATCATTAATTTCTGCTCCATCAATGGCAATATGATGTAGGGCTTCTAAGCAGGCAACTGGCACACAGTGGCCCATACTAGCCAGAAAGGCAATTTTGACCAAAAGCCACTAATCCTCAGTGTCTGCTGAGCCAGAGAAAGAAGGATTTCATACTAAAATGGATGCAACTGAGATAAGCACTGAGCAGGGCGAGAGCAGAGCCAGGCTGTGCTGCGGACGTTTCACCAGTGACGTGGGTCAGGGCCCGAAGCACGGAGGTTTGTGACTCACACCGCTGTGCTCTGTCGCTCTACTGGTGTGGCTTTTTATTTCCCTACCGTGAGTGGCTATTTCCTACAGCAGCAAAGGATGCAGCTTTGCTGGTCCACACTTTTGGTGGACTTGGATGCAACCCAATGTATCAGCACCGTTGAACTAATGCAAGTGTCTTGTCAGTGGCCCAATGGTCGATGGGCTGGACACTCCCTGCTGCAATGCCTGGACCTCTAACTCCATATGGAGCTACAGGACAGTAGGAATACAGAAAATGTTTTCTTGCAGAAGAAAACCCTTGAAATATTACTATACCTGGCAGAAATCCATGTGGGATATACAGAGAATCAATGTTTATTCTGATTAAAGGTTCTAGTGAGACATTATGAACGAAAATGAATGCTGAAATCTTCAAAATTGAATCTAAAGAAAGAGAACCAGGAGACCGAGCCTGCATGTTTTAACATATTATTTGCTGCTGTTATCATCCCCTAAGATATATTATCTGAGTATCACAAATAGCAGTAATACTCCTGAAACCCTCAGTAGGCAGATTTTCCTGGTATTCTGAGATTACCTTTGTAAACTGATGATCCATTGCACTAAAGTATTGTTTCAGGGGTTAATTAGGTTTCTGTATTTTGTGTCTCTTTGGGCCAAAGGCTGTTTGTTGTTCATCCAGAATGGTATGTACCCATAGCTTCAGACCTCTTAGTGCCTGAGACAGACCAGAGAAATCCCTGTTCTTCAAACCACTCCTTGTTTTCCCTTTCCATTGCTTTTCCCTAGTGATTCACTTCTTCTGTTCAGAGTCCAGTTGTAGCCATACTTCCCTCTCCATTACATCCTACATCGCCAACATAAATTAGTAAATTACGACCAAGAAAACCTTTTTAAATACTGTCGAAATCAAATTAGCCCAAACAAAGAAAGTGAGTGGTGTTCGCAGTAGTTCCTCTTGTCACTGCACAAACCCGCCCCGGCAGCAGGGGGGGCTGCAGGGCTCAGGAACACTTGGCGTGCCCCCTCCTCACAGCGAGCAGGCTGTGAAACAAGACAATGTTTATTTCGCACGTTTTACGCCGACCTAGTGATGAACGAAGCGTCCCGTTCGGGCGTTCCGAACCCGAGCCACCCTCACAACCGCAGCCCCGGCCCCGGCCCCA